>JAEMOT010000954.1:68712-83438 GCA_019297695.1 Apostasia ramifera
CCTTTCCCAAACGCAGCCTAATAGTCTCAAGGGAGTGTTAGAAGAATTCAACTACATACCTCAGGATATAGATGTAAGGACATGAAAGAATATGGCCAATTGTCACATTTTGAGTATTCTCAATAATACCTCTTGAAACAAGTAAATCTGTCAATTTTACGAATGTATGAGGTGACATGCAAAAATTAACAGTAGCATGATCGCCTTTGAGCAAATTGTGTATATATTGATTCCCATAGTGACTGCAATTGTACATAGGCCTTTTAATAAATATAGGGTCATTCATTTCCATCATAGCTATTCTATTGATTGATCTACATCATTGCCAATCAAGTAGTATCTCTATTCATTTATGTCTGCAAGAGGCAAACAAAACATGAGTACAATAGCATAAAAATAACAACACGCTATCATCAATACAGGCATAATGTTCAGACATTTCAATGAGCATATAAATACAGGTAACACGATCATCTAGATAGTTCAACATAATGTCAAGTGTAATTACACTCAATCATCAGATATATGACAATATTATAAACAACTACATGTTCCAAAAATATCTTAATTCAGAATAGTTCATAGTAGAAATAAGCTCATCACTGACAAACCAAAACCAAAAATTTACTAGGTAGATGGTGTTCATCATAGTAAAAATATGTTCATCACGAAATCCAAAACAAATCTCTGACATCCGGTGGCTTCATACAAAAACCTGCAAGTTTTATAACAAAAAACATAATTAAAATTTGCAATTTCAAGCCATAATATTCCAACAACCTACTAGCGGAGGGTGTTCCCAGGCTGCAAGTGGTGAAGGGGATTTTGCTGGAAGAGTTGTACTAAAACTAGAAGTCCTTGTATTGCACTCTTTACATATTAATTATATGAGTTTTATTATCTATTTGTGCATAGTTGATTCTAAACATAAAGGATAGAAGAGGATTGCACTGGATTAAGAATTGATGTAAAGTTAATTTCTCTCATATTAGCCTACCCTAACAATTCTAGGAGTAATACTTTCTTGTTGTTGTGGTGATGGTGCCAAACAAGATGGCCAATGGTAAATTTATTTTTTCGAGCTGAATTTGGTTTCCATTCACCAAATAATTAAACAATTGTTGATAAGCAATATAGCTTGTTTTCAAATTGGCCTTGAGTTCAAATCCAATCATTAGCTTGGAGCTTTTTAGTTTAGATGGCATGAAATATTATGTGAAAAATTAACCATTGATTTTACTTTAAATTGCCTAAAATACCTCCAAATGGCTATGAAGAAAGAGGCATGACGTTTTGTTTGAATGAAAGCTTACTGTTGGCATGAGTACTGGTACACAGATCATTCAGAAATGAAAACAAAATTGTCATGGCAGTTTCACATTCAATGTAAAACTAGATGACTTTGAGCATCCTTTTTTCAAGCTCTAAGCATTTTGGCTTGCATCAAAGATGTTTGAGGATGAACACTGTATATTTCTGTACGTCAAGATGTCTTAAATTCTAACAAGTTCATATCCGCCTTTCAAAAGGAAAAAAAAGCATGTCGATATCCTGTGTGAGCCCTTAACAATGTGCTATTACACAATTTTTATTTGAAGGTCTTGTAGTGCTTTCCATAAATGCAAAAATTAATGGCATGGCAATTTCTGATTTAGATTGTGTTTGGTTGGGTTAAAATGGAAAAAAAATGGTAGCTTTCAAACATTCTTGAAATTTGTATGATAAAAAATCGAGAAGCTCTCCTAGTTAAATAATTTTTTATTTAATTTTTTAATTTCTGAAAGGTTCTTACTTTTTTGGATGGTTCCTACTTCATTATGTTCTTGCAACATTGCTGGAATGTCCACAGGTCTTCATTCCAACAATACTGACAGAACATAAAGAAGTAGGAGCCTTCCAGAAATTAAAAAACTAAATAAAAAATTATTTAACCAGGAGAGCTTTCGCCTTTTTGAAAAAAATAGTACGGACAATGAAAGTTATGGATGCACTAAAATGAGAATCGACAAAATAATATTTATTTGTATCAACAATGCTACATATTTTTTATAACTAATCTTTAAAAATTTGTGTGTTTAGCATCAATTTTATCCACTAGTTAAATAATAATATACCATATCATTCTTTTAATTATTAAAGGTAACATCTAAAGACCCTAGAATTTTGAGGACTAAATTTGGAGGCTCTATATCATTTTCCTATTTGTATATACCAAAGCTGTAAATAATAAAATTATTATTAGGATAGGAAGACAATTTTTTTGATGTAAGAATAGGAAGAATTAAATGACAATTACATGGAGCTTCTCCTAATCCAGTGGGGAGGGAGCTTGCTTGGAACCCGAAGGTCTCAGAATTGAATCCAGCTCAATTCCCAATTGGGGTGGGGGAATTGTGGTGATTCAGGGCAAAGAATAAAAAAAAGTTGTAAAAAAAAATTGCAGGAGATTTACATAAAAGATGCAAAATGCAACTGAAATTATATATTTCACTTTAATTTTTAAAAATTGCATGTTTTAGATCTAATTTTAAAATTCAATCATTTTTAGCTAACCTAAAGTGATTTTTAATTATGTTAAATATAATACAGACAAAACTTAGTATAATGAAATGTAAGCTTTTAAATACTGACTGTGACAATGGTGAAAAGATATGTGAATTTGAAAGAACTTGAGCGAAACACATAATATTACCAAAAAAATTTGGTGTGGAATAAATTTTGAAATGTTTGAGTGAAACGCATAATTTCAACAAATGTCGTCTATGTAAACCACCTAAAACAATTAACCCTTAATTGAATATTTTCATATGAAAAAATTATTGCACAAGGATCGGAGCACAGTTTGAATTCCAATCACCGAGCACCATGTGTGCTTGGGCCTACACGTATTGCACACATGAACAGATGAGATGCTCAGCATTCGAACAGTGCTCTGACCAAACACAATAATGTCTCCTTCAAGTTAGCTACAAGTGGAAGAGAGAAAAAGCTTTTCTCTAATGCCAGGAACGCTAAAAGAAAATATGTTAGTTGCATAAAAGTTGTTGACAAATTACTCATAAGTCCCAAAAGTTTACTAATAATTACACTTTTATTTATAATTTTAGAAGATTTTATTTAGGTCCATAGAATTTTAAATAAGGACATAAAAATAAGACAAATAGGGACCTGTGAAGAATTTCAAAAATCATGGACCAAAGTATAAATGAGTAAATTGTAGAAACCTACTAGTAATTTGCCCAATTTTTTGTTATCAAATCTTAAAACTGATATTTAATATCTGCTAATGCTAAGTCAATTGCATAATCATATTCAAGGTGATGACTCAATTTCATAATCTAATTAAATCTTTTTTATATTAATTAGACTTGATTAGTTGTTAATAAAGGATTAAACAAATAAATTACCAAATTCAAGATGAAATTAGCCGAAGGTTTTATTAGATACAAAATACCAATTTTGTTTGAGAAATCTAAAAATGACGGAAGCTTCGTAGATATTTTTTCTCTAAACTTTTTTATATCGATATTCTTCCTAACTTTTGGATTAGACCCTTAATTTTCAATCGGTCAATTTATTGAATTATATAACAAAATTCATATTTCAAAATTTCATCATTAAAAACAAATCTATAATGGGTTTTAATTAATCAAACATATATCAATCCTATAGTTAACATGTTCCACAGATTCTTCTTTTAGCAAATACTGATCATAATACATGCATTTAATTTGGAATATAATCTTTATTTAAAAAAATAGAATATAATTTTCAATCTCATTTTTCTAACGATAAATAATACTCCTTTCTTTTTAATTTCCTTCAAGGAGAAGATGAAATTTATTTGTCAAAAACGAACATGTAACCCTAACCCTAATCCAATAGAACAATGCTTCCTCCCAAACCTCGTGATCAAACTCCTCCAAACAGACCAACGCTTGCAAAAACACTAGAAAACTGGAAAGAAATCAATATAAAGGGGAGAAAAATGTAGTAAGAAAACCAATGAACCTGGAAGACGACGCGAACCGATCCGAGATGGGCTTCAAGGGAGGCGAATGTGCTCTGGAGAGACAAAAAGAAAAAAAGAAGAAAGCCGCAGTGACGGCGAAGGTAGCCCAGTTTCTCTGCATCCCGTCAACGGCGCCGGCCATCACCTGCGCTTCCCAACTGCTCCCTCTTTCCGACCCGCTCGGCGCAGCGAAGTTCGGACATTTTTCTGCAGGAGAGACTGAGAGATGCCGAATGCTTGATGGAGAACGCTTAATGGGCCAAATCTGAAGCCCATATTTTTTGTCTCATGAAGCCCTAAACTTTGAAGTTATTTGATTTTCCTTGAAGCCCACTAATTTTATTTACATTTTATATTCTTTTTTTTTTTATTCAAATACATTTTTATATTCGTATTTATATGTATATTATCAATAGGTTTAATGCATATTTAAAATTCGAGAAATAAAACTCCTTATTAAAATGAAAATTCAATAAGTTTTAATGTAATTAAATAAAATCAGATTTAAATTCAAAACCTTTGATCCTGAGTTTAACTAAAGGATAGCTGGGCCGGTAAGGGTGTTAATATGGATCGAAGATTGAAAATCGATAAAAAATTGAATCGATTTTAAATCGAATCAAAATTGAGTCGATCTAAATGAGCCGACCAACAGCCAAAAAGTTCAGCTTGGTAATAATTTCGAGCCAATTTTAAGCCGGGTAAGCTCGGCTCGATCCAGCTCGAAATTGGCTCGAATTAAAATACATTTTATATTATAATTGATATATATATATATGAGCCGATTTCGAGCCGGATCAAGTTGAGCTTACCCGGCTCAAGATCGGCTAAAAAAAAATAGAGATTTTATTCATTTTTAAGCCGGTTCGAAAATGAAGAGAAATCGGCTTGAAGTCAATTGGAATCGACTCGAGTCGACTCAAAGTCGAACCCAATCGAGCTCGAGTTGATCGAAATGTGAACAATTAAATTTCGAGCCAGTATTGGCTCAGCTCGAAATCGAATCGGTAACAGCCCTATGGGCAGGTCGGCGACCCAACTATATTTCTCCTCATTTAAGCCTGGATAATTCATTTTTTGCAAACGCTCATCCTTGATTATATCCCATAAGTGACCCCTAACGGAGTAAGAGGGTCTCTACTCTCATAAATTTTTTATACATATATCGAGTTAATTACAAATTAAATTAATTTTATTTTGAGTGAACTAACTTCAAACTAGAAGAAAATTGAGTCAATTTTAAATCGAACAAAATACAAACAAATTTTGAGCAAATTTCAATTTTTTGCATAAAATTACCACATTCCCAGGTTATCTCCTGGTTACCTATCTTCTCAGCACACAGCATGAACCACTTAAACATTGAAGTCTGCCTGTACTCATAATTTGGATAACACTTGAAACTATGATTTCACGTACTGAAATTAACAAATTTGACACTGTAGTTAAACTATTTCTATTCATTATTTTGCAATAATCCTCTTTCTTTCTTTAAGTTTCTTCAAATTTGGCAAATATGTTGTCCATTCAAATATGGAGACAATATTTGCTTCAAGTTTGAAGGTTAGAGCTGATGATCAAAGTCTCCTGTTTTTAATGGAGAAGATTTCAACTTTCAACACAGTAAAAGGTTCCTTTCAAAGTGGTGAAAATAATTGGATATGAACAGAGAGCAAGCACAAACAGATACAGCTTTACCATGTTTACCCAGAATAAGGCTGCATTCTTGATAGATAAAAAAAAAAATTTACCATGAAAAGCAAGAACACGACGTAGAGAGGAAGAAGGGTGGAGGCTGCTATAATTTACAAAACTTTATGCTTAGATCCACATTGGCTGGTTCTTCCAATGCACGGGCGAGCTGCTCCCACCTTCCATTCTCAAAGAGCTGCAGCTCCCAACGGAGGATCTTCTGCATCCCGGCTACCACGGGGTCGGGCCATACTCATCATGCTCTTGCTGCCAATGGAGAGAAGAGTTTCAGTGATTGTAACTGAACAAGATCAGTTATAGTACTCCATATTAACTAACATCTACTTGGGAACTGAAACATAATTGTTTAAAATGTATTGTTTAACTGTGAATTGAGTGTCTAGTTTGCAAATAAAATACTGTGTTACACAATGTCGACTACTTTACACTTTACAGGTTTGGGATTCCTCATTAACATGGGAAAGAAATTAGATTAAACGAAACATCCATGATGAAAAGCTTGCTAAAATGTTATTTGGTATCCCTCCCCACTATCATTGTTACAATGGAATAGGACTCTGCTCTCAAGTACGGTAAGAGATGACAACAAAATAGATTGAGGAAGAAAAACATAATACTGCATTGTTCGTTGAATTTTTGCCTAATTCTACCTTATGCATTGAGATTTATTCCAAGAAATTAAGCTACAATAAAGATCAAACGTTGGGCAACTATTCTGCAAGGTCATTTCAAAAATCAATAATTATTCACAAAAGATTCCTGCTGTTTTAAAATCAAGCATATTCCATATACTCAGAAGATAGGGTTCACTTGTCGGGTGCATGTGATGGTTGATAAAATCATTTGAATATTTAAGAAAACAGATAATGTTAATCCAGTCCCTAGTACAATTTCAAAAAATCCAGTCCCCAGAAAAGTTGTAAAAACAAAAGGCGATTCTGAAAGGTCAAACTTTGCTAAAATATTGTGAGATGACATTTTAATTTATATTTGCTAAAGTTTGAATACTGACGTAAAACCTGCCTTAAAAAACAAAAGAAGCACTATTTGCACATTAAATAACATAAATAGTAGGGCTAAAACTTAATATTGACCACAAGTTTTAAGAAAAATTACTAACATTATTTGTAAAGATATTAAAAAAACATACACAAACTTTTTTAATCAATGGCATACCCTTTAAGAGCTATGAAGTACGATTTCAATATGGTGATACAGATACGATAGAAATCACAAATAAAATAAACAAACAAAAAATACAGATATGTCAGAATACAACAATTAAATATAACACAAATGAACAAATAAAAAACAACTAAACTTTTATCCTGCTAGGTGGGGTCAATTACAGAAATCTTTTATTTCCATTACATTCTAATATTCTATCAAAAAATAATTTCTCATTTAACTTCAAGTATGTAAGATCATTCTTTATAATTTCTTGTCATGTCATTTTTGGCCTTTTTTCTTTATTTATATTGGCAAAATTCAATAATTCAAATTTTTTTATTGGAGCTTCTATCGGCCTACAATTTATATGTCTAAAGCCATCTAAACTAATTCTTTCTGAGCTTATCCTCAATTGAAGATATTCTAAATTTTCAGCGGATATACTTATTTCTCATATTATACTTCCACGTGTACCCATTGTTCGTTGAATTTTTACCTAATTCTACAATATTCATCTTATTTATGTGTTTCTGCTTTATAGGCTAGAATTTAGCACTATATAGCATCACTAACTTTACAATTGTTATATAAACTTTACCTTTAAGTTTAACTATCACAAAATACACTAGTTGCATTCCTCTACTTATTTATCCTGCTTGAATTTTGCTAACACCATCATCTATTTCATCATTACTCTGTATGATTGACTCAAAAATCTAAACCGTCCACTGTTCCTGATAACTTGAATAAATAAACATACATAAATGTGTAAAAATGTGTCCTATCATCATATTTGAGGTGTATCTCATATAATTAATTATTATAAACACAATAATTATTGTCTACTAAAACTAGAAGTGTGCTTGCCATTCATCGAATCTATGCCTCAATGAATAAATAAGAACGAATGGCTAAAGAAAGTCATACTACCTCTTCAATATAGGCCTAGCTAAGACAGACAAGTCAAACTGCATGATTGACATAATAGTGACATGTCTGCGAGAAAGGACCAGGTAAGGTAGAGGAAGCATTGAAGCGACGACGTCATTAGCATCCATAGAACCATGAGATAGGGCTACTTGAGTTAGAGGACATAATGTCTAAGTAGGGAAACTCTAGCATGATTCCCCAAGGTAGATAATTAAGAAAGCACTGAAGTAGCATCACTACCGAAGACCTTCATTGTGTGAAACTCTACTCTCCTAATCGCATTAACAAGGGTGTCAGTGGGAGTGATTCTTCATATATGAGCCACTTTTTTTTTCATTGTGGGCCTAAGAGTCTGCTCCAACATTGGATATTTTCCCTAATTGGATGTATTTGGAAGTATCAAAAAAATATTGTGGGCCTAAGAGTCTACCGCTATCTTTTTTCTATAATAAAAAAACTAACTTGACACTTGACATATCGCATATATATCGATGGCGTATTTGTATCTAACACAAAAAATAAATCAAGCTTCAGAAAGTATCGGAATTCCATAACTCGAGCCACAGAAGAAATGCAATCTACTGAGTAATTTAATTGGCCATGTACAACAAATAATTTAAATCAACTGATGACATTACCTTAATTCACATAGCACAACGGCTGGCAATATCCTTCTTGGCAGCAAGAACCTCAGTAAATGCCATCTGAAGCGCATGCTTTGCAATATTAAATACATCGGGAGATGTTGATCCTTCCTTGGCATACCTAATGACATGACAAACAAGATCACTATACCGTGCGCATTCATCCAATACAAAGCCATTCTTTGCATCCTTGGTCCATCTTTTCAAAATATAATGCTCAGGCAGCGCACGAACATTGATGCTCAAGAACAGTCTCAAGATATGCCGGCATAAAATGCCAGATCTCTCAAACATGCAGCAGCTGCAGCTTGTTCTCTTATCAGAAGAGTTGTGTGTCACAACAAAATTATGAGAATCATCTTTTGTAACATTGTATTTACTAATAACTCCCCCACTGTCGATATTATCGATGAAATAACCCAGGGATTCAACAAACTCTTTCTGAAACACTTCAAATATTGTTCTTGTATAGATCTCTGCAGCTTGTTTCAGCATGTTTGATGGAGTTATTAGAGTAGGCCTAGTACATGATGAAGCAAAATCTTCTAGAGCCTCTCTTTCATACCAAACGGCCATTGCCTGATCAAGAATGGTGACGAAGATCTGGAGCGATGTCTTTCGATTAAAATATTTCTCAAAGAATAAAGATAAACTTTCGGGTTTTTCAGGCAATGAAATGTCAGCAGTGAAAGTGTCCTTGTGGTACACTGAGGCCCATTTGTGGCGAATGCTGTGGAGCAACTGCAGCCAACAGTTGTCACTGAGGTCATATTTATCCAGGATGGACTTCCAGTGCAGCTCAAATGTTTCAACTGTTTCTGACTCATCTATACACTTTAAGAATTCTATCTCAAAGCTATCATGTGCCAAATAAACATTGGATAGTTCTTCCTGGCTCTTTTTTAAGATATGATATCTACTGAGTTGGTGACGAGCATCTGGGAACACTCTTGCAATGGCGGCTGTCATGGCTTCATGATAATCAGTGACTATTGATATTGGAGGACGCCCGCACATAGCCACAAGCCAATTTTCGAATAGCCAGGTGAAAGATGCCTCAGATTCATCGATCAGCAAGGCACACCCAAAGGCTACTGACTGCAAGTGGTGGTTAACACCGGTGAACATTACAAATGGCAACATGCTCTTATTCTCCTTGCATGAAGTGTCAAGTGTCACAACATCACCGAAGCAGTAGTAAGCCATCTTAGCTTTTGCATCAGCCCAAAATATATTTGTAATCTGATTATTTTTGTCAACTTGAAACACATAAAAGAATGCAGGACTCTCAGCCTGCATCTTCTTCAAAGAATCCAATAAAATCTGCAAGTCCTCCAATCCAAAAGCACTTTGACAAGCATTCCTTAAATCAGTCCTTGAATCCTGATCATTCGAAGAAAGGACATCAAAGTCTCCAAAGCCATCTCCAAGTTGTGGCTTAAAATTGACCGGAGGTGCTGGTTTTTCACGACTAGAAGCATTTTTTGCGAGAACAACCACTTCACTTTGTGATTGAATATAGTGCACTTTGTTTGGTGCAACAGCAAGGTCATGGGTATGATCTGTGACAAGTTTTGAAACAATCCATCTTTCAGAATCTTTCTTGATTACCTCGAACATTGCTTTGCATTCCTGCCTTGAAGGAGTTCGATTTCTTTTCTTCTTGCTCTCATCGAAGTTTTCCTCAAATGGGGTAAATCCCTCTTTGGTGCATACAAAACGGCGCATCACAAAGGTCTCATCACGTGTTGAGCGACGTGAGAGTCTAATGCGAACATCAAAACCAATACGGCTTGCATATGCATAGTAAAACGTTTGTGCAGCTTCATGTGAAGGAAACTCCATTCCCACAAAAGGTTCCATGCCTGCATATGCTTCAGGTGCAATGTACCTCACACGACTTGGTGCTGCCACAACATGATTATGTTCCTTGACAAGTTTAGTAACAACCCACCTTCCATAATACTTCTGAATTACTTCAATCATAGCATTGCATCCTTCCCTGATGGTCGCACGCTTTCTTTTCTTCTTGCCATCATCATAATTGCCCTTTTTCAAGTGAAAACCTTCCTTAGAGCACACAAAACGTCTCATAATGATGGATTCATCATTTCTTGAACGACGAGACTTACTGATACGCACAGAGAATCCCACGCGACTAGCATATGCCATGTAAAACAACTTTGCAGCTTCTTCAGATTCAAATTCCATGCCAATGAATGGTTCAACATTTTCCAAGGTTTCCTCATGAGAAGTGAGAAGATTTTCAGAGTCAGCGAAATGACTGCCAACCTCCATTGCCATCTGCTGTTCCATATTCTCATTATTGAGATCCACATCGTTATCTCTAAGTGAACCCTCATCTTCTGTTGAAGTGCTCTCCATGATGAAAAGGCCGTGGTGACCTGGACAGAACGTTCTATCAATTAAATTATGGAAAAATCAAAAATAAACAAACAACAACAACCACCACCACCGAGCCATAATCCCACTAGGTGGGGAAAAATCAAAAATAAACCAAGCTAAAAAAATGACAAACAAGGATTACGTGCACCATAATGATCAACGGGGAATAAGGTACTACTTATTATGCAATGTAACTAAGTCATGAAGCTTACAAACCAACATTAAACCAATTCAGTTAGGCCATAAAATACAACGATTAGCTCCTAAATTGAAGCAAGCTCATCATGCCATATAAAATTGTAGTAGCAATGGAATCCAAACCACCAAATTGCTAATAACATTCCCATGCAAGGAGCTTAAATGGCGTAACATATAGAAACAGAATCATAAAAATATATTCTCATTGTTCTTCTGGTTAAATTGAAGAGAACCTAAGGATAAATATGATGCATGATGTATTCTATTAGAAGCTTAATTTTAGTACTTTTCTTTGCTATGAAAAAAAGCTAAATATACCCATCTCTGTTTATCTACAACAAGCAGCAAAAAAAAAAGAAAAACAAGCATAAAAAAGGATGATATCAACCAAGTAGATTCTTGCTTCATCTTAGTCAAAAACCTAAATAGGAACAAACAAAAGAGAATGCAGGCAAAGACAACTAAGGAAACTCATGAAACCTTTTATGATTGCATATGCCCTTTTATGCTCACATCTGCTATAGACATTTTAGAAGCATTGGCATTTACAGAGGATCTCTGGTTGAGAACTAGTGGTTCCCTTTCTGGCATTTATTATGTGCGAGGCTCACGGTAACCCCACTACCATGTATTATGCAGGCAAAAGCAATCCTACATGTCATAAACAACATCATATCAAATAACAAATAAGAATACATTACCAGATACACATAAAACACAATAAAATGAACAGAATAAGTTTCAACAATCAACTGCTGGCTTAGATAGAAAGGTTCAATCACCCCTTAATAAAAAAAAATCACCTACCTAATGTACTGATTGAGCAGACTCATTAAGCAAAATCGCCTCTTAATCTAACTTTTTTTTGCTCTAGATCAGCCATAACTAACTTTAGCATAAATTGCATCTAGACCCTAAGGTCAGGGATCATTGCATATGGGTCCCACTTTTTTTATTTTGTAAGTTTGGTCCCTCGTGTTGGCATTTAGCTTTTTGTCAAGTACCACTGTCAAATTAGCAGTCATAGGGGAAGTTTCTCTCCATCCTTATCTCCCTCTAGGAAGAGAGAGAGAGAGAGAGAGAGAGAGAGAGGTGGAAGAAGAAGGAGAAGAAGAAGTCTGCTTGAAGAAGAGGGAAAGGTGGAAGCCAGCCGTGGAGGAGATTGGCGGCCATGGCAAAAAAAGGGAAAGAGATAGAGAGAAAGAAAAGAAAGGGAATGACCGTGAAGAAGAGAGGCAGAGGTGGAGACTCAGCTACAACAACGGCGTTGGCAGCCATATTAGGAGCAGCAGCCATGGCTGATTAACTACAGCCACAAGTATAAATAGAAAATAAAAATAAAAGAGAACATTTTATTTAAGTTTCTAAATTTCTAAACTCTGTGCTTTCTTTATAATCTTTTCATAGGATGCATCCCTGTAGCTTCTCTAGCATTACAAATCCCAAAGAAGTTGAAGTATGGCTGAAGCATGTTGAAAACATTCTTGAGGGAGTAGCTTGTCCACCTGAGAGGAACCTGACACTATTAAAAAATTGAGTTTTAGTAGCATTTATATTGCAGTAATATTAATAAATGTTGTTATTAATAATATTTTTTAAGAATATGATAGCAATTAAATATATGCAGTTTAAACCATTGAAATTTAATTTAATGGCCTTCAATTAAAACCGCTGATCAATATTTTTGCTGCTAATATGCATCCTCGCGCACTTGAACTTCTCGTTAAAATTGCCCTAACTGTCCTACCAATCCCCTTTCTGACTTGTCCATAACCGCCCCCTCAATCTTTATCAAAAATCTCTAACCGAGCCCCAGCTCCGTCAGTTCACGCTCGCGCGCTACTTCTTTCGGTGGCTTGTGCTTCATTCGCATGTAATCGCCGCAGCACGCGTTCTTTGTCGCCTCTGCCGCTGTTCGCATTCATTGCAGCCACCTTGAGGTCGTGCGTTCGCCGCGACCAAACTCATATCTCGCTGCTTTAATTTTCTTAGCCCTAGCTTGCCGCCGCACCATTACAAGTCCTCATTGTTTGCATCTCTTACAGGAATTACTGTAAAAGCTACAATGTCCGCATCTCTTACAGACATTAGCCTAATTTTCCTAGCCCCAGCTTTGCCGCTGCTCACACTCAACCTTTCCAACCGCCATTAAAGTCATTTAACAAGGTTAGCTTTTTGTTTTCTTGTTCACTGTCTTTATCAAATTTTGTTGACAACGGGAGCTTATAGCATAGGGCTATTGAATCCATATTTTATTATATTATACCATTCTCTTGTATTTTTTAAATTTTAAAACATCTATTTTGCAGCTGTCTTTTTTAAAGGTTAATTGTAATGAAAGTTTCATGTCTTTTTATTGTTGTTTATTTCATTAATATTTGACTTATTATAGTATTAATATTGCACCTTTTTATGGTTAATATTTAGTATTAAGATTTTAAACTTTGATTATGAAGCACTATAATTGTGTTATTCATATTCTATTTCTCTTTTTTTTAATAAGCTGAAGTTCATTTTTAGAAGATTATTTAGAACAAATGCTGCTGTCCTTGCTTCTTTTACACCCTTCTTTTCCAACATGACAAAGTTATCATTACCAAAGTCTAGAACTTCTCTTGACAGAACAGATGGAGTAAAACCGTCAAATGGATTTTTCCCTGCTTTTGAATCAGCTAGAAGACACCTTGCATTCTGAATATAAGCAGCAAGACCGTCAAGATAATTTGTATTAAGCAATGCCAGTTGATCAAAAAAGTTCTTATTTTTTTCTCATCATCCGCTCTAGGATCTGCCCAATAAGAAAATAGATGACTTTGTCCTTTATGTAACATCACCTTTGCAAGTTTAATCTAACCTGGGCAAAGAATACTGAGATTCTTCTGTAGATTTTTGAGGCCCAGCTATCGTCTCCAATGCTCAGGGGACGATGAGAACACCATCCAATATTCTATTTCTCATTAATGACATATAGTTTAGTTAATTTTTCTATTTTCAATTAATTTATTGCTTTCATATTCTTATCTCTTTTACAAATATTCTTATTATTCTAGGATAATAAAAAATGAATAGAGCTAGTGGAGCTCGCATTTTTTCATGATTATTAAGAATGAATAGAGCAAGTAATATAGAAAAAACTTGCTAGTAATATAACATAAATAGAATTTAGGATATATAGGGCTTGTTTGGTTGGAGGATAAGTTTGAATAAGAAAAAAGAAAATATTTTATTTTATAGAGTTGATGAGAAACGCGCCGTTGCCGGGTCCCAAGTCCCGGATGAGAAACGCGGAGGGTTGCGTTAGGCAGTCGACAGCCAGCGTAAAACTTGTCGAATCAATCATGACATGAATTCTTTAGAAAATTGCGTTAAAGCTAGGGCGTTCCCTGGAAGAAACGCGCTGTATTGCCTGAATACAGTGAAAAATGAGCAAGGGCCGCTGCATCGACGCCCGGGTGTAGTGAAAAATGAGCAAGGGTCCCCACATCATGGACGGATGCGGGTAAAGAAGCTAGTCCATCATAGTAGAACTCAAGTAAGTAGGATTAGATTAGGAACTTGGAATATAGGCAGCCTGACGGGCAAGCTAATGGAGTTGGTGGATATTATGATTCATAGAAAGATTAATATTTTGTGCCTGCAGGAAACAAAATGGG
>JAEMOT010000954.1:85941-100190 GCA_019297695.1 Apostasia ramifera
GTAGGCCAATTGAAGCTCCAGTTAAAAAAATTGAGTTATTGAATTTTGCTCATGTACAAAGAGGAAGAGGGAGACCAAAGAAGACATGGCAAGAAACTATAAGGAGTGATCTTAGTTACTTAAACTTAGATAAGAATTTGGTAAATGATAGAGCGCAATGAAAACAAAGGATTCATGTAGCCGACCCCACCTAGTGGGATTAAGGCTTGGTTGTTGTTGTTGTTGTATAGAGTTGATGAGAAAAAAAGTTATTTTAATATTGGGAGGTGTGTAGGATGTGAAATAAAGTTAATTTTAAGATTAAAATTTGTGTTAGATGTGAAATAAAGTTGATTTTTAAGGTTGAAATTTGTGTTGGATGTGAAATAAAGTTATTAAAATTTATAATAAATTTAAAATACTATTAAAAAAATATTTTGCCTATTTTTGGGTAATTGCCAAACATGCCCATAAATATTCTTACAATAGCTTATAATATTTAAAAAATAATAATGGAGAAAAGTAATTTATGTGAACTATAGAGCGATGGTTTTGAAGAATGGATCACTTTTAACTATGAACAACCAAGAGCTGTACTTTGATAGCTAATAAGGCTTGGATGAAGTTTCCCTAAAGTTAAAGACATTATGGAAAAGAGGTGGTGCCATTGTAATAACAAACAAATTAATATACATAGCTTCATTTGTGTTAAGAATATGTGCTTTTTTTTATAACATAAAATAAATTCTTGAGATGTAAGGAACTTAATGTGGGATTAGGTCCATTTCATCATAAAGATTATTAAAGACTTGGGTCTACTTCTCGCGTTTAAAGATTAATAATCAATTATCAGCAAACTCATAATCATGTTTTCAAATGCGGACATCTTACAACAATTAGGACAAATCTCCCTATATTTACATTCTTTTCTATTATCCTTTTTGCTGCATTATTTATCTTCAAATTTCTTCTTTAGTATTACGTCATTTAAATAGCTATGGTTATAGTATTTTGGTGGCAAAGGGGATTCTTCTCATTCATGTGGGGGCAATAGGCATGTCAGTTAGCTTGAATTCTCAATAAATTTTAGAATATGTGCTGCTTTAATCTATGTTAAAAGAAGAAATTAATTAGTGTATAATATTGCATACAATTATGTCAGAGATGAAAAGCTATTAGAAGAACAAAAGTACAAACTTCCTTTAGATCACATTTTCTGGCATTGTTATTGAAACTCATCATCTTTGATTTATTTCTTCAATCTTAATAAGATGCAATGATATACACATTTTGAATATTGTTAGATCATCCTATTGTTTGTGATGATGGAATTTATTATTATTTTGATTACTTGTCATTACTATGCATCAATATACTTAATTAAGAATAGAGTTATTCAATTGAAATCTTAATTAAAGTGTAACTGATTATATTTTAAGACAATTTGTGATTTTGTTTTCTATATATATTTGGGTCATTCTTTTTTTTATCATGTGGATTATAGCTACTATTTCAATACCTATTATATGAAGTGCGATGTATTAAATTTTTAAAATGTGCTAAGGAGATATTTTTCTTAAATGTTTATCAAACATGTATGCAATTTTTTCAGATGGACAAGTGTAGGATGTCACAACTACGTTGGACTCAAGAGTACATAGATGAGGTTAACAGTTTCCTTGAGTTTGCATTTCTCAGGCTACAATATCAGGAAAAATCTTATGCCCTTGTAGTTCATGCATTAATAGATATTTTACATCATATGAAGATGTAAAGGATCACTTAATGATAAAAGAAATTTGTCGTGAGTACACAGTATAGAATAGTCACGGGGAAAATCGTGTTTCATTATTGAATGATGCAATGATGAATATAATATTGAAATGATACATGAACAAGTCACTCTTCAAAATAAGTCAAATGAAATTGGAAGAAATAATTTGACTAGTTTATTTGAAGATATTTTTGTACCTCATATTCAAATTAGTCAATCAGATGATGTTCTAGACAATGTTGGACAATCAACATATGAGCACCATAGTGAAAGAATTGCCGAAGAACATCATACATTTTCTGATAAATTGATAAAGGATGCAGAGACAGAATTACATCCTGGGTGTAAATTATTCTTGAAATTATTATTTCTGTTGCATTTATATCATATCAAATATTTGAATTCGTGGACATCAAAATCATTTGATATATTATTAGAACTAGTAATTGAAGTTCTTCCTGAAGGTTCTGCACTCCCTAAAAATACTTATCAAGTTAAAAAAATTATGAAAGCATTTGATCTTGGTTACACGAAAATTCATGTATGCCCCAATAATTATATGTAATTTTGGGATGATAAAGTTTCAGAGAATCGCTACCAAATATGTGGTTCTTCTAGATGGGAAGTAAACTAAAAAGATGATCTAAAAGAAAAAAGTTTAATTAAAAGGCCATCAAAGATACTTCGATATTTTCCTTTAATCTCGAGGCTAAAACGATTATTCAAATCAACTAAAACTACTGAAAATATGATATGACATGCTAAAGAAAGGTCAAAAGATGGGTTATTAAGGCATCTAGCAAATAGCAAAGCATGGACGAAATTTAATAAACGATATCCAGATTTTGCATTAGATCCATGGAATGTTCGGTTAGGTCTTGCTAGTGATGGTTTTAATCTATTCAGAACACTAAGTTCTACATACAGCATATGACCCTTTATTTTAGTGCCTTATAACTTGCCATTTTGAATAGGGATGAAACAATCCTCCTTCATTCTTTTAATGATTATTCCGAGTGAAGTTCTGGTAATGATATCGATGTGTATGTCCAACCATTAATCCATGAGTTACAACTTTTATGGGAAGCTGTTGGTTGTTATGATGTTGTTACCAAAAATAATTTTTGCCTGCATCTAATATGGATGATAAATGATTTTCTAACTTATGCTAATTTATCAGGTTGGAATATGAAAGGTAGATTTGCTTGTCCATATTATGCCAAGAACACATGTTCAATATGGTTGAAACATAGTCGGAAGTTTTCTTACATAGGTCATCGTCGATGGTTATCTTCGGAGCATATTTTTCGATGACAAAAGCATTTTTTTGATGGTACAGAAGAGCATAGGACTGCTTAAAAAAGAATGAATTCTAATGATGTATTATCACATGTTGAATAAATAGAATTTCCTGCATTTGGGAAAGGAAACAAAAACAAGAAAAGACTCAAAATAAATAAAGATCAATCTAATTATATGGGATGGAAGAAGAAAAGTATATTTTTTGAATTACCATATTAGAGGCATAATTTTTTGCGTCATAATCTTGATATTATGCATATAGAGAAAAATGTATGTGAGAACTTTCTTCCAACCTTGTTAGACCTTAATAATAAATCAAAAGGCAATCTCAAGGCTCGCCAGGACCTAATAGATGAGTATTGGATATGAACTTCACCCACAATTAGCAGAAAGTGAATTATTTGTTGTCTGTTGCTTGTTTCACTATAACTAAAAAAGAAAAATATATGATTTGTTAGGTTATAAAGAATGTTAAAATGCCAAGTGAGTATGCTTCAAATTTTTCTAGATGTGTTAATATTAAAGAAAGTCAGATCAACGAGCTTAAGAGCCATGATTGCCACATAATTATTGAGGAAATACTTCCTATAGCAATTTGACCTAATGGTCTGCCAAAAAATGTCATCTCTATTGTAGTTGAGATAGGAAAGTTCTTTAAGATGATTTGTGCCAAAGTACAAGATCCAAAAGAGCTTGACAATCTTCAGCAACACATTATATTGACATTATCTCGTATGAAAAGATTTATTTTTGCCTTTGTTCTTCACTATCATGGTGCATTTACTTATCCATTTAGTAGAAGAGGTAAAACTTTGTGGTCCAGTACCATTTAGATGGATGTATTCTTTTGAAAGATTTTTTTTTGTTCTTAAAGAACATGAAAGTAATAAAGCTCATCTAGAAGGTTCAATTGCTGAAGGTTATATTGTCAAAGAAGGAATTTTAAAGTATTTGGAGGTTCATTATGCCACATTTGATATGCATAATAATAATCTTTTTACAATAGATCAATCCAATTATTTATTTGGTAGTGGTGGTACCTGCATTGGAAAAGAGAAGATCATCTTAGATGAGAAATCACTCATCCAAATTCATCAATTTGTTCTTAGGCATTGTGACCAAATTGAATCATATCGTGAGTAAGTTCAGCAAGTGTTTATGTTTTTCTTAAAAGATATATCATAGTCCACTTCATTATTTATAATGCATGACTCTAAACTCAATAGATCGTTTGTAAATGCTGAAAAGAGGAAATGACGACGACACACCCACCTGACACCAAATTGTTAAGAAACTTATAAATGATACTTTTCCTGAATAGTTTCGCGATAAGGTAAATATAAAAAAATTAGTACATACAAAATTAATGTTTTCTTTTTAAAAAAAACTAATTGATGTTTTAATTAAATTTAGGTTGCTTACAATTGTGATCCAACTATCTCAAATGAAATCAAAGCTCTTGCTAGATGCCCTAATATGATAGCAAAGAGATTTAATAGATATTATATCAATGACTTCAAATTTCATACGATCTCTCGTGATAAAGATAAAAAACTCAAAATTATGGTGTTGTTAACACTATAAAAATTAGAAGTGTAAGTTATTATAACCAATTAAGTGATATTTTTGAAATAGATTGTTTTGGATCTTTTAAGGTGGTTTTGTTCAAGTGTAATTGGGCTAATGTCACTCTCATGGGAATCAAATGAGATGATTTTTGGTTTAATTTAGTAAATTTTTCAAGATTGGTTCACACAAGAGAGAAGTTAGAACATGACCTTTTGTCTTTTCTTCACAAATAGAAGAAGTATTTTATGTGAAATATCCTAAAAATAACAATTAGTCTATTGTTATACGAACTAGACATAAAGAACTATTTGATATGGGTGAAGTTGTAGTTAATGAAGTTGGTATAGTTGATGTTAACTTTGATGCATATACAATGAGCACCGACAATCTATCAAATTTCGTTCGAAATACTGATCAAGAGGATGATGGCATTACTTCTTAAAAATATGTATTAATAGCATGTTTACTTTTTACTTTTAATATTTTGAATAATTTCATATTAACAGTATGTATATTCTTTATATATTTTACTAGTTTAACGTAAATGTTAATTATTGCAGATATGGTGGGTGGAAAAGGTTTGGGAAAATTAGTTTCAAGACAGAACAAATCAAGCGCATTTGGGGATCCAAAATCTTACACTACTCCAATATCAAACTCACCCTTTGCCATGCCACCAACATCATATCTGACCACTGTTTCATCTTTATCTCATTTGAGCTCTTCCACTTCACTACCATTCTAATCGACCTCATCTAGATCTCGAGGAAAACAAGTGGAGGTACAATGACATTCAATACAAGAAGACAATATAGAAGTTGGTATGTATTTCAATCTAATTTCAATTATAGCATTATTACAAAAGGTCAATATAATAAAAATACGAGAAATAAAATATTTGGTATATGCTTTCAGATTAGGCTTATTATTAAGGTATAAGAACTATTCTGTATATGCTTTCGTATTAGGCTTATTAGTACTTCTTTGGTTATATGATTTTCCACAACTCTTTTATTTCATATTTGTTTTAACACCGTATTCTTCATTTCCTACTGACTTAGATGTCATGATTAAATTCAACACTATATTCTCAATTGTACATATTTATTGGACCTTTAAGATATAATATGGGGCTCTACCATATTTATTTAAGTGTTTTGGCTTCTCTTGGTGATCCATCAACACGTTCTGACGGATAAATTTTGGCTTACTAGGGAATATCTATGTGTATCTAATTGTATCTTCATGTGACTAACAATGGGTCCTACTGATTGTTTCATTGTTTTAAGCATATTACTTGGCATCTGATGTGTAATACTATTGGCCGATTACTTCAAATTAACATTGACCCTTTTTCCTAGTTTGTAGCCAAATAAACAGTCTTAACAATCTTTCTCTTTTATACTCTGCAGAATATTGTTAACAGCTTTTCAATCATTCTGTGATTGTGTTGGTGACCTTGAAATGGAAAAGGTAGCATGTATAAAATTCTATTTGAGTTTAATTTTGTATTCTGAATTATATAGAGGAGATTACACCAACACTACCTATTAGGAGGCGTTCCATATGTTCTATAGTCCAAAAATTGAAAACGGAGGAAAAAATAATAGTCAAAGTGAACAGCGATGGAATCCTTTGTGAAGAGCCTGAAGCATCAGTGTTTACCTCTTATTTACGGGTCATTGCAAACAATCCAAAATTAGCTCCTCTATTTTTCAAAAATTTGAGAGCTCCAGCATTGAAACCATTCAAAGAGAGCATGCTACTCGACTTTCAGGTGTATTAATTTGAGTTACAAATAACCTATTTTTATAGTATACATTTGGTGTTTTTAAGTTTACTAACATTTTCTTTGTTATTTGGAATAATCTAAGTTTGAGTTTCCAGCTTAGTCTTGTAAATGGGTCCTCCAGGCTATTGGTCAGAAATGGAGAGGTTACATGGCACCTTTGAAAGCTGAGTTCTTTGATAGTAGACCGATAGAGGATATTATGGAGGATATCCCTAAGGGTGTTGATGAGTCACAATGAATACAACTTGTTGGTCAATGGTTTAATGATGATGATCTGGTAACTTATTTAAAAATTTGAATATTACATAAATAAACCTATATTTATTTGAATTAAACATGTATTGTTAAATATAGAAAAAGGCAGCTATAAATAATTCCAATGCTAAAAAAAAAATGTCCCCACACTATAGATAGAATGAGCATTGTTCGACGAGAACATCAACTGGTAATTTTTTTAAAATACATGTTATGTACGTTAGTATTTTTTAAAATTTTATAATATAAATCTATATTTTAATAATGTTAAAATATCCAAGATCGACTACTCTTATGGAAAGCAAGTAGAATAAAGAAGAATAAGTCTTGGTCCAGTTCTAAAGCACAACAAAAATGGGTATACTTTTATATTTATATTAAAATATTTAATTCATAATGTCTTAATTATTACTTTTTGTTTATGTATATTAGGAAATGACGTGCTAATTACTTGCAGAGAAAGGCCTTAGTCCTGAAGATGGTAATAACAACGAAAATGAGCATGTTTAATATAATTATGGGGCTTGAACATCCAGGTAAAGTAAGAAATAAAAGTTTTGGGGTGACTCCATTGCAATACTTTCCAAATTTAATCAATTCAACTGCCTCAAGCTCCAGTACTAGTGGCTCAATGGTTAATTTGCTTAGAACAGAAATAGCAGACATGAAGGAGAAATTTAATACTCTCTATGCCACACTCAATGAATATCAACCATGAGGTGACATGATCAAACAAGTCAATGATATTGTAGTCCTATCAAGGTAAGGGTGATTAACTATTATTATTTTAATTTTCTTAAATTTGATTGCACTTTTTAAATGTTTTATTTTTTCATTTTCTTTTAGGATCTGAAGCTTGCGAACAATGAAGAGGAAGATTGAAATATTTCTAGTATTAAAAATTTATCATATTTATTTTATCTCAAGTTTAGTATTTTATTAACTTATGTTCATTGTATTTCTATGATCTTATGTTTATTGTATTTCTATGATCTTATGTTTATTATATCTTTAGGATCATATGTTTACTGTAACTCTATAACTAACATGTGTTTTAGTAGCTAGATTGGATAGCTATTTCTTATGACATACTAGCTTTCTAACTCAATATTTGACATTAGCTTTTTATAAGCTTAATATTTTAACAGTCTGAAAGCATTATTAGCAATCACATTATTTATCTAGTAGAACTCTTAATACTTCTAAAATTATTTGCTTTTGAAATTATTTGCTTCTAAAATTATTTAGATGATTTTTGAAATTATTTGTTTTTAATGAGCTTCATCACCTACTTTACTAGATGATTTTCTCTGATCTCATTTGGCATTTGATAACTTCAAGGGCCGAAACCTAAGTGAAGCTTTGCATGTGGCCACATGAGAAGGATCCCACCGTATTGTCTTGTTGAAATTATGAGGAAGAGATTGATGAGAGACTTTAAAAGGTTACATCAGGACCCTACTGTTGGCATCAGTGGCACTCTTCAAGATAATAATATGATGCTAATGATACTCATTGGGATGGAGGTATATTCAAACTAATATTTTAATTTACAGAAGATTATCGAAATACGCCATTGACAGTTTGATTTGTTTCTCGAATGTTTCATTCTAATATCTATGCAAATGTAAGAATTTGTTTGGATATTCTTCATAATCAGTGGGCCTCTGTATATGATATAGGGGCACTCTTAACATCTATCTGGTCACTGCATTGTGATCTAAATCCAAACTCACCTGCAAACTTTGAGGCTACTTGAATGTTTACTGTGAGCAAAAGGGAGTACAACAAGAGAGTTAGAGAGATAGTGGGAGCAAAGCTGGACAGCAGACTGATGTCCCTCCCTTTAGGTGCCGCATAAGTAAACAGTTGTATATTCATCTTTCTAAGAGAGTTGTAAGTGCTTCTTCCCCATTGAGATGAATTGAACCTTGTGAAAGAGTGTGTATTTAAGAGCTAATGCCCTTCTGTCTCTAATTATTTATCTGCTATAGGTTCTACATCTGTTTCTCATTTGAATCTATAATTATCTCACCGTTCAAAAAACAAAAAGGCCTTTTAAAGCTCAATGCAAAGTATCATATTTAGGAGCAAGCAAATTATGAAGTGAAAGTATTTCATACAAACAATGTTTTTAGATAGCTTTTTTTTGTAAAGCATGATAGTATTTTGAAAAATATAATAAAATATTCCCATCAACAAGCTTTACTGAATAATTATGTTCAAATATATATTTTAATTATGAGCCTTTTTCTAAATGATAGAGATTTACGTATCTAAATGACAGAGCTTTACGTATGAACTTTATTAAAATTAAATAAATTATGATACATTTTTAGTATGCAACTTATAGTTTATATTGCATTTGCTATGAGTTGATGTAATTTAGTAATTAGGATTTTATGCTCTGAGCAACTTAAATTAAAAAATTAATCTGAGCAATTATTTTAATTATTCTTGAATGATTTAAATTAAAGTATATGATCATACATGTTGATATACCTGCTGATGTTGGAGGACAGTTATAAAATTCAACTAAAGTAATTGATAGTCATTTAATATTAATTAATATAAAGTCAATGTTTAAAAATATTATATTTTTTATTATTTAATAAAATAACCTAGTTTAATTATTGCAACGGTTTAAATCGTTGCTTATTTTAATTGTTGCACATGCGGTTTAAACAGCTACAACATTTAAGATAGGTAGTATAAACCACTGCAACGTTAAAATAGCAGCGGTATAAATTGCTGCAAACATAAAAATTAGCAGTACTTTTTATTATCTACCCCAGCGGTTCATAAAGCCGCTGCTAAAGGCCTTTGCAGCTTTAAGCAACAATACCGGTTTGAAAATCGCTGCAAAGTATTTTTGGAGTGGTTTAAACTGTTGCGGTAGCATATAAAAACCATTGCCATTGATTTTATTTCTTGTTGTGTGAAGTGGCTCCAATGCTGATGCATTTGGATAAAAGACAACATTAGCACATCATGTACCAAACATGGTATACTCAGAGAAACAGAAGCGTTATCTGTTTAGGAAGAGTTTATGAGACTCAATTCAAGAGTTGATCTCTTCCCAATGTCACCGAATATACTTTAACCTTGTAGAGGCGGCCAGAGCAGTATAATAGGATTTGTAAGATTTCTCAGAAGAAAAAGAAAGCAAGGAAAAGAAGGTCTCTTCCAACAAAGTGAAGGAACTCAACAGAAAAGTTTTCTTTCGGTAGTGATTAAAGAAGTACTAGGGGCAGTACTTTCCTAGGGAGCAGGACTACATGCCTGAGTTATAGCAAGAACCATTTAGGGAGGTAATAGTTTTCAAATTGAGGTAGCCATGGTTGTTATTTCTGCTGTGGTGAGGAAGGGTATATGATTCAAGATTGCCCGAAACTAGCTATATATGGTAGCGATCACGAGGCACAAGCATCAATTGAATCTATTATAGGTGGTGGATCTCGAGGAAAAAGCAGGCTTACTCAGACCATTACATAGCAAGAGGCTTTCAATGCTACTGATGTTATTACAAGGACGCTATATTTGCAGAATAATCCAATTATTGTGCTACGCGATTCTAGTGCATCGCATTTATTCATATCAAAAAGTATATTTCACAAATTGTTTGTGATACTGTATTACTTGCCACTACTATTGTTTGTTAAATTACCTATTGGTACGAAGTTGAGCGCAGAAAAATTCAAAAAATTTCTTCGTGCTAGTATGATAGTTCCTTGACTGAATTTGACATCATACTAGGGATGGATTAGTTAGCTGAACATCGAGTTAGTGTTAATTGTTTGGAAAAGAAAATCAAGCTTAAAGCATTAGAATCAGTGGATCTAGTGTATTTTGGCAAAGGAAAGAATGTATTGTTGATCTATATGCTAAAAGCTTAGAGATTATTAAGTATGGATTATGAAGCATACTTAGTAGTAGTTTTTGCTACTACTAAAAAATCAACTTCTCTAGAAGAGGTTCTAGTAAAATGTGAATATTTAGAAGTATTTTCTAATAATTTACTAGGGTTACTACCTGACCGAGAAGTAGATATTCACTATTAATACTGTACCTAGGCTGGAGCCTATTGAACAGCAAGAACTGAAAACCCAATTGCAAGAATTGTTGAATGAGGGTTTTATACGGCCCAGTGTCACCATGGAGAGCTCCAATGTTTGTTAAAAAGAAAACAAAGTGGCAATTAAGAGTAAGTACTGGTTGCCGATGATTGACAATCTGTTTGATCATTTGCAAGGAGCATTTGTATTCTTAGAAATCAACCTTTAGTCTAGTTATGATCAATTAAAGATTAAGAATGAGGATATTTCTAAGTCAGCTTTTCGAACTAGGTAGGACCATTACGAGTTCTTGGTTATGTAGTTTGGGCTAACGAATGTACCTGTAGTTTTTATAGATAGGACTGTTAACGATTCAATCTCGAGCTGATTCGATCTCGGCTCGAGATTGAATTGAAAGTTTTCGATTCGATCTTGATTCGATATAGAGAATGAATGAGGAGAGCTCAATCCGATCTCGATTCGAATTGGATCTAGCTCATTTATTATAGATTCAAGCTCGATCCAAACCAAAATTGATCTGACTTTCGATTAATTTTCGATCTTTTATCCAAATATTACGTATAAATATATTTGTTCATTCAATCAGCTTAAACTGTGACTATTTGCTCTAACCTATTATTTAAAGATAAAAATAAAAAAATAATTTATAATAAATATGATCTAAATGATTATATAGAAAATTCTAATGAATGTCTAATAAAGCTTTTTGGTAGATTACTGAAAAAACTACATACTAAATCTAGTTATATATATAAATACATAAATAATGCTTTTATTTTTTTGAATTGATTTGATTTTGAGTCATCTCGATCCGATCCTATGCTGTCTCAAGATTAGATTGATAAAATTTTCAAGCCAAAAAATGACATATTAGTCGGCTCGTTTGGATTGAATCGAGCTTGATTTAATCCAAGATTCGATTAAACTTTCGAGCGATCTTCGATCTTCGAAAAAAATTAACCGCCTTATTTATAGATATGATAAGTAGAGTATTTCAAACATGTTTAAATCAAATTGTCAAAGTTTTTATTGATACCAAACTGATCTATTTTAAAATGACAGATGATCATGCTCGACATCTATATAAAATATTGCAGAAGCTAAGAGAACATGAGTTGAGTGTTGTATTCCTTCAGCATATTGTGAGTGCTAAAAGAAAATCAATTGATTCTCAAAAAATTCTACTATTATTGATTTGGCTCAGACCAACAAATGTGACAAAATACGTAGCTTTCTATGTCTAGTAAGCTATTACAGAATGTTTGTCAAAAAGTTTCTCATATGGCATTACCTTTAACAAATTTGTTGAAAAAGACTACCAAATTTTAGTGGACTTAGATTGTGTAATTTTTAAAAATCAATGCAATATTTGGTGACAACTCTAGTAAAAGTATTACCAGACGACTTGGATGGATTCCAAGTGTACAACGATGCATCTATTCAGGGGTAACTAGTGCAAAATGTATGCATTGCGACAGTTGAAACCTCACGAAAAGAATTATCTAGTTTGTAATTTGGAATTAATTGTTATTGTATTTACATTGAAAATTTGAAAACATTATTATTTCTACAAAGTGAAATGTAAAATTTTCACTAATCATCAGAACCCTAAATACAATTTTATTCAAAAAAAATTGAACTTGAGGTAATGACGAGGGCTAGAGCTACTTAGACTATGACTTAGAAATTCTATATTATCGAGAAAAAGCAAATATAGTAGCCGATGTATTAAGTCATAAAATCAGGCTGAATATTCTTATGCTAGAAGAAGAACAATAACAACTTGTGTTTAAAGTGGAAAAGTTGCAAGTTTAATTAATATTTGAAATTAATATGATTAGACTATCCCAATTGGTTATTATTCTAGATTAGTTGCAATAAGTGAAAGAAAAATAAGCCCAGTACCCTGAGTTTATCAAATTAATATAGAAATAATAACAAGGTTGAGAATCAAATTTCAAGTTAAATTATGCGGTACTAAAATTTAATACGAGTATACCCTACCGTTGCAGCAGGAGCATAGAAAGCGAGACAGAAAGGCGCTACTCGAACAGAATGATGGCGGGATCAGCAACTACGTGCGGCCTGTGAATCATGGCAGCGGTGCCGGAGGGTAGGAGGCAAGCTGAACGGCGTATTTTTGGCTGAACTAGCTGAGTGTCTCGGCACGACGATCGCCCGCGGCGGGGCCGGTCCACCAAACTAGACGCAACCTGGTTGGAAGCGGTGGCGCCGTGCTTTGGATGCAAGTGGAAGAAGACCGGTTGGCGAGTGGAATCCCGGCGGTTCGCGTTTGCTAGGGTCGTCGGAAGCGGTGCGACGCAGAAGAAAGGTGGGATTTTTATATCGGACAGAAGAAGCAGATGCGACAATTTGGGCTCGTTCGGTTTTCAACTTTTTTTTATAAAAGAAAAAAATATATTTTATCTTTCAAATTTAATTAAAAATTTAATTTAATATTAAAAAATATGTGAAATATAAAATAAAATTAATTTTAATATTTATATTTATATTAAAGATAAAATAAAATTAATTTTTATAATTAAAATTTATGTTAGGTCAAAAATATTCCTAAAATCAAACAAAATTTTTGAGTTAACTTTTTCGATCACATCAAAAAAATATATTACTGAAAATTTTTGATAAATTTACTTTTTTTAAATACACAAATAATTATGAGAAAAATAACTCCAATTTGTAATGATAAGCAAAAAAATTTCACATAATTATTTGACTATCCATCAAAAAAATAAAATGAGTTTGATTCACTAACTCGAATGCAAATTGATATATATTTGAGGGCTATAACTGCTGTTTAATTTAAATAAAATATATCACACAATTATTAAAATAATTTGAAACTCGAATTCTATGTTAAAGTCGGGTTAGAATGGAGATAGACTTAAATGAGTTTTGAGATTTAGCTTTCTGCCACACGTTAAATTTGCGTTTTATCTTTAACCGAGTTCAAATTACAATTTTACTCGATATAAATTTGATTTGGCTCAAACTAAATATGTATTTATTAGTTTTATGTAGTTAATTTTAAAACAATATAATATACATAATTTTGGCTTGTTCCGTAATCATATTAAGCTCAAAATGTCCTAAATCAATATTTATTTATATAAAAAATAAAATTAAATTAATTTTACTACTAAATTTACATAGAATTTGATATGTTATTTGTTAAATGCTGAAATTTATGCATAATATAATTAATAAATTTAATTTTAATTTAAGCAAAAAATCATGCATTATTATAATACTAAAACTAGAATTTTTCTACATTTTTTATAATTTTTAATATTAAAATAATTCATTTTACCTCAAGTTTATTAATATATTTTTTAGGGCAAATTTCACTCAGGTCCCTGAGTTTAAGGGTTATTATCACACAGGTCCACGTTTTTAAAATTTATCATCCGGGTCCCTAGGTTTTCAAAAATTATCATCAGAGTCCTTTTTTATTTTTTTATTATTAAAAAATATACAAAATTAC
>JAEMOT010000954.1:100508-167173 GCA_019297695.1 Apostasia ramifera
CGGCAGTGTCGTGCGGTCGTGCGAGGCCGCCGAAGGTGGCCCGGGGCGGCGCGGCTGCCGGATCTGGTGGAGAGAGGGAGGGTAAGGGTATAATGGTAATTTTGTATATTTTTTAATAATAAAAAATAAAAAAAAGACCCAGATGATAATTTTTGAAAACCTAGGGACCCGAATGATAATTTTAAAAATATGGACCTGTGTGATAATAATCCTTAAACTCAGGGACCTGAGTGAAATTTACCCTATTTTTTATCTCACTAGAATTTATAGGTTATCATTCAATTCAATTTAAATTTTAATTTGAAATATCAACAAATTCTTTTTGATTTTTAATTGTTATAACGAAATTGAATGAGAAAAAAAAATTTCAAACATTAGTATTTTATTCAAATTCAATAACAACAAATATTTTTTTTTATTTTATATTTTAATAAGGTTTTGATGTAATTCTATTAATTTTATTCAGTTTTTTCAAAAGAAAATTTAACGTAGGCTACGCATCTTTGATGATTTTTTACTTATAACTTCATCGAACACTGCAAGTTTTATTTCTTTTTATTTTAAATAATTTTATGAGTTATCATTATTATTTTTGCTTAAATAATATTCTTGGCGATGATTTATTTCTAGAACATCGTCAATTTTCATAATATTGATTAAAATCATGTATTAATATGTCATGCTAGTAAAACATTAACATATAAAAATATATTTTTTATTGTTAGAGATAAATGACGTAAAATATCTGTTATATTTTATTTTAATTTGAAACTTACATTTAAAACATTTATTTATATTTAAAGTAAATTAATTGTTGATTTGCTAAGTAATGGATTAATTTTTAATATTTCTGTTATTTTAAAATTTAACAAATAATTCTCTGTTATTCGAAAAAAAAAATGTGAGAGCTTAATTAATTGTCAAAAAATATTTTATCCAACTTCATGGGTTGTTAACCACTGGATCTCATGCCAATCTGAGTTTAATTTAAGGTTGAATTAAAAGTTTTTTTATTCAAATTTAATTCGATTTAAAAAATAAATGAAAATGTTCAATCTAATCTGACTCATTTGTTATCAATTCAAATTTAATTCATGTAAAATTAATTTAACTTTTTATTAATTTTTAATCTTTTAGTTAACTATTTTATTTATATTTATTTATTCAATTAGCTAAAATTATGACTATTCATTTTGATTTATTGTTTAAAGATAAAAATAAATATAATTTAATTAAAAATTATGAAAAAAAATTTAATGAAATATTCTATTAGATTATTATAAAAAAATAATACAGTTCATGAGAAATATCATAGTTAAGTACACTTAAATTGGAGTAATACTAAATTAAATAAGCTCTTAAAAAATACGTAAGTTACGTAATTTCTTAAGTAAAGTAGAAATATTTCTAAATTTGATTCACCGAATATTCGTATTTTTACTAGTTTATAATAAAAATTTTAATTTAATGATACATTTTATTAAAATCCATCTTATTGATTGATTTTTAAAACTATCAACCTACTAGATATTTACCCAAATAAAAAAATTACAAAAATTGAAAGGAAAGTTACATAAAATAAGAATGAGTTCTTTTAATTTCTAAATAAACCAGTTCAAATTTTTAGTTTGACATAATGCTAGAGGACATTATCCCTACATGGTGGACCATTTTTGCTAATTTGTGGTCTACTAATTAAACCTTGAACTAATTATTAAAAAAAAAAAGTTAAGTCAAGTTTAATTAGTAGGACATTTAATTCACTGTTATCTTGATATTATGTTATGTTATTTAAAAATAATAATTATTTAATTTAATAATATTTATAAATAATCTTCTATAATATGATAAAATTATTAATCAAAAAATAATATATAAATGTCATGACATTTAGATTACGTAATATAACATCAAAATAACAACAAACGAAATGCACCTTAAATAATTTTATCATATATAAACAAAAATTTTTCTATAATTAAAAAAATAAAAAAAACCAAACATCAAAAAAAACCTATACGCAGATTTTTTATAGTCTTTTTCAACGACAAAATTTTTTCTATTTAAATTGCATTGACTCCATAGTCCATACCACTGTCTACTTGGGTCGACCAAATACAGGGCTTACTCAACCAAGCCTAATTGGTCGACCATCGAGCCTCGCCGACCAAGATGAGAGAGTGACCTTTGCCCCTTGTAGTTAAATTATACAAGAAAATTTAAGATCACATGCAAATCGTCTGACTGATTAAAATATCTAAAAATAAAAGTAAAAGTCAAATTTCTTATGTGATAATCAATGAAGAGACAAAATTTGTCATAATGAGTTGACATGAAAATTTTAAAGTGTGGCATTAAACAATTCATTTTTGCAAACAAACCTACTAAAATTGCTCAATAACAAATTGCTTGGTTCGAAACACACCCTGCATTCAATGTAATCCAATAAATTGCCAAGGTGAAAAAACACGAGGCATTAAGAGACCAACACTTTTGAGGTTTGAAGAAGAATTTATTCGAGTTGAAAATGAGATATATTTTTGTAACACCGTAATTTTCATGAAAAAAAAATTCATGAGACATCAAATTAATAAATTATGTAATTTAGTAATTTCTAATAAGAAAAATTTTTTCTCATAAAAAATTATTTTTTTATATTATGGAATTAGTAAAGTGTGCTAAAAAACAAAAAGACAATTGAAACATCAATTTGGAAGAGATGACGGAAGCAGAGGTTCATTTTGGCTATGATATTCAAAAATTGAATTCTAGAATTTTTTACATCTCGACAAAGCATAACGATTTTTTATATTACAAATCTTACTAGAACTACTTGTTTTCTATTAGAAAGAAGCCCGCAATTTAGTTTTTGATGCAGCAATAAGAGGAAAAAACTTTTTAATAGTTGGCATAAAAAATAAGGCAACGAATTTAGTAGCTTCAACAATAATAAGGGCTTGATGGTTAACAAATTGGTCTAATACAGAAAAGAAACCTACAGAAGCTCAGGGATTTAAGAGTACAACAAAAGATGAGGAAACTCAACCGTCTCCCCATAAGAGATGCAATGGTATTGAAGAGAAAGTTATCTATCTTGTAAATATATCTAGGTGTGATTACTTGATATTATATAATACACTAACTATATAACTCATACGCTATTTAAACTAAGAAATTATATTAGCGATATCCATACTTACGAGAATTCGGGTTTACCCAATTTCACCAGTATTCAAATTTCTTAATTTTTGTGTGAATCAAAACTGAAGAAAGGAAGTTTTTGAATCACTGGCTAAGATCTACTGTTGAATCTGACTTAAAAAATAGGAAGACCTTTTATGGCAAGGTGGATCTAGCTTTCATAATAAGGCGATAGATAAAACTACTCTGAACAATTTAGTAGCAAGATTCATAGATCATTTCATAATGGCATATATACATCACATATTTTAGATTAAATGAAAACTTTGGGTTTCTATCAAGTGACTGCTATATCTATTTCATTAAGAATTAGCAATCTTTTAACAATACCTTCTAAGGAATGGTTAGTCTAAGATATTGAACAACAAAGTTTTCTTTTATAGAAAAACTATCATAATGAGCCTACGCAGTAAAAACAATTATATTAATATATTGAGATTTCGTATGCTACAAGTGAATATTTAAGACAAGAAATGAATCCTAATATTTCAAATGACTAATCCTTTTAATCCAGTCCATCTAATGTATTTTTTGGGAGTTAGAGGAAATGCATCTCAAGACTACCAATTAATGCATTTAAAATCATCATATTTGGTACAAATTGTATCCTAGAATTAGAACCAATACATGTTTGGCACTTGTTTCTGTGAAGACTGAAAATAACGACTAACTGCTTTTGTGCATAGGCAAATTCATTATAACAAGATATTCCCACCTACAATAAAAACAAGCACCCAAAAGTTTGTATGAAGAAATTTACACCGTAATAAACTACACAAACTTGTTAAAATAGCCAACACCACTTACATAACCTACTAAACAAACTGATCAACAGGTTGAAATCACACCCACAGTTATACATACCTCAAACAGATTCCTTTGCCGACACATTTGTTTGCACATCTTCGAAGTGATCAACATCATCCGGTTTCTCCGGAATCAGGCTTGGGTGAACATAAGCTACATATAAAGATTCCAGATTTGGGATGTCTTTAGAATCCTTGTTTGCCACTTCTAAAGGAGTGTAGTAGAATGATTTGTAGAAGCGTTTGTTGCAGGCGTAAACAAATATGAATGAAACTATGATGATTGGGACCATTAAAAAGGCATAGACGAACTTCTTTAAGCCCAAATAGCCAAACATTAGTACTTGGAAGATGATTAGAGCTGCGAGGATCCGAGAGTGCATGTGAGGCCACATTCGACCATAGGTCTCGTGAGAAGGAACGATAACGTTAAGCGCCTGCAAAGAAAGACAGATTAATTAATGTTTTTTCATTTTTGGAGAAATATAGTAAATCTAAAGAATACTACGAATACAACAGCATCAATTTTCATTACATAATCAAATTACTTTTCTACCTTTATCTTATCTTCTTTTCATAATAACTGTACCTCCTCACTTGGCATCTTACCTTATAAGTTGTTGCTGGAATTGAAGATGCATGTGATTTATACTTGGGATCAAACTACTAATGATAAATGCATGTTTACCTGATTACGAGCAATGAGCCAACCAAGACCGAAGTATATGACACCGAATGGAATTATTAATGGGGAGATTACTGAATAGCAGAAGACAATTGTCATGATGAGCATGTCATTTGGAACTCTAGTAGCAAAGCTAAAGTCACCAGGAGCCCAAGCTTCCTTCACTTCATCTTCAGTTTTACACAGATATTTCTTCTTCAGATGGAATATTATCAGGGGAACCACACGTGAGAGCTCAAGGCCATAACCCACAAAGAATCTGCAAGAAAAAGATAGCATTAGAATTATATGATCTCGATATCAAAAAAATAAAAAAAAAATTATATGATCTCAAGGCCATTTGGTTGCAATCATTGGCACTGGCCCTAGTCATCCATCAATCTACTATTCAAAGGAAGATCATTAGCATACTTTTCAAACAAATCATATGACATCCTGTACTTATCCCATGTGTGCTGCCTATTGAATGGTTACCTGGTATTAAAGCCATCACGCAGCATTTATGTAAGTTCGTGCATGTACATTTCTTGATGGAAGACCTCCCCTGATATGCTTTCGATTTGCTACTAATTAAATCTTGATTAAGAGGTCTGAAATTAACAACAAATTAATTAACAATCCGCCACTAGTAGTGCATGTCAACATGCAACTCAGCCGCCACCTGTGCTGTGTAATTTTGTGCTATGCCCATGGCAATAAAGTTGGGCACGACCATGAAAATTCGTACATTTACATGAAATACTGTCTCCACTTCCTATGACATATTATTGTCACCCAGTTAACGTAAACTGACAACAAAGTAATTTTCTTAACCTTAATTTAAAGCAACCCATCTGCGTGAACCACTAGGAAAACACATTTTTGTGAGCGAGATTGAAGTTTGTGTTTAGTACATGGTTGTAGAAAGTTATGACGTAGATCCAGTGGTGGTTGTTTTCCAACCTCGACTTAATTGTTATGAGCATATCACAAAAAGTATAAAAAAAAAAATTGTTGGCAGTTGAGTTGCATGTTGACATGTACTACTAGTGACAGATTGTTAATTAAATTTTTGTTAATGACAGACCATTTAATCACGAAAAGAACATGGCTAACTAAGTAGGATGCTGACATGTTACTAAACTAGTGACAGATTGCTAATTTAAATCTGAATGGTGGAGGATCTCTAAATCAGATTTAATTAGTGGCAAATCACATCTTTGCCCAATGCACACCTTTGGACAGAGCACAGGCACTCATTTACTAATTTAGTAACAGTAAATGTGCATAGAAACGCATTTATACAATACACGTGCATGCACTAGTGTGACAATAGTATTAGCTCAAAGGAATTCATGAAATAGAAAATTAATGGGGCTTTTCCTCAGGGTGTGTGAATAAAGAAAGAAAACTAACTTTCAAAAAAAAGTAAGAAAACTAGCAAATAAGAACACCAATAATTAAGGAAAAAGAATATCAGAAAAAACAATATCTAAAGAAACTAAATTCTAACAGTACTTATCTATGCATAGATAAGCCTAGTAGTTTTAAACGATGGGAAAACATTAATCAAAAGCACATTTTAAAGATATTGTTTCAAATTGTTTTGACAAGAAAGGCCAGGTGCCGTACTTCAATGCAACATAGGTCAGAAAAAATGTGGCATTTTGAGGCAAGCTGTCTGCCAGCAGATTCACAATTTTCTTAGGCTGGTTGATGATAGTCTTCAAAGAAGCAATCAATGTTCCACCAATTGTAACTCCGAGGAAAACATTAAAAATGATGAAATAGAAGTACTTTCCAGAAGCTGCCCGAATTACATGGCCCTGAGAAGGGATTCCTTCTTCCTTTGACAGAAACAGAAGAAGACTTGGCAATAATGCCAAGAATATAATAAGTGCAAGCTGAGGTAGGTAAGCTTCCAATATTGTGCTGACAACTTTCTTGTCAACTATCACCTTCAAGAATGACAGATATCTCCTCAAATTCTTTAAGGTTGTAATTGCAGATATTGCAGCTATTGGAATCATGTAGAAGACTATAGTTAGAAAGACAACACCATATACAGCATATTGCCTTATTTGCCTCTCGTAAAAGTTCTTGGTCAAATTTTCCCAAATCAACTGGCGTGGCTCAGGTGCTTCCGTAACGGTCCAGGTATCGACCATTCGAGCATGAAGAGTTTGTGAAGCCGAAGTCGCTGCTTTGCTATCATTGAAAAAGACTAAAGCAGCGACTCGCTGTTTATCTCTTAGGGAGCCTTTCTGTTCAACTCCTAATTTAGTAGCCAGCTCTTTAATCTTCTCTTTACAATTGTCTATAGTGTCAACCTTTTTACCAAGAAGACCAAGGAAACCAGTTTTGTTAGTAGGTCTAGTTCCCTCTGGCTTGCTTGTTGTTTTAGAATCTGCATAAACAACTTCTGCCCGGGCAAGCTTCTTTTTGTATCCTTTCAACTCTAGCCATATTTTAATTGCCTAACAGAACAGGAGGAAAGTAAGCAATTCAGCTATGATAGAACATTTCGTATTCACCATTAAATCTTACCATTTACATATCAAACGCTAACAACTTTTAAACCTCAGTTAACTTTCATTAAAAATGCTGAGAATGCTTTATTATGCCTCTAAATATGAAGTCAACTATTCAACCTTTCCAACAATTTAAGTCAACATATCGTTACCATAAGGACAATTGCTTATGAACAATAGGGGCAAATAAGAAATGAAGAACCATAACAAGATAAAAGAAAACAGCCCAAAAAACATTCTTAACCAAGGAATTTTTCATGCAGTAAATAACAAGATTTGGGTGTTTAATATGTGGTATTATCTTCTAGTTGAGATATGTACCTTTTTGTTGTGTGTTACCAACATTGATTTGTAGAATGTATTTGGATGAAGGGCTTTGAAATAGGAGTCTACTTGCTCTTCCTTGCCTAGACCTTGAGAATCAAAGGGGATGTCCCTCACTAATACAGCAAAATCCTCAGGTTTCCATTCTGAGTTTATTTTGACTGTTGCTCTTAGATCAGAGACGTGCTTGTAGGCTTTCCATAATACATAAAAAGTTACAATAGAGACCCAGTAATTTGCTGCCAGGAATGCCCAAAGCCTTGAACTTTTTGCCTGCAAGGTCAAATGGAATAAAGACGTGTAAAGATGACATGAACTTTAGATTTTTACTTGCGACAGGAATGATTCGCATAAATGAATTCATTAAGAAATCACCACGTAGTTAAGTTGAGATAAAGCTGTTGATGATGATGATGAATCTTGAGTATGCCTATTATATTCATGAGAAACTTACTAGTACATTTCCCATGGCCAACTTGTCGAGGTCGTTAAATGTTGCATTGCTATTACTCTCAGCAGCAGTCTTAAAACCATGATCAGTTGCAGCAACAGGAAGAAGAACAGGAAGCAATATGATGCCAGACAACACAAATATTCCCAAAACTGCATCATCATCAAGTAAAAAGATTATGTTATGAATTATGAAATATGAAAGAGTTCAAAAAGAAAGCAGAAAGCATGTAAGGTACATTTGGAAATTAGATATAAAAAATGAACACACTTTTTCTACTTTTCAAACTTTTCTTTATAATATGTATGAACTATAGGACTTCTACATGAATAAGCCGCTAAAAGCAATTTGTAAGTGACGTTGGTACTCCACACCAATATAACAGTGACTTAAAAAATTACAAAAAATACTGGCCTTAACACCAAATCAATAGATGTCTACACTCAAAGCTATAAAAATGTAAGTTAAGTTTATATTCAATTTTACATAAAATTGGAAGGAATGAAAGCCCCATCTTAACAATAATGGAACTTTTGCATCATACCCACTATCCACTAACAACATGAACCAGTGTACTACTTGTATATATAATTTCTCCTTGTGCTTTTTTCTTAACTGAAGAACTCGACTAACAACATGAACAGAGTAGTACTTCAAGTATAGAACTCCATATATAATAGTGAGTACAACATAGAAATGAACAGCTAGAAGCAATTTAACTGAAGTTGGCACTCCCAATGCTCTCATAAATCTTGAGCTATAAATATTATCACAACACTGCCCTCATATTGTATGTATTATGTTTCTCATTACTTCCATCATTGTAAATTTATGAAGCACCGATACTTCGTGGAGCCTAACGTATTCGTATCGTATTCGTATCAGATACTGATACTCCCCGATACTCCACCAATACGTATCCGATACGCCACGTTATTAAAGAATATTTTTATTTTTTATAGTTCAATTGTCTATAATATTTTTTTAGTGATATTAATAATATTTAAAAAATATATAATTAATTTGAAAAAAGAAATTAAAAGATATTTTTGAAAATTATAACAAAAAAATGTATAAATTATTATAATCTATCATAGATTTATATCTTAAATATGAGAATATGACGTATTAACAGCCGTATTCTGACGTGTCCGTATCCTACTTTTTTTAAATTTGACGTATCGTTGTATTCGTATCGTATCGTATCCGTATCGTCATATCGTACTCGTGCTTCATAGTTGTATATGATACTATTTTCACTACTGTGAATGATAGGCTGGGATATTTGAAGTTCTCCATGTGAGACTATTTTCCCTTTGTAGGCTATACAAAAACCTATCTCCACATCAGCCAAAAACTAGTCTCCTTTCAGCTTCAAGCTCCGATAGTGAAGCCCAAACCTCATAAGCTCTCATAGCTTCAATTTTGAAATTTTTTATATAAGTTCTGATTCCAAATCTATTTGTTTACAACTAACCATCTTTCAATCCAGTTTAGCAAATTTGTAAGCTTCCCTTCTTGGAACATGAACAGACACCCATAAAAAACTTCAAAGCTTCTCTTATTGGTAACATTAAGAAATTTCCATAGCCCCATGGGTTCACAATTATGCCAAGCAAAGCATGACCAAAAAAAGAATAAAGGAAAAGGCAAAAAAAAAAAGATAGCAAAGAAAAGGGCTTCACTCAGATCTGTATCCATAAAAGCAAAATCAAAAAGCAAAAGCATCCCGTAAACTTCAAGATTGTTACTTTAAACGGTTAACCAATTTCTTTTCGTTTCTCCTTTTCCATAATTCAAAATCAACCACCAGCTAAAGCAACTGCCGTCTTCCTCATTGCGAAACCCACATTAAATCAAACAAAATCTAGATCTGGAGTCACAACTTCTTTTTAAAATCACGAAAACTGTATCCAGTACAACAGCAGAAGAATTCTCCTATCATTCATGATAACCAAGAAAAAAGGGAGAAATTTTTAAGGAAATGAGGGAAGGGTATACCAGAGCTAAGGAACACCAAGTAAACGGCGGCGTCGACGCCGGCGGCGGCAACGATATCAGCCTCGGAGGCGTTGAAGGCCTCCGAGATCCATGCTATGGGGCTCCTCGACCTCCGGCGGTCCTCAAACGGGTTGTGCCCTCTCAAGATCCGGCTCGGGTAGTAAACCACCGCGTTCCCCCGCCTCCTCGAAAGCCACGTGAAGAGCAGCATCAACACGGCAAAGATGACGAACGACGTCGCCAGCGACGTCAGGAACGAACTAAATTCCATCTTCACGTTATCCCTGTCACTCCCCGAATCGCTCTCCGAAGGCAACCTCGGCCTTTTCTTCGGCAAGGGAGGAGAAAAGAGCCGTTAAGAGCACTTGAAGGCACTTCGGTTTCGTAAAGACAGTGGGGGAGAAGAGATTGTTAGTGCAAAGGGGTGGTCTTGGGCGCTGGTGATGGATTTAAGAGGATGGGTGAGGGATTAGAAGAGAGAAAACTGGCGTTTTGAGGAGGCAAATAATGATGGACGCGTGGATGGGCGGGGTAGGCATGTTAGCGGAGAGAGAGGCGGAGAGAGGGGCGGAGAGAGCGAGAGAGACAGAGAGAGAGGGGGGGGGGGGGGGGGGGGGGGGGGGGGGGGGGGGGGGGGGGGGGGGGGGGGGGGGGGGGGGGGGGGGGGAAAGGGGGGGGGGGGGGGGGGGGGGAAGGTGTGGCATTGTGGGAATTGAAATGACCATTGTACCCCTGCATTTGGAGAAGCGAAATGACCATGGTACCCCTAAAATTAACGGTCCTATTTTTGTCCGTTTGGTGGTTGATATAAATGACGGCGGTGGGATCGTGGAGAGGTTGGATCCACTTGTCGTTATGGGACGGCGGGTACCCGGACCTTTGCTATACTATAATCTAAGTTTAAGGAAAACATCAATTTGGTCCCTGCATTTTTCTTGCTTTTATAGTTTGGTCCACAATTTTTATAAAAGCAAGTTTTCTTAGGTGATACTTACCAGATAAATTATACATAAGTCCTTTTTTTTGAAAATTTATCAAATTAATAAATTTACTAAATTTATCCTCAATGACAATGAGAATTCAAAGGGCAAGGTTGGCCTCCCTCAATCAATTTCTAAGTTAAAATAAACTTACAAACATTAATTTTGTGATTTTATTATTTTTAATATACATATAATGTTTGTTGAGATATTTTATTAAAAATTTATTTATGTATTGTATATATTTATACTTTAATTTCTATATACACATATCATGATATCAAATTACTTACATTTGAAATAGTTTTATTTTTATAAGAATTAAATTAATTTTAAATTGAGTAAAATAAAAGTGAGTTTAAAATTTTAAAACTATTACCCCTAAGAGAGAGGATTAAGGAACAAATTTATACGTCCTCTTGAAATGCTCTCAAATTGTATATTTGGATCCAAATTCTTTAAACTATAATCTTTTTATGAAATTTTTTAAATCATGTTCACAACCAAAGCCACATAATCTCACTAAAATATTATTTTATCGAGCTAATTGTGTGATTTTTTTATTTCAACAATTGTGTGAAATTATGTATGCACATTATTGATGCAAAAAATACACCACAACAGAGAGAAATGAGATGATAATTTTTACGAAAAAACCCGAGTGTCCGAGGGAAAACCACGACGCTGTCCAGGCGATTTGAATCCACTGATCGAATCTCCTCTTACAAAGCTTGATCTCTAAATGGAGACTGAATGAGTACAAAAGGGATCTCTTTGTAAAAAAAGACTTAAAAATGTGATAAAATTAAAATATAGGAACCGTTTTGTAAATTTTGAAAACTATAAACCACATGCTAAAATGTAGGGATCAAAAAAGAGCTTAGGCAAAATACTTTTTTCCCTAAAATAAATCTGAAATATTTCTGATTCAATGTGGGATGCCATTGGCACATTTGCCGTAATTATTAAATTTAAGTACCTCAGTTATAATTTAACTTGTAATTGGATCCAAATATTATATTTACTATTAAATCTAAGAGAGCATTTACTTTATATTATCTTAATATTATGACATATAATTTACATATCATGACATATAAATATCATCTTTTTAGTAATAATTTTGTAGATTTTAAAATATATATAGAAATTTTCTCCAAAATATAATCTTTTTTACCTTATAATTCAAAGATTCTAGTGCAATTTAATCATTTTAATTCAACATGTATTTCTTAAAAATATATTCCTTTGTTTGCTATTGGCTCAAAAACACCACAAATTCATCATAAAAATATCAATACTAATTTATTACATTTGTTTCATAATATTATATAAATTCTAACATTAAAATTAAATTTATTTTATATCTTATATAAATATTAATATTAAAAATTAATTTTATTTTGTACGAAGAAATTATAAGATTATAAATACATATACTAAATTGAAAATATTTAATTTTATTTTACATTAATAAAAATTTTAATAATAAAATAATTTAATTTTACCTTTAATATTAAAACAAATTTTTAATGTAAGAAATTAATAATATTTAAATTCATAGTCAATTCATTTTGAATGTGAACGAATTACACGGCATTTCCGCGGTAGGATTTTGATTGAACGCGGTAGGAGCGCGGCGTTGGACAGCCGTCGAGATTTCGCGGCATCGCCTGATAGGGACAATGCACCGAACAGCTAAACGTCGGCAAGTGAACAGCGATCGCCACGTGTCCGATTGTCCTGCTGACCTCAGCTTTGCGTGCGAATGACAATAATGCCCCTGCTAATTGCCGATGTGACATATATACCCATCGGTTGAAGAAGTTATTGCCTGGCGAGGGAATCTGGGTTGTTATTGTATCGATTTTGAACGAATTGAAGGTAATTTAAAATAAAAAATTTTGAGTTTAACTCAGCTTGAAATCAGTTCAAAATTGAAATGAGATATAATTCGAGTCAGCTGGGCTCAAAATGACTCAATTTCGAGCCAGTTTGAATCATGTTCGAATCAGCTAATAATTATAAAAAAATTGTAAAAATATTATCTGTTCAAGAAGATTTGATCCAAAAAAAAAACTTAAATCCCTTTCACTCTACTACTAAACCACTAATTAAATTATATATAATGATATTTTATTTATATATATATATATATTCAATATTATTTATGATATACATATAATTTCAAGCCAAATAGAATCATGTTTAGAGTGAGCTAGGGCTAACTTGAAATTAGTTCGAAATGAACTTCGAGCCAAAGTCCATAGCTTATGATTCGATTCAAAATTTGTGAACCGATTTTGAATCGATTAAAAAATAAAGCAAGTTTCAAGTTTCGAATATTTTTAACAGCCTTAGTGAATCACATCAATAGTCCGCTTGCCAATCATGCCACACGAAAATTATAGCATGCGGTGAGAAAACCATGTCCATTCACGTTACACCACAAGAGCGAAAGGGGCTTATTGCGCAGAGAATGCCATGAACGACGTTAAGTTACTAGCAAATGAATGAACCATTCGAACTTTGCAACGAACCGTCCGGTTACAAAAGATCAAACGATTTGGTAGAAAATCAAATCGCAGGCTCCACTGATTGGACAGTCCAATCCGTAGGACCAAAGTATCAGGTCTGTATCGATCTAGCAAAAGTAAGTATAACTTGAAATTATATAGGTATCAATTGGAAAAAATATTGTGATTAAATGTAATATCTACTTAATCTCAAATTATATTTATTTTTTTCAACGAATATTTACATATTTACTGATAGCATATCAAACTATCTGGTAATGACCAGATGATCCATTTATTTATCAGACGGTGGTCCTTTTATGCCTACCACGCACACAATAACTTTTTGCTTCACACAAAAAATCGTGAATAACATTGAGATTGAACAGACTATCTGATAACCATCCGAATAACTGGACCGTTCGGTCATGCCTACTAAAGGATCCAGTATATTATAAGAAAAGTAAGTATCCAACTAAGTATTCATCTAAAAAAATAAGTATAACTTGAGACTAATTAAGTAGGTATCACATCTATCTATATTTTTTTTAATTAATACCTACTTGATCTCAAACTATACCCACTTTTTTAAACGGTTACATACTTGATACCTATTTTAGTCCTGCGAAATGGATTATTCGATTAGCGGACCACACGGTCTGATTTTCTACTAAACTGTCCGATCTCTCATGATTGACGATCATTGCAAAAATCGAACAGTCCGGTCATTTGCTGGTGACTTAACGCCATTCATGACATTCCCAATGCGGCAGCGCGTTTACGCTCGTGACTGCATGCAATATTTTTTTCACGGCTAGGGACCACGTTCTGCAGTTGGGACCAAATCTGGAGTTTGGATAAGTGAGCTTTACTAGATAAGATGACATCCATCAATTAAGTTTGAAACAAGCAAACATTTAAGCTCTGATTATCTGAGAGTTTAAAATTAATTTAATTTAATTTTAATTAATTATATCACATCATACATAAAATTTAATATTAAAAATTAACTTTATTTCACATCCTATACATATTACTAAAATAATAACTAACTTATATCACATCATTCATATATCTCAATATAATAACTAATTTTATATCACATTCCTCACATATCTCAATATAATAATTAATTTTATTTCACATCATTCACAATTTTTAATAAAAAAATATCTCCATCCAAGTTTAATTTTAATTTTCTTAAATTTAACCTTACAAACAAACAAAATTATTAGTTTTATAAGTCTAAATAAGTAATAATTTAATAAAATTTGAGCTCAGAAACGAAGAAATATTTTTTTTGAAAGGCACAATTAAGAGAAAAATTGTGTATTAGGACTAATATCATTTCCACAATCTGAAATTACATGTATACTTTTTTTTTAAGTAAAAATGGCATGTAACTCCATAAAAAAGTATATTACGATAATTAATATTATAGATTATTTTCAAAAAAAAGTAACATAATAGATATAACTAATGAAAATAAAATTAGGGTTTAATTTAATGTTATCTTAATATTATGATTTTAGAAAAAAATAATTATTTAATTTGATAATATATAAAAAAAATTATAAAATATTATAAAATTATTACTCATAATATGACAACTAATAATTAGAACATATAGATAATATGATATAACATCAACATAATATTAAACCAAACATTATGAGAGAGACAGTTAATTAGTCAACAGCAGACGAGAGTTAAAGTAGTGAGATAGCTGCATAAGCATCTCCACTAAATAGTTCATGTTATAATTGCGCAAATTTTTCACGAGTTAGGTCTTAAAGCCTATGTTGGAAAGACATTTAAAAACTACCGTGGCCTCACACTGGCCTCACAGCAAGACAAAAATCGATCCTAAGTAATGAAAAAAAAAAGAAAAAAAGAAAGAAAATGACATTAAGAGAGTTGAGTTTTTGAATTTAGGGTTTAGAGTTTAGGGTTTAGGGACGAGACCCTACAACAACTCCCAAGCAATGAAGACTTCTCATCGTGAGATCTCCCAAGAAAGGAGACAAAGAAGCCATGGGAGCTAAAGCCTAAAGATATAAGACCAAAAGAGAAGCACCTTCCATCGAGACTAAAGCTTATGCAGAAGTTAAATATTATAACTCATTTGTTTATCAGGAAACAAGTGAACCTTAAAAGAGAATTTCACTCGACTCCTAAAGTCGTCTCATGCAACATTGACAGATTTTAACGTTTATGTGTTTCTCTAAGTTCTCTCCCCCTCTCTTCCCCTCGACGACCCATTCCCACTAACCGTTTATCCAACATTGACAGATTTTAACGTCAACAAAATCATACAAATTTTAATTATTGAAATTATTTTTCACCTAGCAATTATTTTAATATTATGAATGCTACTTAGGACCTCTTTTTCTCACACCTGTTACACTCATTAACCTTAATGTGGAGCCTGATTGAATTAATGTGATTGGGACATTAGTGAACGTGACATTAAAGTAATATTGTAACACTTATGTGCGTGTTAGCTTCAATCTGTAAGACATTCGATAAAACACCAACAAAATTTGCTAGCACTGTTAGCTTCAATCTGTAAGGACCTACTACTCCCAAAGGGAAAACCAAACACAGGGGACCGTGACAATTATATTAAAAAAAAAAAAAAATCACCGAGACGTTTAATTCAATATTATTTTGATGTTATATTATATAATTTACAGAAAATAATTATTTAATTTAATAACATGTACAAATAATTTTCTATTAGATTATAAAATTATTAATCAAAAAATAATATCTAAATATCATAATAACTATATTACATAACATAACAGCAAGATAACAACGAATCAAATGTCCCCTTAATTTAAAATCAATTTGATTTTCATCTAACTCAAAATTCATTCACTTAAAAAAAATTAATCCAACTTCAAATCAACTCAATATGTCAAAAAAAGATATTTATGATTTTTTAGAATAGGACTGAAAATTTTATGTACTTAAATATATTATAATTACTTATAAAAAAAAGATGAGGTAAAAGTACATGACTGAAATTTAGAAGTAAATTTATAAAAATATATTCTAACAGACTTAAATGAATAATAAATATTTTTACAAAAAATGACATAATTAAATTCAATTACACTTAAAAAATCAGTTAAAAATTAAAAACCTTTTAGCAAGCAAGAATAAAACTCAAAATCAAAATTAAAAGTAATAATATCAAGATGAATTCGACTCACTCGAAATTGATTCGAAGCCACACTAATCATATGCCCCGAAAAAATGCACTTTAGGACCCTTGGAACTGCACAAGAAAACACTAAAACAACCGAGTGTTCGAGTATTTCTGCTAAAAGCACTAAGGATGGCAGATTGGATACAGCTACATTAACACTCACTCATGTTACCAAATATAGAACCAAAACTTCATTTTCGATTCTACAAATCTTTGATGAAAGCATTCATGACATTAGGCATCAGGATATAGGATTTAAGAAAAGAAAAGGATGAAGAGTAGCATCAAGAGACATCATGAATAGAATAATTATCTATAAATATTACTAAACCAAATAATCATTTTTTCTAGATTATATAACATAACATCAAGATAACATTGAACCAAACGCTCTCCTAAGAAATAAGGATTTATGAATATCTTGCTCCTCAGAACTACTGTGTTTCTTATAAATCAACTATTATATCTTCCAATTCTTTCCCAATAAGTCTTATGTCTACATTTGTTACCTACAATAACATACCTGGCCAATAACCCTTGGTATAAGGAAACTAAAGAAAATAAACATTCATGGAAATACCTTACTATACTACCCACAAATCAAAGTTTATAATGATAAAGTAGGCACAAAAGATCACCTTGCAAATTCACATGAAGTATTCTTCCAAGTGTATGCTTCCTCAAAAAGCAGGTGAGACTGCTACTTGGAGCACAGCTGCATGAAAACTCTAAAAAAAAAGACTAATCTGCAATTCGATAGATATGAACCAAAATATAAATTTTTGAAGAACTACAAAGTTGTGTAACTGCGATTAAAACAAGAAATCCTGACGGAATTTGAGATTTCAAAAAATAAATTTAATATAAAGTAGCATTATGGGCCTTTAGGCCTACCAAACTTATGGCAAGGTCGCTACTGAATCAAATTATTTTCTGGAAAAAATGTAAAGCAGAACCTGCAAAATCTGAAAGAATCAGCTTAAGAGAGCTCATTTTGTTCTTGTAATGACCTTATGGGTGAGATCAACAAGAGCACGCCGTGAGATTTGTACACTCGGGTCATTGCTCGGAGGGAGAGATTGAACAGCCTCAACAGCTCGCTTAACATGATCTGCTGCTAAATCTCTAGCCCTCTGGATTCCTCGGCTCTTTCCAAGATAGTGGAGTGCCTATATTGTTTTGGATCAAAATAAATTAAGAAAAACAAAAATCACAATTGGAGACAATTAGTTAGTTATTCAGCATCAACAGCAGCCCTACTGTAGTATGATTTATCTAGCAACAAATACATTAAAAGTCTTCAAAAAGTCCTACAAAAGGCTTTCAATCTGCCTAATATCCATAATTAATTTCCCTCAATCTGTTTACCAATTATGGAGATGATATAGGCACATGCAATATCTCTAAACGGTGACTAAGATTCAACACAAAGTATTAACACACATTTCTTTCTTAAAGAGTTAGTTTTTGAATATTTCAAACTGAAAATGATCCATGCCCCATGCCAACACTGGGCTTCCTCCTCAGTGGGTCTTTATCTAACTGGGGGAGTGTGGCAAACAGAGTAAAGGGTTCTACATGGTTTGATCAGAAGCTAATGTAGAAGTTAGTGGTCAACAATTGAAGGAAAAGAAGCGAACTATGACTAAACTGACATAGAGTTCCCTCTGAATCATCTATATTCTCACTAAGTTCTGCAACAAAAGTCCTTCAAATGTGAAAGGGTTCCCTATTTATAAGGTGACGCATATTCAGTGGAGAAATTGCATAGGTTGACCTATTGCAGGCAAATCACCTTTTTATCCTGATTACACCATTCCAAAGGCACATCATGCTGTGTTACCTGATAGGTGAAGCGGAGCACATTAGCCAGCCAATCTTGTTGCAAGCTTTTTAATGACCATCATGATAACTCCTATATTTGTGGTCAATCTTTTTTTTTTGATTATGTATCTGTGGTCAATCTTTGTTGTTAACTAGGTGAATCTTTAGGCGAGCTTGTGTTGCCCCAGGCATTCATCGTACTTCAAAGGTCTTCTGGTAAGGATTTTCCTCCTTGGTGCCTTCCCCAAGCCACTCTTCAAGATTTCCTCCTTAACTGTCTTCTTTTTCGTAGTTCTCCAACGTTCCATCCGTCGTCTCTTGAGATGTGCATGGGTATCACTAGGCCTCCATGAGGTTTTTTCAAAACTTTACAAGGTTTCTACTCTCCAAGGATTCATCTCTAATAGTGCTTCCTGCCATGAAGTTTCTTCATTCCTCCTGAATTTGCCTTCTTCAAGGAGTTCCCTAATGTCTTCCCTCATAACGAAACTTGGGAATTGATTTCTCGATCATGCAACCTCATATTAAAAAAATGAGTCTTCTAATGAGCCCATTAATTATTAGGAAACTGCCTTCTCTAATGTGACCACTTAGTTGAAGTCGACTTCTGGACCTTCTTCCCAATGCAGATTGACTCCTTGGTTTTGCTTCAGATAGTCTCTATTCTGCACTCGATGATAGTTTCTTTATCGAGCGACTCCTCTTGTCCTACCTCCAAATTTTCGATGGATGGTAAAACTCCCTTGATCTCTTCACCTAGCATTGATGATTCAAAAGGCTTTAAATGATCAACATTAATGACTGAGTATATCTCCATATAAGCCGACCACTCAAGCTTATAGGCTTACACCTTCTGGAGGATTTAGAATGGGTCATATCTTATTAGTTCAACTTCTTCCTAGCACCTTCAAGTCACTCCTTGCTTAAATGAAGGCATACATATGAGGTCTCATTTCTTGTATGTCCTCTCCTCATTTGTGGCATTGCATGTAGCATTGTTGCAACCTTTCCAAGCTCTACTAAACTTTGTTATGCATCTTGTGGATCCGTTCAATGAATCGCTTGGCATAAACTACTCTTTCTTAGTTGTCAACTACTCCCTCAGGGCAAACCATGAACTCCAGATTGAAGAACATACAAGGCTCGAATAGTGACTAATCATTGGAGCTTTGCATATATAGTAGAATTTACCAACTTGGAACCATTTCCACGAGTACCCTTGGAGGTATACTACTATTTAGTTCATGACCATAGTTTGACTGTAAAATTGTGGGTGAAATATCGCGCTACCTTTCAGAGTTATGTCTATCATCGTCCAAAGCACATTCCAAAAGTAATTGAGGAATTGAGCATCTTTACAAAGATAATAGATGAGAAGCCCCAACTATACCTATACATTTCGGAAAAACAATCGTGCGAACACCTCGACAATTCTTGTGGACTTACATAAGATGAGCTAGATCATCCTTGAAATCTGTCCATGATCACAAAGTTTGTGTCCTCACCTTGTTGTAAGTAGGCATCCTAAGAAATCCATGGAAATGCTCTCCAACAGTCTCAATGGGACTGGAAACGGTGAGTAAAGCCTTGCTTCATGTTTGTTGGCTTTAAGGTGCAGCATAGAACGCATGAATTTCAAAACATCACCTCCGAAGTACCTAGCTATCATTGAGACATGTGTCACATGTATCAATTGGACCCCTATCCTCAACTGGGATACACATGAGTGCTCCTTGTATAACAAGCTTTCTTGGATTTTGAAGTCAACCGGCTTTCCTTCATTTGCCTCCTTCTAGATCTACTTGAAGTCGCGATTGACATCATATAAAGAGATAGAGGTCTGTTTGTTCGCTGACAATTTTTGTTGTGGCAACGACCGTGATTGGTGTTCTGTCATGTTGTTGACTACCTTCTTGTACTTGATGTACAAGTGGTATTGTTGAAGACATGCCATCGACTTTGTATTGCATGTTGCTGAAATTTTGATCGAGTATGCATAGACTGAAGTTGCTAATGATCAGTATGCACAACCATCTTCTTCTCTAACAAGTATACATGTTAAAACTTCACTGCTTGGAGAAGTGCGCACAAGTCATTGTCATATGTCAAGTACTTCTTCTGAGCCTCTGGCAGCAACTCAAATAAAAATGCAATAGTTCTTCCATCTAGAGTGAGGACTACTTCGATTGCATTGATGTGTTCATCACCACCTCAAACACTTGCTACAGATTGGGTAAGGCATAGCACCAAAGCCTCGCAGATCTTCTTTAGGAAAAGGAATGTTGCCCCATGCTCTTCCTTCCACTCGAATGAACAAGGTCTTGTGAGAAAATGGAGTGGTACTGTCGCGATTGAGAATTCTTAATGAACTTTTAGACTCGCTGGCACACAAAGAGACCTGTATCTGTCACATTCCTCGGCCATGGCCATTCTTTAAAAGCACAAGCCTTCTCGGGGTCGATCTTGGTCTCTCCTTATCCAACCTCAAACTCTAGATAAAGGAGGGACTCCTTCCTAAAGTCACACTTCTTCCCGTTGAGTTAAAGTCGATGCTTTTAAACGACTCTTTATGAAGAGGCCTAACATTGGCTTTTCTGTTCATGCACGAGGATATTACCAATGAAAATTCGTTGAGGTATGGGTGTACGATATCGTCCATTAAGTGCATGAATATCGCTGGCAGATTGCATTGATCCAATGACAATGAAAACCACTTATAGAGGTTTCACTTAAATCATCAATGTTGTTTTCCAAGTGTCATCCTCCATAATGTAGACCTGATGGTAACCCAACATCAAATCTAGCTTTGTGAACATGTGAGCATCTTAAGTTGGTCCAACAAATTGACGATCCTCAACAAGGGATGCCACTTCTTGATCATGCTTTTGTTAAGCACTTGGTAGACCATGCATATTCAATAATTATCGTCCATCACAACCATAACTAGGACTCCAACAAGGACTGTTGCTATGCTTGATCATCTTGTCTAACAACTCATTCACCTACTTTTTGATCTCTTCATTCACAATAAAATTCTAGTACATCCCTGATGTTTAAAAGTGCGTTTGACATGAGTTGGATTTAGTGTTCGACTTCCTCATGGGAAATCCTTGCACCTCTTGGAAAAAGGTTTTGAGTATTTATTCACCATTTGATGACGCTTGGGCTCATTTTCAACCAAGGTTAGGGCATCCCTTTCGCATATTTTGTTAGGACATATATAAGGAAACACAGTCACCTTGCGTGCATCACTTGCTTCACTTAGTCTGCCGCAACAAGAGCTAGATTGATCGGGTGAGGATTGTGGCAATGATGTCTCTCTTATTATCCCTCAAGAGGTGCTACCTCTGATCACAACAATGATAGATTACATCTTAGTCAAACAGTACGGTGCCTCGAGTAACACCTCGCAGATCTCTAGTGGAGCTATGTGACACTCGACCTCGTCGATGAACCTCTCGGTGAAGAACTTGACACGACATTTGTGGTTAACGCATACTCTAATGTTGCACTGCAACCATCCCAGAATACAGGGACATAGGTGTGTTTCGATTGGTGGGTAAGTCTCTCCACCAATGCTCAGATAACATAGTTTCCCTAGTTTTTGATGTCAAAAGTTGCATCTACCAACACGTTCTTCACTTGGAGTCTTGTGACAAACAACTCCTCTCGAGCCTACTGTATCCTCAACGGGCCCACCTCACTATCCCTTAGCATTTTCCAACGAGAAGTAGGGTTCGCCTATTGAAGAGCCTTGAGCAAGTCCTCTTGAAGTACAATAGTGGGAAACCACTTGCCTTTATCTTTTACCTCCATCAATCTATTCAGAGAAAAGAGCTAGACGCTTCATCCAACATTTCTCGGCAATGTAGCTGGAGAGTTTACCATTTGCAGAACATACCCTCATTGTTCTCTAGTTGAGTGGTCCTTAAAGACTCATCCTAGGTTGAAAAGCTTTTTGGGGCTTTGGCTTCTTCCAGTAGTCCGTCCTTAGTTGGCTGTCTTTATTGACTTGAGTTGAGGTTTTGATTTTGGTACTTTTGTTTGATTATTATAGGAAAATTAACGACCTAACTTAGCTATAATTTCAAGGAAAAAAGCTTTAATTCTGTGGAGATGATGTGGTAAAGTCCAATAGTGAACTTCGAGAGAGTTGAGGCATCATCAAGAGACTTAGGATTAATGGTTAGCATTTGAACTCAGTTGTATAGTATCGAACCATATGTCCCTATATCTGAAGAAGTCCATTCCACGTCCACTTCTCATTCATGTGTTCGACCCAATATCATTCTCGTAGGAGCTTCCTAAAATGCTTCCATGCAGTGCCTTCTTCGTGTGGGTGAACGTAGGCATTTAACTATGTCAACGCATAGTGAGTCATAATAGGACATATAATACTCAGCTACAACAAAGAGAAAAATAAGTCTCCATCTACTCAAGGAAGGTATCTATCTTCTTAGCATTGATTGACCCATTGAACGAGGGTAGGACAATCTTCAGCTCCACTCTATAAGGTTGTCTTTGGTCCTCCAAATGAAAGGTCGTAACTAGCATGTCAAGCATGGAGAACTCCCAAGTTCCTGTGGAGTTGGAAGGACTGACAGGCTCTTTTCCCCTAGCTCGTTCCGCTTCTTGGTTCACTGATATTGCATTAAGCAACTAGAAATACTGGAACATATTTGTCATCATCACCATCACCTCTAGAATAAGTCCATATGAGCATCCAAATCTCCTAAGTTGTGATTCTACACCATTGTTGAAGTTTTTGTCTATGCTAAAAGTCTATCAGTGTTTGGTGCGCACTCTGTGTCTAATGTACATCAAAGCCTTTGAACTTACGCTCTAAAACCAATTTGATCTGTAATGGCACCAAGCTTCCTCCTTAGTGACCATTTCTTTAACTGGGCATTCCATGTGGCAAATGGAGTAAAGGGTTCTCCTCCGTTAAAAAAGCTAACACGAAAGCTAGTGGTGGACAATTGAAGGAAATTAAGATGAGGCGTAAAGTAAATGAAACAAAGTTCGCCTTGAATATCCTACACATTGACTTAGTTCCCTCCAGCAAAAGACCTTTCAAAATGTACAATGTTCCCAATTTATAGGGGCAAAATATATACAATTGCGGGGCTGCAAAGGTTGCCTTAATTGCAGGCAAATTACCCTTTTATCCTATTCACACCCTTTCCAAAGGCACATCGTACCGCATTATCCAACATGGACAAAGTGCGCGTCTGGCAAGTCAATACAATTTCAAGATTTTTAATGTTCCTCTTGGAATTTCTGACAAAGTTTGTCTCATGCCTGACAGTTAGTTGAATCTCTGAGCAAGCTTCTGTCACTTCAAACATTTCTCCCTTACAGTCGACAATTCGAGGAATAGCTCAAACAAAAAAGAAGCCCGACATCTTTTGTGCTTCACAGATCATTTGGTCAGGGTTTCCACCTCCGTGCCTTCCCTAAGTCACCCTTAGGGATTCCTTTTTTGACTCTGATCTTCTTCCTCATCATTCTTTGAGGTTTCATGTATATTCTTTTGAGATGTGCATGGTACCTCCAGACCTCCACGAGGTTTGTTCAAGGCTTTATGAGGTTTCTAGCTCTGGAAATTCACCTGTACTCATTGTGCTTCTAGCCACAAAGTTTCTTCTTTGCGCCTAAATACTTTTTGACTCTTGAGTTCTTCAATGCAATGAGGTGTTCTCTAATCTCTTCCAAGTTTGAGGTGTTGGGAACTGATGTCCTCATCAGAAAGTCAGTTCCTAAGAAACAAAAAAAGATGGAAAACAAGTTCACACTAATTGCATTTCATAAAAAAGCAAAAGTAATGCCTTAGTGGAGAGAATTTTCATAAAGCTCCTCTTCAATGAACACTTTAGCCATCATTATTTAATCAAACAAAAAAAAAGCCATCATTATCTATTAGTCATGTTAAGTGCTTTAAAAATTTTGAAAAAAACAATGACTGGATTGTGCAATTGCCACTGGTGATAAAGAAAGAATAAAAGGAACTGTGACTGGATTGTGCAATTGCCACTCGTGATAAAGAAAGAATGAAAGGAACGGTGAAAAGCAATAACTTTTCCGGTTTGAGAGTTATCTGTGAATGAACTTTCATCTTACAATCAACGTCCAATCAAAAACTTAAAAAATTCAAAGATAACGGATTAGACTACTAATTTCTCCTGCAGTTCGCTGTCTTCAGAACCTAAAATGGAAACCCAGGGAACCATATTTACCACCATAAAAAGCAAAATGACAAACAGCAGTCAACCTTGATCCTTTTGTTTGATGAGTACCAATTCTTTCAAAATGCAAGTAAAACAAGACCACATGCATAGCACGAGTGTCTGCTGCTCCCCACTATTCATTGATGGATAAAGAGAGAGAAAAATCAGTGCTCCAGGGAAATCAATGCCTCTAATATGGTCGTGTAAAGTAGTATAAACTAATGGAGGTCATTATTACAGAACAAACCATTTAAACAAAATGTTTTAGGATAAGCAAGATAAGTAGCATAAGACCACAAAGTTCTGCATGCCACACCTTCTATCTGAAGCTTTGGCTGACTTAAACCACTTTTGACTCATTCTTGAAGTTAAATTATGTGCTGGCAGGTATATTAGAAGATATGGTGGAAGTGTATTGGTCATTTATGAACATGGGAATCATACTGCTGCAATAGATTGATGTAATAAAGCGTATAGGATGCTACACAAAAACGTAGAATTCATAATCAACCACAGCAGGCATATGAAATGATGTAAGAGCGTGCACCATGCATGTGTGTTTTAGAGGTATACGCAGATATGCTAGTAATACCATCCCCTGAAACTGATAAAATAATCATCTATGCCCTAGACTCTCGATGACCAATTACAACAGCATAAAACAAAAAATACATATGTACAAAGTTGGGAAGTAGTATGTTAGAGCATAAAACATACCATCAAGTTTGTTTAGCCATGATAACAATAACCTTGTTAACTTAAATCTGGCAAATCACATCATACATAAATTTAATATTTAAATATAATTATATTTCACATCATACACATTAAAACAATAAAATAATTTTATTTCTCATCCTATACACACTAAAATAATAACATATATCACATCCCTTACACATTTCAACATAATACTTGACTTTATTTCACATCATACACAATTTCCAATAAAGAAATCATTATTCAAGTTTAACTTTAACTTTATTAAAGTTAACTTTTGCAAGCAAACACACTATACAAGCAATCAAAAATCAAAGCATTTGTAATCAAAACTCAATACTAAATCCAAATTTATTGTGCTAATAAGGATTTATTCAATTTAAATGTACTTATCTCAAAAACTAGATTGTCTGTAAGAGTGGAAATTTTGTGATTAATGCATGATTAACTTCAATATAAATATTGATAAAACTTGCTTCCACAGATAAGATAAAAAGTCATAGTCTACTAGGTACTTTGTGAAAGATTAACTAAACCATAAGCAGCAGAAAACTTGTATATGCGTGCATGCATGGATGCATGTATTGGTGGCTAGTTTTTCCTCCACTAATAGAACTAGTTTCAAATTAATTTCAGCTGCATTGCTTAAAAGCGCAGGATAATGACCATCCATCATAACCAATTACAAACACCATTTCATGAAATTTAAAGATATTCAATTTTTAATCTCCTATTAAAATTAAAAATTATAAATTCAATTAACAAAACACACATGCACACAAGAAAATAATCAAAGCACACTTCTATTCATGTGCTCTTTGGTCAATAATTCATGTTAAGTATTGTTATCTTCTCCTTTTATAGATTGTTCTCTATCCAAAGACAAACATAAAATGCAATCTTTTCCTGTCAAAAGTAGCATAACATAGCATTAGGGTGAGGGGGACTCACGGTGTCTACATCACCAGGGTCTTGAAAACCTCTTTCAACAAGTTCCCGTAATTGAGGAAACTCTTCCATTGCAAACAATATGGGAGCAGTTACAATTCCCTGCATACAAATTTTCAAGAATCAATATTACCTGTTCACAATAATGCTCGATATACCCATGACAGCAAAGGCACGTAAAAACGTGTGCAACAATTCCAATGACAAGATCTGTTTCCTCATATTCTACACCTCATCAGTCATTTTAGTAGAGACTATATAAAAGAAGCCTTACAACAGCACCGGTAGATTTGAATTTAAGTCAGCAGCACAATGAATTTAACAGGTCAATGATTTAGATCAGGTAGAAGTAAAACCGCGGCCCACATATGTCGGTAGGAACCTATCTAGTGAAATGGAAAAGCGATTGTCAATCATCTGCAAGAATACAAAGACTGCTTTACTTGGTAGTTGGTAGCATAAAAATAAGCTTGGCGTTGACAGAAATCTGGTTGAGCCCCAGTGATGGAACAAACAGGACTTCAAGCCATACAAGCAATGGCCTAGGCCAGATGAGGGAGGAAGCATCAATATGCTGCTAAGAGTTACGAGTTCATGTTCCCTGGATTGAGAGAACAGACCAGTAACAATGGGCGAAAGCTTTAGCTAAGCCTGAAGCCCCACCTTGTGGATGATAATGATGGCAAGTTTGTAGTTTTGTAACTTGAGCCATACTTGCATTTCCAACGAAATGTAAAACAGAGCATGAATTTGGGACAAGAGACAGAAGAAAAATTTTGCAAGGCATAACAAAAGAAGTATTTTGAGCATAAAATGAACTTTATTTCAAATCTTACACAGAATGAAAAACTAATTTTATTTCATATCCCACACACATCCCAAACTGAAACTAACTTCACTTCAAATCTACAAATATCAAAACAAAAAAAATGACATCAAAAGTTATCTTTTACCCTAATTGAAAATAATCCTCAAACAAAAAGACTAATTTTTACTAGATTGCATACTAAAGAATACGAACAAGAAATAAAACAAAATTTTGAAACTTTATGCTCAAGCTAAATAAAGACAACTATAGTAAGAGGAGATAATAATGAGAAGGAAAAAGCATTTGAACCATGTTAGGGTCCAGAAGTATTGTGCTTTCTCATAAAAAGGAGCAAAACTTATGGTTTATCTTAACATGAATGGCTTTAGATGTGCACAACCTGTTCTTGGATGTTCCGAGCTTTATATACCTCTTTTAAGGGCAGCTTCCAAGCAATTTAACAAAATGATAGGATATTTTATTTATCATTATGTAGCAAGATATAGTGATCCTAAGGTGTATTTTCCCCCATATTTTATTCAATTGTTTATCTTTATGGACTTAATAATTTCCCTCTCTCTCCCTGAAGAAGAAGAGCAGGCAAGAAGGAAATAAAAAAAGAAGGGGAAAAAACTTCTGAATTTCATCAAAAACTTACACTTCTTTGTTTACATTATTTCTCACCTATTTATATGAGGTTTATTGGGTTAGTTGTTAGCTATTAAACTTGTTTTCCTTTTCCCAGTCTACGTCATGCTCAAGGTGGTTTGACACCTAGTTGCAACTTTCGTACCCTCATTTAGCACACCAGCTCTCTCTTCTATGCTGCCATTGAAATTGTCACAATTTGTTCCCAATTGTTGCCATCATCACTTCATAGGATCTTGACCTTGCTCAGGCGGGGGCGTTCGGTTCTCAATATCTCCCTTCACCGCTGGCTTGTGATATTTATCAAACTCTTAGTTCTTGAGCACTCAAGTAACTCGAGTTGCCCGATGGGTGTTTAGAGCCCTTGGGAGGAACTATCACTAAAACTCTTAGTTCTCAGTTTTATCTTATGCATTTTTTGTGTTGGTAAAAGAAACAGTATTTACCAATTGCTTATGACTAATCAAAAGCTCTGATATTTATTAGTTGTTTATATTTTATGTATATTGCACCCAAAAAATGCTTAACAAGATCAAAGCAACAAAGTGCGTGCTAAACATCAAAGATATTTTTTGACAAAAAAATGTTTACTTGGAGCAAACATCACTCCTACCAAATTAATTTAAGTCGACTTCTATTTGAAGTGATTTATTTCCTTCTTGGCACACATTTATATATTATTTATTTCAAGCAAGGTCAATTTCAGGTTCTCAAGCACTCAAGTAAGCTCTGCATTGCCCAATGGGTGTACCCTTAAGACCTTGGTAGGAAACGTTGTTTGTAAGGCTTGGCGAAGTTTGGGCTCCTCTTAGTTTTAAGGCTTTGACGTCGGACCTTTTGTCATCGAGCCTTCTATTGGTCTTTAATGATTATACCTGAGATTTTGTTGCCAATGCATTTTGGCTTTGAGTAAATTTTGTTCTGCCACCATAAGTTTGCCATCAAAGATCGTCCCAATTTTGATCTAGACATTGCCATTTTAAGCATCAAAATTTGGCATTGGAAACCCACAATGCACCAAAGAATGTGTGGAAAAGAATACTATTAGGACAAACAACACCATAACCATGAGAATGGCATATAGCACCAATTGGTAGATTTAAGCAACTAACAAAACTAATTCCATCACCACTATTCATAAATGGGAAAATCCACATAGGACTAGCATCCAAATGCAATATAGAAAATTCAAGTCCCCTACATCAAATGGATTGTATAATAGGAAGTTCTCAAGAACCTATTAATTGATTTTCATAATTTAAGTTAAAGAGTCAACCAGTATTAACAAATGAGTGGAACATTCTTATTTCCAATTATTCATTTAAATTTGATGGTACTATGTCAGATGAATAATTTGCAAGCACAACTAATTTACTTTAAAATTTCTAGAAACAAAATATCCTGTAGCTGTAATGAACAACCCTGTTATTAACACACTATAAAAGAACAAGTTCAATGCATTATGACAGAACAAGAAGTTCCATGGTTGTGATCTATCAAACTTATAGAATTATAAAACATTACATGTTGGATATCAGATAAAGAGCCCTTTCCAAGAGAAGTAGATGAGCCAGTGAAATCAAGAACGTCATCTATTAGCTGATAAGCCAAACCCTGAAATAAAGCAAAACTCCTCGTTACTGGTTAGCCTCACATATAGTAAATCAGTTCAGAAATAGATACTACCGGAACAACAACAGCCTTAACCCACACTAGTTGGTCAGCTACATGTATTTCTCTTTTCCATTGATTCTACATAAAGCAATCGATCTCTATGTAAGAGTAAGTGAGTCAAAGTTATATGTTGGAACCTCTCACCTCTACCCAAAAAAGAAATGTACAAGAGCTTCAATAGATGGACAATGGACAAATGTCATGCTAACCCTATCCTTGATGCATCTAATGGTATCTACTCTAGTGTGACCAATAATTCATTAAGCATTAGCACATCTACTATGATAAAATTATGGATTGATATAGGATATATTCATTTGATAAAACATGACAAGTTTCACACCTGTTGTCAATGCTTTACCCAGGCATAGGACTGGTCATGCCTAAAACACTAAGACTTAACATTGGTGAAGTTGAGACATATATGATAAAAGCAACAAAAAAATGTACAAACCAGATTTCGGCCATATTCATAAGCAAGCATTGAAACTTCGGCAGTTTGACCAGCTACAATAGCTATAGCCTTGCAACTGTTGGAAATCAGTGATGCAGTCTTGTAGTACGTCTTCTGCAAGTAGTACTCCATGCTGCATACCATATTATTTAATCAAATAAAAGGAATCATTCATCTCATGCTATATGAGGAAAAAAACCTTAAGCTAATAGGTTGCCAAAGGTAAGAACAAAAAGGAAGATGAACAAAAGAAGAAAGATGAGAAGGAAGAGGATAAATTTTCTTGGAGTTAACAGAAATTAAAAGGAAAATAACTGAAAAGAAATGGGTGAACAGATGGTCAAAATATTAAGGATGAAAATAAGAAAGAAACATTAAAATACAGTGCCAAACCATGTACCTACAACGTTGATCAGTACCGGTAGTCATTTGCATCGTTTCACCCGTAACTAAATGTTCAACCACTGTTGAAAGAAGTGAAACTACCTAAAAAGACAACATTAGATTGGCAGATGGGGAAAAAGCCCATGAATAAAGGAGATTAACAGCACCAAACCACCTAGACATTTTGTAGAAGCCAGCAAATCAAATGTTTGTGTTATATGATGTGTTTGAACTTGAAATCAACCTACAGCATGTCTATGTTGATTAAACGAAACAGCCATATGAATCAAATTGCCAAAAAAGGATAGCAAAGAGCTCAGGATACTATTATATGGTCGATTCAAATGCTTTCTGGCAAATAAATGCCTAAACATGGAAAAGAAAATTTAGTTTTGAGATCTACAAAAATGAACTGCCCTTCAACAAATATATAGTGTCCTGCCTGGACAAATCAAATCAATAAATGTATGGTAGAATATTAGAATCACCAGTTCTATTAGCCCACACCACATCCAAATCAATCAGGCAGTCTCCAAGTATATAAGTCATAATAGTATGACTAATGTCTTAGTCTTGTTGGCATATCCTACATGTACAAAAGCAGTCATTTCATATGTAAAGAGAGAAGTTATCCATTCTTCTACTTGGTCTTCAAGTTCATGACCGTCAATAGCCATTAAATGAAAAGAAAATAAATTGCATGATGACTGTTAATGGCCATTAAATGAAAAGAAAGTAAATTGCATGATGACAGCCAATGGCCATTTAATGAAAATGAACGTAAATTGCATGAGGCATTTGCCATATATGATGTTTGCATAAGAAAATGTGAACAATAGACAAACTTAGGGAAGTCAAATGTAAACTTAAATTAGACCTTCATTGCAAGCCCAAACTACCAGAGATGAGCAAATTCTCAACAAACTATTGAATGATTTCAAAGAATAATGTCATTAACTTGTCCTTACGTGAATCCAGTATCAATTAGAAGTTAAAACTGCAAAGCACCATGGGTATATGCATTGAATATTGAATTCATTTATTAAGAAGTAAGATAATCTAAAAACGTGACTCCTGCACGAGTTCTGCAAATATTACAAGAAAATGTACTTACTTCTGTATTCTTCAGTGAAGCAAGTGCTACACATGCTCTAGAAAGTAGAAAATCCCCGGCTAGCACAGCAACCTACATAAATTGCAATTCAAAAATTATACCCCAATGTAAGCTTAGGCTCTTAACATAATGCCGTTCAAGGCATCAAGTTCACATGCAAGACTAGCAAAGAGGATATGTAAAGCCACCCCGAAGGTATGAGTAAACATAAACAATGATGATGTTGATGATGATAATAAGATGAATATGGCCATAGAATCAGCAAGCAATAGAATAATTAAACATTAAAATTAAGCAAAAGCTAAATCACACTTGGATCCCACTAAAGATGTTGAAGTATTCGTAAACGAATCGAATCTAGCATCATCATATTACTCGGAGTTTCAGTACTATTTTGATACTTCACACTTAGAACTTAGAAATTACAATCATTTCAATACTATTTCTCCTCTAACAGGCTTTCCGACATCTTCATCCTAGCACTAATACTCCTCAAAAGTAGCAAATTTTGCTAAATAAACAAAAAAAAGCAAATAACCAGAGGTCTCCTTAATAAAAGCCACAAAGGTATTGGAATGATCCTCTATCTCATCATGGATTGGCAGTACTAAATAGTGCATCTATAACACACTCTGCCTGTACTACATTGAAAGAGGTGGACAAGCAGTAGGAAAACGGCAATCATAGACCTTGCTAAAGTAGTTGATAACCAACCGATAAGGTAAGTAGTGTAATAAGGATCAGAATTTCGAGGAACCAGAGGTAGGAAATCTCTCAAAGTCACATGCTACTCGATGTAAGGTAAGAGCATACTTCTTTCTCAATTTTAACTTAAGCTTATCCCAAGTCCCAGTAAGACTTGACATACTCTCGCATTGAAGACACTTCACATCTTTAAGGTACTTCTTAGCACATAGCCTCATCTTCAAACCTAATCTTCCAACTCTCAAACATATCATACGATTTAACAGAAACCCATGTCAAGTTCTAGACCGGAATACAAGACTAAACAATTTTTTTTCCACCCAAGATTGGCCCTAGCCCGTGTGTCGGGCTACCAAGCCGGTCCAAGAAAATAATCTAGTTACCAAGCCTGTCTAGAATGGGAACATTGTAATCGATATTCTAGCCAATAAAGTCAAATATACTAATGTTTATGAATATAATGACTTTTTATTCTTACTTAGACCAAGAATTAAGGCTCCAATCTAGTAATCCATGCTTTAATTTCCATTACTTTGGTCTACATGAGCTCCTCATATTCTTCTAATCATTCTTGATGAACATAGGCTAAATTCTTCATACTAGCTGGTAGAGTACTTAAAAGCCTATATTTAATAAGTACTATGGGCCAAACAAGCCTGAGGCTGGTTCAAAATTATAGTCTAAGCTTGGCCCAAATGTTAAGTCGGCTCAAGCGATGCGGGATGGACCATGATTTTTTTCTTTTTGTCCAATCCCTCCCAAATATGTATCAATCCTAGAAGACCTATCAAGCTACCCACCCATTGATTGGGCACGGCCAAGCCTAAGAAGAGGAAAAAATAGTTTGAACTGTATTGGCCTGACCTGCACCTTTTTGTCCAAGCTTGACAAACACGTGTCAGGCTACTTGTTAATTGAGTGCGGTCCGAGCCTGGGAAAAGAAAAAATGGTTTAAGCTCATATTAGCCCGACATGCCCATTGATTAGGTCTATTCTAATCTACCATCAAAATATGACATCACGAGTTTAAAGAAAGACATGAAATGCAAAATTATTTAAGAGAATAAAATGATATAAAAGAACAAATTTCCAAACAAGATGTCTCAAAAAATGCCTTAACCTAGGCTCCACTCTGATACCAATTTGATGCAAGATGAAAATGCAGAAAGATATGCTAATTTGAAATAAGCAAATTAAATGAAAATTAATCACAATTTAAAGGCCTGTTTAGAACAAAACTTGAAAAGAATTGGAGAAAGGCTTATTTTTGGCTTTTTTTAAGATGTATGCATGATAAAAAATAAAATTATGTAAAAACTTGTGTAAGATTTGAAATAAAATTAATTAATATTTTAAAAATTGCATTGGATGCAAAATAAAGTGCTATTTTAATGTTGAAATTTGTGTAAAATAAAATATTAAATTATATATATATATTAATAAAATAATCTTCTTTTGCTGATTTAGCATGGTTCCAAAAGAGACGAAAGAGTAAGTACTTTCCAAAATTAAAAGTGTTATAATTGAGAAATTAAAAACCCATAAATCAAACAAATTTGAAAATGAACCGATGGCAAACAACAATTCACTAAGTTTGATTAGGGCCACCAAGATAATTCAATGAAGCCAGATATGAGGTTCTCTAGAATTAAATTTGTCCCTCTCAAAATTAAATCCAAAAATAATTAACACTCAAGCTAAATTAAAGATCTTCAAGTTATTTCCAAATCAAACAATTCATGTGATTTCAAAGCAAACCAAATTAACCAAGAATAATTTCAATAAGAAGAAGAATATAGCTTCACATAAAGATAGCCATTCCTCAAAAATGTCACATGGATACCATAAGCAGTAAGTGTATGTGATGATGTCAATGATAAGGTAAATGATCTTGTGAATAATTTTAATGTCTTCTCTTCACGTGGCCTACACTGACTGAAACATGGCTTGAAGGATTTTGACACAACACCACAATTACAGGAGATCCCCTTGATTTCTCTAGTGGGTTAATTGGATATAAGCCAACATTTCAATTGGGCTGCCAACAAGACATACCTAGCTGGTGAACCAAATGATTCTTTTTGATGGATTTGGTAGTGGTGCATCAGTGCTAATCTTGTGTCTATTTTGGCAGGCTAGCGCCCATAGATGCGAATTTAGAACACACAAGATTGGTGGTGATGATTCGAAGAGGAGACAATGAGGAGGGAACCTCAGAGAGATGTTTTTTGTAAAATTTCTTGATAACTAGATTTGAGGAATTCAAGGTCATGACCCTTCCGTACCTAGGATAACAATTCACACGAATCAAATTTCACTCAATTCAAAATGTTCTTATTCATCAAAGTTTCCTAATATAATATCAAGGAAGGCCTCCTAATATAGAGACTTCATTACACAAAATTTAGAAAACATGCAATTAAAGGAGGAAATAATGATGGAATACAGAATAAATATCTTAAACTGAATATATTAAATACAAAAACAAATAAAATCAACATCAAAACTCTAATCAACCTCAAATTTCTAATTAACCTTCAATCAATCATAAATTTTTAAGCTTCCAAATTAGAATATTCAATTAGCATCAATCGATTTAAAATCTTCAATCATCCTAAAATACCCAGAATCATTAATGAAACAAATGACAAAGATACTCTACCAACCCAATTTTATGTATTTGATCTCAACCATGACAAAACTGATCATGGATGTTTGGTTTGGCTACAGTAATAGTCGCTCCACCATATTTCCTACTATTCTTCTTGTTGCTTAGTAGAATTATACTTTCTTTTTGTATATATGTTTATTTATTATTAATTTGTTCATACTCAATTAATCATGCAAATTTACAAGACATTAACATAAGTTGATGCAACTACTGGTTTATAAGCTAAAACTCCGTTGCCCTTTGTAGGAGCATAATGCCAACATAAGACCAAGGAAATAGAGGGAATTAAAACAAGTTTAGAGAATAATTTGAAGGCTTGCTACAGAAGACCAAGTTTGTTGAAGTGCAAAACAAAGATTGGTTCACTTGCTTCCTCAAATCTGTGGATCTATATAAGTTGAAATATCATAACAAAAAATGTTTCTACACTTAAATCTTAAAATTAGTACCTACAATCATTTCAAATCAATTGCCACAAGAACTTCTCTACTATATATGGAATAAAAAAACACATCAAATACATATAAAGAAAAAATATTAATCATGCCATATAAAAAGGCACCGTGAATTATATAAGAAATTTAATCGTGTTCCTTAATGCAATGTAGCATTATGTCAGTAAAGTTTATTGTCCAAAAACAAGCAATCACCTTATTGAATAAATATCTTAAACTAAATATATCAAATACAAAATAAAATCAACATTAAAACTCTAATCAATCTCAAATTAATTAATCTTCAATCAATCATAAATTTTCAAAGTTCCAAATTAGAATATTCAATTAGCATCAATCGATCCAAAATCTTCAATCATCCTAAATTACCCAGAATCATTAATGAAACAAATAACAAAGATACTCTTATCAGCTCAATTTTATGTATCTGATCTCAACCATGACAAAACTAATCATGGATGTTAGATTTGGCTACAATAATGGTCTCTCCACCATATTTCCTTCTATTCTTCCTGTTTTTAGTAGAATTATAAAAGTTTTTGTATATATGTTTATTTATTGTTAATTGTTTTATGCTCAATCAACCATGCAAATTTACAAGACACTAACATAAGTTGATGCAACAAGTTGTTTATGAGCTAAAACTCCGATGCCATTCGTAGGAGCATAATCTCAACTAAAACCAGAAAACAGAGGGAATTAAAACAAGCTTAAAAAAGAATTTGAAGGCTTGCTACAAAAGACCAAGTTTGTTGAAGTGAAATAAAGATTGGTTCACTCACTTCCCCAAATCCGTGGACCTATATATGTTGAATTATCATAGCAAACATGTTTCTACACTCAAATCTTTAAATTAGTACCTACAATCATTTCAAACCAATTGCCACAAGAACTTTTGTTCCATATAAGGAATAAAAAAATACATCAAATACAAATAAAGAAAAAATATTAAGCATGCCATATAAAAGGCACCGTGAATTATATAAGAAATTTAATCGTGTTCCTTAGTGTAATGTAGCATTATGTAAGTGAAGTTTAACGTCTAAAAACTGGCAAACACCTTGTTACCCATCACAAAATTTAAGGAATGAATGCCACGCCGCGTATCTGCATCATCTAAAACATCATCATGAAGAAGGCTTGCCACCTAATATAAGATATATGACCAAAAAGCTCACTGTAAGAATATCAAAAGGCATAGCATTTATATAACAATAAAAGGATGTCCAGAATATTGAATAAGAAAAACCAGCATTGGCAATGAGACATACATGGATCATTTCAGTTATTTCAGCAATGCATTGCTGCCTAGAACGCATATTATTTGACGAATTTTGAAAGCCACTATTGCCAAGTGAATCAGGCAATTTGGAAGAGACGCCATCAGTAGTCAAACTCGACAGAGGGGATGCAGGCAAGTTTATTGCAGATGCCATTAACAGCAAGACCTGCACAACAGCAGCTCATAATAAAGTTTATATCAAGATAGAACCATACATATGAGCAGATGAATCCATGAAGATATTCATCCAAATCACGAATTTTATATCAAATAACAATAAAGAAACTATGCTTGGAACATGGTAAATTGAAGCACAAAGTTACAACAATAGAGCCTTAGGCCCTGTTCGGTAACAAGATAAAATCCATGGCTAATTTTAGCTATGGTCAAAATCTTAATTTTATTTAACAAAATTTTAAAATTATTTTCTCATCCTACATAAATTTTAACATTAAACAATCACTTGATTGCACATCCAGCATAATTCTCAGTAAGTTAATTAACTTTAGTTCACATTCAACACAATTTTTAACATAATTAACTCACTTTATTTCATGTCATATACACTTTTCAAAAATAGCCAAAAAATTCAACCAAATCATCTTTTTTATTTTCTTACCAAACAAGACCTTAATCTCAAACTATTTGGGTTGAGCAGCATGGATATCTATACAACATTCCACTCTATATAAAACAATATTGTAAGTACAAGCTATTCAAGATCGTTTCCTTCTCCTCAATTTAAGTCCCTCACTTCTAAGGTTCACTTCCATGATTCAAATTTCTGATTAACTCCTTCATAAGACCCATCTATGGATTTATATCATCTACAAAAAATTATGAATAATAAAATCTCACCTTGAATATGAATAGTCAACTCATTTATCATCAAAATCAAAAACAGAGATCCAAGAAAGGAACTTTGAATAGTTTAATCACAATAAGGAACTCCTTTTGTCAACACCAATAACTTGTTCTATCATAACAACATTAATATAACTAATGGAAGCATATTTAGAAGGGGAAATTATATAAATGTCACTAAAAACTTCTCGTATGTCATACTTTACACTAAATTCTTTTTGTTTACTTAAGCCACTAAAATATTTTAAACATTACATAAATTACATTCTAGCAACAATCTCAACATCTTTACAAAATGTTTTATTTGTATTACATAAAAAAACACATTTGACTACTTCCATGGTAATACCATAATGTAGTGGTGCTGGAGGAGAGGCAAAGGAAGATGGCCTCTAGGTCATTGATAATGACATAATGGAGTTGCATCCAATAGCATACATCCCTAGGTTCGATCTTATTGTCGCCAGATGAGGTGTAGAACTAGGTGACGTCTTAACTGCTCTCCCCATTTGTTGTGTGGGAAGGTGTATGACCCTCACCATCAATTGATCCAACTAAACATATATTGCATCCAATGCGAAGGATAAGGCGATAGATAGTGGGATCAAATTGGGATGTCCAGCTAACTCTCGAGAATAATTCTTGTGTCACAAAAGATATCTAAGAATCAAACTTCAACGTTGACACCTTAAGGCAAGCACATTAGACAAAAGTTATCGCATCGAGTAACCTTTGTACCGAGGGGAAGGGTGTATGGGGAAAAGGATAGAAAGGTAGCTTCGGAAACAATCTAGTTGTCGCTTGTATTTACCATCATATAAATAGAAGAAGCATGTGTCCTAAATCCTAAGTGGGTCAAGGTAGAAGAAGCAAAGTCAAGTGAAATGCTATGATAACTAAAAAGCCTGAATAAAATTCTTAAGAAAACACTTGTGCCTTCTTCTCTTCTATATTCAGTTCATCCTGCCTCTCATCGTCTTCTTCTTTCGATATATGAAAACAACTGAGCAAAGAGAGGAAACAAGTGAATAATTTATCTGTTTGTTATCAGATCAAGAAGTCCCTTATCCACTAGCCAAAACTCAAACCAGAGGTAAAGGCATAGAGTGGGCCTACCGATTATTGCCTTTGTGAAGATGAAAGAATTGAGAATACACTCCAATGAAGAAATTCGAGCTTCTAAAGAGAAAAAAATGATAGCATCATCATCCATAGAAACAAAGATCTACTAACCAATCATACTTACCTAAGGAGATAACAAAAGAACCTCCAAATAAAAGAGGCTAGGTTTGACAGCTTACAACATTGGTGAGGATGGATTTGTGGAGAACCAAACCTAATCACATAAGTCAAATGAAGGCAAGCAACCAAAGAAAACTAAAGGAAGAAACTCGCCTAGGCATCAAGTAACAAAAGCATCTCGTCCCCATAACCAAAAAATGTCTGCATTAGGGAGGGAGAACTCGAAGGGAGTCTCATCCTCCCCCAGAAGGGCATGTGTGATCAAGAAATCAAACTGAAATATACAACCAACTCCACAAGAATTGCCCTCATAGTACAAAAAAATGTTGAGGAGTTGACCTTCAAATCTGACAGCTCAAGAGAACCAAGGCACAACGTCACAACATCAATCTCACAAAAGATATTGAAGGGTCGACTTCAAAATCAACCTCAATAAAAGCAAGCCTCAACACCACAAAGTCAAGCCTTACCAAAGCGATGCCGAAGAGACAATCTCCAACATTAACACCATAACCATAAGAGAACCGAAGCTTAGAACCACAATATCAAGCCTGACGAAAAGATATTGAGGAGTCGACCTTTAAGGTCAACGCCTCGAGAGAACTTGAGGCTCCATGCGACAACATCGAGCTTCACAAAAAGTCATTAAGGAGTTGGCCTTCAACTTTTGAAGGCCAGCACCTCAATAAAACCAAGATTAATGTTACACCATCAAGCCCCACCAAAATATGTCACGTCAACCTCAAACATAGTCCTCGAATAACCTACACATTTTGGGAAGATGAGAACCCAGACGACATAGAAAATCCAGAGTTTTGAAAGGTCAAGAGTTTTGAAAGATCCAGAGATCTAGAGATAAGATGTCTAGAACTCATAAGATCTTGAGGTTAAGTCCCAACCTTGAGAAAGAACACAACCTACCCCAACATCATGTCCTAGCTCGAGTGGAAAAAGAACAAGCCTCAACCTTGATAACAACTCGAGTCAATAGAAATGAAGGCATCGAAGACACTCTGAGGAGATCTAGCTTTGACATAAACATTTTTTTTTTTATAGAAACATTAACATCCATTTGAGTTGAGAGAAAACAAGGCCTAGACCTCAAGGACAACACAGATTAGATGCCGACGACAGTTCAGCTCGAGATAGAACAAACAGGCAACCTTGAGGATCACACACTCAACTTTAAGAAAATGAAGACCTAAAGACCGCATAAAATGAAAGTTACGCCAAACAATGGCCAATACTTTATAACCATGAAAGAGGATAAGGTGAGCACACCAAACAAAAGTTGTGCTAAACAGCTATCCATCACAGCAACCCTCCTATAAATAGAAGGAGAGATGTAAAAACCATAAGTGAGTTAAGGTGGAAAAAGTGAAGTCCAACCAAATGTAAAGATAACCGATAAACATAATTCAAATACTTGAGAAAACACATGTTTTCCCCTCTTCTATCGTCACTACACCCTACATCCCTTTGGAGTCTTCTTCCTCCGATGGGTCAGAATGAGTAAATAACAAAGAAAGAGTTATTTGTTGGTTTCGTATCTGAATGTCTCTTTCTATCCAGCCAAAAAGTCAAACTAGAGGTAAAGACATTATGTTTCAGTTATAGATCAACAACAGTCTGGATGGACTATGAGGGAGATAAAATAATAAATAAAGATACTTAGAAAACTAACAAAAATAGTATTATTATATTTATTTTTATAAAAAATTTAATGGCCTATATGTAAAAATTGAATTTAAGCCCTGTTTGGTGCGAGGACCAAAATCAGGACCAAAATACTACTAGTTTAAAAAACAACAACTATAATAATAAATAAATATTTTAAATTATTCTACATAAATTTTAATATTAAAAAATATTATTTTACTTCACATACTCAATAATTTTCAATAAAAATATCAACTTTATTTCACACCCCAGACCAAAATACTCGATTCGAAACCGCTGCTTAATTTTTTGTCCTTCTTGTACTCATTCAATAATTGAATAATTTGTTCATACCTTTTTCCATATCCTTTATATAGGCTTTTAGCTTCTATATCCCTATTCAAGTATTTTGGTATAGGATGTGAAATAAAATTGATATTTTTATTGAAAATTATTGAATATGTGAAGTAAAATAATATTTTTTATATTAAAATTTGTATAGAATGATTAAAAATATTGATTTATTATTATCGTTATTTTTTAAACTAGTATCATTTTGATCCTCGCACCAAACAGGGCCTTAGTGTCAAAAATGTAATATAAAAGGATTTTTCAAAATATATGTAATTTTTCTTTATAGAAATAATATGGGTATCATTTTTGCACATTTATTCATTTCTTAACAATATTTACAAGACTATCAAAAAAATCTCTCTTTACAAAGTTATAAAAAAAAGCAATAAAGGGTAGGCACATTGCTAAGCTTTTAAACAAAATCAAATCCATTATACCTTGTTAAGAATATATTGGCCCAAAAGATTTAATCAAGGACCTTAATTCAAAATTTTTTTATGATAACAACCACTTAGTAGCATGTTTTATTAAGTATTTTTATTGTTTAGATAAAAAATTACTAAAGGAAGAACATAATGAAGAGACTAATGATGTGCATTTTGATCGAGCTGAAGAGCAATGATGACATTTTTAGCTTTATTGGGATTTATTGTAAAGCACTTCTTTACTGGGATTTATTGTAAAGCACTTCCTTACTGGGATTTATTGTAAAGCACAGCCACTTCTAAAACCATGTTGTGTCCATGTCAGACACACTTTAGGACACATACACGGGGGGACAGGGGGGCGTAGAGTTGGACACGCCATGTGAACAATGGTGTATCCTAATAAAATAATATTAAAAAAAACTAAAAAGCACTTCTTAGATATACTAAGACACTTCGAGACACCTTAAAGCACTTTTGAGATATTTTTAGGACACTTCTTGAACTCGCAAGGATATTTCGAGATACTAAAGAATATCTTAGGATATTTCTAAGGTACTTCTAGGACACTTTTGAGATGCAAAATACTTTGAGAGTTTCCAGAACACTTTTGACAGCTTTTGAGACACCTATTAGAACTTTCAAAATACTTCTGGGACACCTATAGAATACAATTGAATACATTTAATATTAACATTAAATTTATTTGTTAATATCATATTTTTTATTAATACTAAACATAAAACTAAAACCTATAGACACTTTTACTTTCTCTTTGTTCTTTCTACTAATATTTAATTTTTTTATTATTGTTAAGATTTTATCTAATAAAACTAAAAGTATATTCCTATTATTATTATTAAAATTTTACTTAACATAAGACAAAATTTGAAACTAACTAAGTTGAATCAAATTTTTACTCCCTTACTGCACTTAAACCTCACGAAAATGAACCAATAATAAGTTTAAAACTCTAGCTTCGCCTCTATCCTTCTCTCCTCCACAACACTAACAAGCTCTTACCTCCCCTTATTGCTAAGCTAAAGCTCGCAAAGGTTGTCCTGGCAATCAAAACCGTATTCCCTTATTCTCCCAATCAATTTATAAAGTGAACCCTGAATCTAAATCTCAACCCTCTTCAGTGCAATAGCGTCTCTTTACAAGTAATCATCTTGATCTTATAAGACTTTTCTGCTACTCATAAGCTATTTATACTCAAAAAATCAAGTTTGTTTTATATTTTATGTATTTTCTTCAAAATAAATAATTACTTTTATTATTATTTTATTTAACGTGTCGTACTGTATTTATGTTCTATATTTTGGAAAATCATTTCGTTGTGCTATATTGTGTCCCTATGTCTCCATATCGTGTCTGTGTTTCATAGTTTAGATATGACGCTTAAACCTGATTTTAAAATGACTTTTAGGACCGATTTAACCTATGTACACCATATTTACTCCTAACCCTACCTATTCCATTCTATTCATTTCAACTTGCACAGCTAGTATTTGAATTTTATAATTTATAAAGATCCAAAAGCATGATTATTTGATCCATTTCTCATTATCTATCAAACAATATTATAATACAAATATCACAAACAAAATATTTTATTATAACCTTTGTAGTTGTGCTTTCTTCTGACATGTCTTTGCTTTCTAGTCCATAACTTTTGAGCCTGAGCACCAAATCACATCTCATATCCCTTGAAAAGTAGAATTCAATACCTTCACAGAAATATATAATTCATCTAAAATTTATCAAACTATATCATTTATCGAAAGTCCAGCTTCCCAGCCACCTATGCAACCGACAAATATTTATATCTTTATGTACATCCATATTAAGTTGATTCCTTTTTTTTGAGGCCAGACTTCAATGGATTCATTTGGTAATTTCTTCACGAGTTTAGGCATTGTTCATAGCCTCCAAAATTGAATTTCTATCCAGACTAGTGTGCAGATTTTCAAACATGCGTCATCCTATGTTAATTAGCTCAAACTACTATGAATGGCTAATATTTGAAAATTTTGAGTTGCAGAGTTTCTCATAACCTTAAATCAACAACTAGCCATCTAGAGATGACTCTGGTTCATCACTTGTACAATTTTTTCTTAAGACCATGAGCTTTCTTTTAAGATCATTCCAATCCTACATTTCTTTTAGATTATCACTTTCAATCTTGGAAAGCCTTCATAGAAAGCTAAGGCTCTGTTTAGCGCGAGAACCACAATCAGAACCAAAATATTACTACTTTAAAAAACAACAATAATAATAATAATAAATAAATATTTTTAAACATTTTACATAAATTCTAATATAAAAAAATATTATTTTTTACTTTATATACTCAATAATTTTCAATAAAAATATCAACTTTATTTCATATCCTAGACAAAAATGCTTCACATACTTCTTTTAGTACTGGCCATTAATTGGTGGCATCAGTCTTATTCCTTTTAAAAAATTAGCTGCTCAACAACGACCGGCAGAGCCAACGGTGAAGCCCTCAAATCACAAACCCCTAATTATACAGGCTCAGCCCAAAATTGAGGCGCATTGAGTGGAGTGAAGGGGAGAACAGGGTTCTACCTGAACGAAACGGTAAACTCAGGAGTGGAAAGAAGGGGAGAACGGGGTTCTCCCCTTCACAAAATGGTAAGCAGTAGAGATCGTTGCTTAATTTTTTATCCTTCTTGTACTCACTCAATAATTGAATAATTTGTTCATACCTTTCTCCATATTCTTTATATAGACTTTTAGCTTTCGAGTATTTTGGTCTAGGATGTGAAATAAAGTTGATATTTTATTAAAAATTATTGAGTATGTTAAGTAAAATAATATTTTTTATATTAAAATTTATGTAGAATGATTACAAATATTTATTTATTATTATTATTATTATTTAAACTAGTACCATTTTAGTTCTGATTTTGGTCCTCGCACCAAACAAGGCCTTAAGGCAAGAGCATTTGAGCATCAAAGTAAAGATCAAAGTAATGCTATAGGATTCTGTCATATATAGAGCACGCAAAAGGGGAGATCATTGGTCAAATAAATAACACTCTCTCTGCCTCTTATTTTTACTTTTATCTATAGCTCTTATTTCTTTTTCTCGTAACCAACTTAGTTGGAGAAGATTCAAAGTTGTGTGGTGTTGTGTTGTTTCCTTAGATTAGGAAGTGAAAGCAAGCTAAGAGGAAGGCTTTGAGAACTTTAAAAAATCCTAGCAAAGGGCTGCTAGGTAGTAGCGTAGGATTTTCGAACTTAAAAATCAACTGTGCTTGATCTTCTTTGCCTTTTCTTTTTTAAATATCTCTCAACTGCTAGATATAAAACAAAATATGATTCCCCCATTGCATGCCAACTGATCCTATCAGAATCTCCTCTTAGCCTCCGTTCAATAGTTCTATCCAAGAAATTCTTAGTATGACCCATACAACTGATCTCTCTATAATTATCACAATTTGTATATCCTCTCTCTCCAAAAATTATGGACGAATTACTCATTTTCCATTTATTAGGCATTCTATGAAGCTCAATTATATTGTTGAAGAGTATCACAAGTCAAACTGCACAATTATCGCTTGTACGCTTTAACATTCCAATGGGGATCTAATCAGGAACACAAGCTTTACAAAATTTCGTCATTTTAAAAGTTTATCCACATGAAAGGCTTAATTTGCTTAAGTATAATAGATTATCCTTCAATTCGAATGAGTATTTATATCCAAAAATAATTCTCATGTTTTTCATTAAACAGCTTGGCAAAATATGTTCTGTATCACTGCTGGATATCTTCATCTTCACCACGAAACTGAAGCACAACAAGGAATAACAAAAATAACGGGATAAAAATTGCAATTTAAGACAATTTCTAGGTCGAATCTAACCCAAATAATCATTAAGTTAAGCCCTTACGGTAGGGCGAAATCTTTTCCCTTCAACACCTAATTTGAAGAAGTATTCAGCAGCTGAAGCCAGCTTAGGCACCTACAAAAATTTAATCAAGCAATAGTGAACAATTTAGAAAGCATATAAATGATGCCAAATCAGAATAAATATGGAGCACCAAAACAGATTAGTTAGAGATTTAAATAAATACATCAAGGTAAGTACTTCATAACCAAACCTCAGCAACAACCATTTTACGCAGCTTGTTTGCAAGGATAGAAAGCTCATCAGCCACCAATGCAAATGGGTCTAGTGCGTCCTAGAAAAAAAAAAAGAAAATAAAGAAAGAGAGCATGAGCTAAGAACATTAACAGTCTCGACCATCCCAACCAATATCACACTTATAACATCTACAACAAAACAATCAGCTCATCAAGAAGCCAATGAATGCCATATAACCTGGTAAAAGAAAAAAAACTATTTATCTAACCTTTTTTGAAACCAAACCAACAATAAAAATAGTAAGGCTACTTATCCAAGCACAACACATTAGGAAGGTCTTCAATCAAAACCACGTACATATGCAATACAAAAAAAAGTATTATTATGCATTTTAGTGGTTGCAGCTCAAAGCCAATCAAAGGAAAATAAATACATCCAAACATATACAATGTGGTCAATCCTGTTGTGAACCAAGCTAGTATTTTGAGATTTGCGAGTACAACCAACTACTATGAAGTCAAACTCTCCAAAGAGGCAACTAAAGTCTAACTTCCTCTATTTCATTGGCTGAAACAATTAGAAATTCAAGTTGAAAAGTAGGAAGTAACCAAATTTCCAATTTCCAGTTGAGGTATTGGCATTCACCACCATGTCAAAATTTTACACCTTCCAAATCACAACCTATTGTTCAGCAACTTTGAATAACGTGTGTGGATATTCATACATAAATACATACATTTATACTCACATACACAATGCATACATTTATGCTCGCATACATAATATATATGCATGTGAAGAAGAGGCAGGTTGAAGGTACTTTGTTAGAGAATATACATAGATTTGGATAAGTTGGGTTTAGCTCCACAAGTGGACAGAAACAGGGTTAAAAAAGATTCATAAAGAACCCCAAACAGTAAGGATAGCTACTGATTCTGATGGTAGTGTTGATGATGATATATAAGTATATACTGCATAGATTCATCCTTGCAAAGTAAAAGGTTAAAAGAACATAAAAAATGAGACGGAGGGAAAAAAAAAAAAGAGGAACAAACCTCAGTTGCAGAATCACCATGCCGATACCTCATCTCATGCAAACCACAAGATTCTCGGAGACATGTTTCTCCACGGCCTAACACCTACTAATTCATTTAAACATAAAATGACTTCATTAGCACAAAACAAAATATGATCACAGAACAAAAATCATAAGAAACTATAGATGTGGCCTCCTACAGACCTTCAAAATCAATATTTTTGACTAATACAAGCCAGCACTTCTTCGCGAATTACCAACAAAAATTGCAAAATGTAGAAAACAATGAGAAAGAACATACCTTTGAAGACTCCGAAGCTACATTTGATCTCCAAGGAAACCCACTTTTAGCCTCCAAGAATAAGATCCCGGGTCTCGGCCCATAAAATCCTCTTCCTGAGCATAAATTCCTCAAAGCCTGTCTGAAATACATATGGTCCAGAGGCTTGAATCTAACAAACAAAGAAAAAAATGAAAATAAGAAAGTCTTGCAGTAGCCCCTGAGAGAAAAATATGTCAAATCCCTCTGTTTGGTTACGGATTCGGATTTAAACTATGTAGAATAAGATTCAAAGTTTGAAGTCTCAATGGAAGAAACAGAGACCTGGAGCTGCGGTGGTGGTCGCGACGATGGAAAGGGTGATGGCCTTCCTGGTTGCCGAAGGACCGGAGAGCGGTGAGATATGGAGCCGCCGTGCGTGAGCGAGGCAGAAAGCGGACGAACCGTTTTAGGGTTGAGGAGATCGAAAATCGGAGAACTTACGTAAAGATGCCTTAAGTAAAAATACCATGTCATCTAAGTCCAAACATTTGACTTTTTGTAACCAACACATAAACCTTTTTGTATACTATTCATACATACTTTGCATAGGGTTGCTTCGAGTCGATTTCAAGTAAGTCAGACTTAACTCAAAATTAAAATTTTAGATTTCATTTAAAATTCAATTCAAACCTATTAAAATTCTTCTCATTTTGAGTTAATTTCTAAGTTGAATAGAGCCTAATTATAAACTATATGTTTTTTATATAAATATCTATTATTTATATTAAATATATTAAAATATAATACTATTTTTTAAATTTTTATTTTTATATGTATATTTTTGATATTATCTTTTTTATATAAAATATTATATCATATTTATATGTAAAAATATCTAAATTATACTTTAGAAAATTTTATATATTTATATATAAATTAAATCGATTATAAATTGAATTGATTTTATTTCGAACGAGCTAACTTTTAATTGGAAGAAAATTAAGTTAATTTCGAATCGAACAAAATACGGATGAGATTCCATTCTCTATCTATTATGTTTCAAATCATATATTATTAGGCATTTGACATTACATTTCATACTTATAAAGCAAAAAGAACAAGGTATTAATCGTAAAATGAAAAATTAATACACATGGATCGTCTTTATTTAAACTTATATTTTATTTATATATTATTCTATTTTAATAATTTAACATCAAGTGATAATTAGATTTTAAATTAACCTAATTTAATTTTAATCAGGCATATCACATCACATAAAATTTAATATTAAAAATTAAATTTATTTCACATCCTACACATATTACTAAAATAATAACTAACTTATATCACATCCCTCACATATTCTAACATAATAATTAACTTTATATCACACCCCTCACATATTCCAATATAATAACTAACTTTATTTCACATCATTCACAACTTTTAATAAAAAAATATTTTTATTCAAGTTTAATTTTAATCTTCTTAAATTTAACCTTACAAACAAATAGACTATAAGTTTTATAAGTAATATAAGAAAAATAAACAAATGATTATTTTTAATAATTAATTTAAATCTAATATTAATTTTAATATAAAAATTACTTTTATTTACGATAGACATAAACTTTAACATCAAAAATTAATTATATTAAATACCAAATACATATTTTCATAAAAGTTTACCTTTATTTCTTATTTTTTCTCAAAATAAAACACAATTTCTCAAATAAAATATATATTTTTTAATATTATAATATTATTACTTTTTATTTTTTACCTCAAATATTATAATTTTTTATCTCAATTGAGACTTATAGTAGTATAGATTTAAACTCGATGAGCAGTTCAGCCCATCTGATTCCCCTCTTGGCGCCAAAGAGGTGTTATTCTTTCTTTCTTCTGGAGTCTTCTAGAGCCTGCGCAGACATCTTTCTGTTTTAATGTATGTTCTGCATTTGCTTGAAATGAGAAGCTATCTTTAGAAAATCTACTTAATTTAAGGTATTCTTTAGTACTGTAAACATAAGTATTTATTTTATTTTTGCTATGAGAATTTCACTTAGAACAATATTATGATCTATATCCTATATTGAAAATCATATATACATACAAAAATATAAACTCTCGAAAAAGCAAGAAGAAAAACTATTTGAATAAGGTAATGATATTATTACCGAAGGACCTTCAAATTCGGATTTTTTGATAATATATATGATGACAGAGCTCTACAATATCTATTAAACAAAGAACTAAATTTCTGCGAGATGGAAGACAGAAAATGTTTGTCGCATTTGAAACTAATATAAAAAGACAAATAGAGCTCGGGATTATAAGAAGAATTATTATTAATACTTACCATTATGAAGAGTGCAAAGAACTTCAATAAATATTTAAGACTATTATATTCGCTATAGAATTCTTCGTAAGAATTATGAAATTTGAAATTATATCAACCTTTGTTGAGTCTCATGAATATTTAGTTTATCCGATATTCTAAATATGAAAAATGTCTAGACAGAGAACTAAAGAAAAGCTTTTCACAATTTTTTTTTTTTGGATATTCCTAAAATTACAATTAGAAGAGAAATATTATAGAGTTCCTGTCAGTTTATAAAGAATGACACAATTATAAGTTTATTTATAATAATCGCATTATAGTATATGATGAAGAAAATCTAACAGACACAACTACCAGGAATAATGAATTAGATTTCTGTTGGGGTCCACTGACGAAAAATTTATTAAAAGATATACAGAGTGGATTCTCAACATTCTCAAATAATATGTCGTTACAATCAGATTAAAAAGGAAGGTAGTGGTGGATTAAAGATAATGGAAGACATGAAATATAGGTAGATGTCATATCATCAGAGCACTAATGGTATAATAGGCATCTACTTTAATAAGTGGGAATAGTAATATTTTAGAGGCTACTTGTAGCAGTATTGTATACATAGTAAAACTGTAATAGTATTGTAGATGTACTTTAATGTACTTTGTAAATCCTATAAATGGGTGACTCTTGGTATCAAAGCCTTGAACTTCTTGTTTTTTATCTGTATTCATATTTTAAATTTATAATTATGTTGAATTTTACTTTTGCTTAAATTTTCTAATCTTAGATTTTCGTTGAAATAAGGTTGAAGAACTTTAAGTTCAAACCTTAAAAAAGTTATTATTTTAAATATTTTTACTAAGACCTATACATTATTTTGTAATCTTGCTGACTAACTCCTGAAAGGCTAAAGAAGTCAATAAATATAAAAAATTAAATGACAACCTATTAAAGATTAGGAAAGAAAATTGGTCTTAGATACCATGCAAGATGTTTAAAGAATAGCCTTTTATATATATATATATATATATATATATACTTAAGACTCTTAGATTTCATTTTTTTGAAGATCCAAGATTGTTCATGATCTATGACTGAAAATTTCTGTTTAAATGAAAAAATTAAAAAAATTACTTTAAGTAATATTAAAGATGTAATAGAAATCAAAAATAAAATATAAAAGAAATAAACGGAACTAACTTAGCAAATAATTTTAAGATATCGATAGAAACAATGGGAGAAATCTATGAAATATTAAATATTCAAGGCAATAACTTAAGTGAATTAAAAGACAATACAAAAATATATATTTAATGAGACAAAAAAACTTAAAAAATTTAAACAATATCTCTAATAAAGAAAATAGTAAAAAAAAATATTTTCATTGGATGAATGTTCTTATAAATAATAAGCAAATTAACCCTAAAAAAATAGATTATATAAAAGCTATAAATGGAATAAATACTATTTAGAATATAGAAAGTTTTGAAGAATTATATGATCTTTTCTTAATTAATAGATAAGTTTTAGAAGAAAAAATTAAAAAATATATATTCTAGAACCTATATCTCAAAGATTAATAGTTATTCAAGAAGTATATTAAAAAAAAAAAATTTAAGTTATATAATTATAAAGCAGAATATGAAAGTGATAGTAAATAAAGAGGAGAGTAATGAAAATATTAGCCCTAAAATAACGGGGGAAAATATATAAAAGTAGAAGAATCTATCACTAATAAAAAAAAATATAATAATAGAACTAAAGAGCATTATGAAAAAAAAAATGTTAATGAAAATTTTTAACCCACAAAAGAAGATTCTTCTATAGGATATCAAAATCTAACAATGGGAGCAAATAATAGATGAAGAGTATTCTGAATATCAAAATAAATCACAAGTAAATAAAGCTATAATTATCAGAGCTACAATTCTGGGAATAATTTATTGTCGATCTTCTGGAATTTAATTACAACAGTTCTGGATCTCTATCATACAATCCTTTGAGCCAACATCATCGCTGCACGTAACATTGTGCACGATACTTGCTCTTATGCCGAGTTATTCTAACACTGCTACTTATGGAGGTCAGTGAGCGTAATTACGCCTGACAGGCGGGGTCTCCTATCAACATCTGGAATCTCTCCATAAGCTCATCCGGCTAGCGGAGGGCCAGAAGGCCTGCTCGTAACCTTAGGGCAGTCCCTACTACTACATACAGGTCCCCCTAAGCAAAGTGTCTTCGCCTCCACTAGGATCTGCCACTCTGACGGAGGTCAGCTCATGCCTCAAGTACAAACATCGACCACGATGTTTCAGACGATCTAAGTCCTTTTAGTATTATGTCAGATAATCTCTCCTAGGCAAAACATCTACTACTATTATCATTACTTCTTTTATGTGCAGATATGCGAAAAGGAGTATGCCATTGATCTCCCCATAACAGAGATGGCTCTGGGCCTGCTCGTCCATCCTTAGGATAAGTCACTTATTCTGTTCTGTCGTCCTTCTAACTTTGCTCTTTCCTCTTTCCTTGCAGAAATTATGGAGGCAAAAGTGTCATCAAGAAGGCGCCACCCTGACTATCCATGCAGATTTCAGGCAGCGCGTCCACCATTACCATGGTTCGCATGCTAGGACCCACATAAATGTTCGTGCCCCAGCATACGGAGGGCTAATATTGACATGTGGCTCCAGCGCTGCATCACAATCGTACACATGACAAACATTTAGTATGATATTCGCTAACCAAGTTCCTTCCCTTGCAGGCATCGAAACTCCAATTATCGGCCACAAGGTTTGGTCGAGCTACCAAACATCGGGCACGAGGTTACAGCTACAACACTGCCAATCATCAGATACAATGATTTAAACGTGCATACCATCGTCCACGATGTTTCACCAGATTCCTTCAGAACATTCTAACAGCGTGGGCCTCCACCACTCACTGCAAGTCCTCATGAGGCACACAAACTAAGGACCTGCAAGCTCCAACAGCTGTAAGTTCCCAAAAGGCGCGAAGATCAAGAAGTCACTTGCTTCACCGACCACTACCGGACTTCTCCAAGACCGACAGAGGTGGGATTGCCAGCATGGGCTCAACTTCAAACGTATATCCCACTCTGGGAAATCAGCACTGCATCCTATAAATATCCTTGAATAGAGCTTCGAAGAAAAAAAAGAACCAAGGAGGACGAATTGCACAGAGATTTTCTTCTCCTTCTTCACTTCCTCCCTCTGTACAGGGGAGCCCTTTTCTTTCTGAGCTCTGGTTATATCTGTACTTGGCCCAAGTGGCCTTTTCTTTGAGATATAGTGAAACATTTTTAGCTCGTCCCGATGGACGTAAGGGGTCCCAAGAGAAAGAGAGATAGAAAGAGAGAGTTCCGAGAGGCGGCAGCGCACAAGTGGCTGAAACCTGCTAGTTGAGGCTTAGAAGGAGAGATGAGCATCCAGAAAAGCACACAGAGAATTTAAGGTGGTTCAGAGATGAGATTCCGTCCACCGGGACGAGCTCAAAATGTTTCACTATATCTCAAAGAGGAGGCCGCTTAGGCCAAGTACAGATATGACCAGAGCTCAGAAAGAAAAGGGCTCCCCTGTACAGAGGGAGGAAGTGAAGAAGGAGAAGAAAATCTTTGTGCAATTCGTCCTCCTTGGTTCTTTTTTTTCTTCGAAGCTCTATTCAATGATATTTATAGAATGCAGTGCTGATTTTCCAGAGTGGGATATACGTTTGAAGTTGAGCCCATGCTGGCAATCCCACCTCTGTCGGTCTTGGAGAAGTCCGGTAGTAGTCGGTGAAGCAAGTGACTTCTTGATCTTCGCGCCTTTTGGGAACTTACAGCTGTTGGAGCTTGCAGGTCCTTAGTTTGTGTGACTCATGAGGACTTGCAGTGAGTGGTGGAGGCCCATGCTGTTAGAATGTTCTGAAGGAATTCGACGAAACATCGTGGACGATGGTTTGCACTTTTAAATCATCATATCCGATGATTGGCAATGATCTAGCTGTAACCTCGTGGCCGATGTTTGGTGGCTCGACCAAATCTCATGGCCGATGATTGGAGTTCCGATGCCTGCAAGGGAAGGAACTTGGTTAGCGAAATATCATGTTAAATATTTTTCACGTGTACGACTGTGATGTAGCGCTGGAGCCATATGTCAATATTAGCCCCCTACATGCTGGGGCGTGAAAATTTATGTGTGTCCTAGCATGCGAACCATGACAGTGGTGGACGCGCTGCCTGAGATCTGCATGGATAGTCAGGGTGGCACCTTCTTGCTGGCACTCTTGCCTCTATGATTTCTGCAAGGAAAGACAAAAGAGCAAAATTAGAGAGATGACATAACAAAATAAGTGGGCTTATCCTGGGGATGAACGAGCAGACCTAGAGCTATCTCTGTTATGGGAAGGTCAGTGACATACTCCTTTTCGCATATCTGCATAGAAAAAAGTAATGATAATAGTAGTAGAGGACCCTAGGAGGGATTATCTGACCCAATGCCAAAAGAATTTAGATCGTCTGAAATATTGTGGTAGATGTTTGTACTTGAGGCATGAGCTGACCTCCGTCAGAGAGGCAGATCCTAGTAGAGGGCGAAGGCACTCTGCTTAGGGGGACCTGTATCGTGAGTAGATAGCAGGGACTGCCATAAGGTTATGAGCAGGCCTTCTAGCCATCCGCTAGCCGGATGGGCTTATAGAGAGATTTCAGATGTTGATAGGAGATCCTGCCTGCTAGGCGTAACTAGGCTCAGTGACCTCTGTAAGTAGGAGTGTTAGAATAACTCAGCATAAGAGCAAGTATCGTGCACGATGTTACGTGTAGCGATGATGTTGACTCAAAGGATTGTATGATAGAGATCTAGAACTGTTGTAATTGAATTCCAGAAGACCGGCAGTAAATGATTCCCAGAAAGCGTGAATTCCAGAAAGCCAGGATGCCAAATATACGAATTTCAGAAATGAATTCCGCAATGCCGTGAGTGGAATAAGAAATCCAGAATATCATAGGATGAAGCATCCAGTAAAGTTTTATCAGAAAATCATGATAGAGGGAATAAGGCCTATGCAAGTGGGTTAAACATCGTGGACGATGTGTGGACGAGGATCAGGCCTGTTCTCCATCTCTTGGGTTAGCAGTTTCACTGTCTCGATATTCCTTTTCACCCTTTGCTCTGCTCTGGGGTCAAAAATATCGGGTGTGTCGTTTCCTGCGTCTTCTAGGAGCACGAACTGGCTAGGCTTTGCCACTAGCTCAAGAAAGCTTTTGGGCTCACCAGCTGCAGAGATTTGGATAGATCACCACTAATCAGCCCCCTGCGGTAATTGTGTATGGTGACGGCGGGGTTGACGTTTTCCATTTCTGTCGTGGCGGTGAAGAAACTGTTGGTGTAACTTCGTAGGCTCTCCTTCTCTCCCTGCTGGATGTTGGCTAGCACCATATCGGAGAGAGCCATGCGGATTCGTCCTATAAAGCGGGCGATTAGTTCCTGTTTCATGTGCTCGTAGGAGCTGATAGAGCCTTTGGGAAGCTTAATGAACTAGGTGAACGCAGCTGTTTTTAGCGTGGTGGCAAGAAGGTGGCACTTCGTCGCCTCTCTTTGGCGGTAACGGAGGGCTGCCTCACACCCTTGAATGTGCTTGCGAGGATCTGTGGTGCTCTTATAGACTTACAAGAGTGGCAGTTTGAAGTCTTCAGGGGCCGACGCTTGGCAAATGGCGTCGCAGAAAGCAGCATCGAAGTTAAGAGGTCCAAAGAAGGCCTCAGGCCCATATTGAGGGCCCCCCAATGGGAAAATCCTGACTAGGAGGATGGGAGGAGCCAAAAGCCTGAGCAGAGGGAGTTCTTGAAGTAAGGGGAGCCCCCCTTTGCTCCCGAAGTCGAGGAGGGGCGTCCGTCGTAATCGGCAGGAAGAGTGCTGGGGTCGCCGTGACCGGCAGAGATAGACGCAGAGCCGCCGCAATCAGCGGGAATGGAGCAGAAGCCACTGCGATCGATGGAAGAGGAGCAGGGACCTCTGAGATCGGCGAGAAGGTTGCATCAGTGGACGGCGGTGCGCAGATGGACCTCTTTGGACGTGGGAAGTAGAGAAGTAGGGGGTCCCATCCCTGAACCACTTTAAATTCTCTGTGTGCCTTTTTGGATGCTCCTTTCTCCTTCTAAGCCTCAACCAGCAGGTTTCAGCCATCTGCGCGCCCCTGTTTCTCAGGACTCTCTCTTTCTATCTCTCTTTCTCTTGGGACCCCCTGTTTCTCACGTCAATACTTTTTTTCCTCTTTCTTTTTCTCCTTCTATTTCTTCTCTTTCTTCCTCTTCTTCTCCACTTCTCTATTTCCAGCAGAAGCTGCTGCTCTTCTTTGATTCGATGAATGGCAATGGAACAAAGCTGACAGAGAACATAACTTCCTTTCCCCCTTTTTCTTTTTTTTTTAATTTCTTTGCCAAGTGGCAGATAGGGAAGGCAGTGGGTGGGGCTGCTGGCTGTTGCAGCTCGCAGCCCCATCCCTGTCTTATTATTTTTTTGAGGCAAAATTATAATTTAGTCTCTTAACATTTATATTTTTATAAATAGGTCCAAATTTATTTATTTTAAATCTAAAATTATTCTTTTTGAGTTCAAATCAACTTTAATTTTTAAATCCGCCAATCAAATTTTGGGATGTTACAATCTCTCTAATGAAGCAAAACTATAAACATGTCTATACTCCATGCCTAATCAATATGTGTGATACGTAAAGAGAAAGAAGCTTGAGGGAGGATCGATATCACGGAATAAATCATAAGTCTATTCAGCGGTCTCTATGGTGTAGGGATTTGAATCTTCTTGCTCGAATATCTTACGTACAATAATAATTAAATAAATTACTTTAATGATTCCTTTAATTATATAACATGTACTTTGCATCTGTGGTATTTTAATCCTTTGAACATTTTGAACATATTTAGAACAATTAATGCATCGCGAGTGAACACAAGTAGACATTAAGTGACCAAGTATCGATCTGTAGGTATTTTTATTTATTTTTCTATTTTCTAAAATTTTTGTTATCATAAAGATAAAAGTAAATTAATAAACCAATTATTCAAAAATAGTCTGAAATGCAAATTATAGGTAACAGTAATTCACGAGTCCACCGCCAGCACTAGGGCTGGCAATTTTATTCGAAAATCGAAAATTGCTCCCAATTCGCTCGATAAAAAATTCGACTCGAAATTGATTCGAGTCATTTCGAGTCGAGTTTCGAGCTATTCAGTGTACTCGAAATTATTTAGAGTCGATTTCGAGTTTGGCTTGACTCGCTCGAAAAAAATCGAGCTGACTCGAAATAAAATTATTTATTAAATATTTTTATTATATTATGAAAGAGTGACACATTGAAAATTGAAAATGAAAATATTTCTTTTGAGTTAAAGTGTAACCATTTTAAATGTGTTTTTTTTATTATGTAATTTAAATTTATCCAGAAAATTGAAATCGATTCGAAATCGACTCGAACTAGAGTTAAATAGAGTCGAGCTGACTCGACTTGAAATGATTCGAGTTCGAGTCGATTTCGAGTCTCGTTGAAATTGAATTTTTTTAATTCGAGTATACTGAAACTCGCTCGAACTTGACTCGATGCCACCCCTAGCCAGCACATATCTCTTCTCCATCTTTTCTTTTTGAAGGAGAGGAGAGGAGAGGAGAGGAGAGGAGAGGAGTGTCTTCCTCACCTCCAGGCCCCCTCCCCCATTTAGTATATTTCTTAGAACATTTTTAATTATTATAGTAAATCCAAAATCATGTATAACAACTAAAAAACTTGAATCAAGTACAATCACGAGCACGAAATATCAAAATTAAGGCACCATGTTCTTATTTAAAGGAGTAGTTATCTTATAGAACTTCAAATGATGCATTGGCCAATTAAGCCATTAACCAGTATAACATAAGACTGTAACACTCCATAGGAAATAGATCTTTAATGTTATCCACTCAACTTAGGTTGAGCTTTTTAACTCAAGTTATAAATATCTGACATGCTTTGCAATTAGTATAAAAATAAAAAAATTCTTGTAGATTAATTGTGTCATTCGTGAAGAGAGATCAAAGTTTATCAGCATGATAAAAGTATATACAAAAAGTAAAAAAATATTATTCTAAATTGTTACACTTACAGAGGCGATTGTAGTTGCATCAACTTCTTGAAGACAAATTATATTTGCAATCAATTGCAACAACACCAATAGCACAGTGCAGCTTAAAGACTTTTGATTTTAAAGCATTCAAATCTTAACATCAATTTTCAGTCTGAACCCTATGGCCTTGTTTGTCTAGAAGTTTAAAATTAACCTAGTTTAATTTTAACCAGGCATATCACATCACACATAAAATTTAATATTAAAAATTAAATTTATTTCACATCCTACACATATTACTAAAATAATAACTAACTTTTATCACATCCCTCACATATTCCAACATAATAACTAACTTTATATCACATCCTTCACATATCCCAACATAATAACTAACTTTATTTCACATTATTGACAACTTTCAATAAAAAATATCTCTATCCAAATTTAATTTTAACCTTCTTAAATTTAACCTTACAAACAAACACACCAAGATAATTATTAACATGGACAAATGAAAATGAAAAAAAAAATTAAGTATAGTGAAATTAAATTTTGTCAAATATTTAGAATTATATATTTTAAGCAAGATGGTGGAAGATAATATATGATAATCATTTTAAAAAAAATACTAAAAAGAAAGTTCAATGATATGAAAAATAATATGACAAATAAATTTCAAAAAATTATATAATTATTAGTATTTAGACAAAATAATTGATTTGCCAAGAATCAGTCTCTAAATACTTGTATTCGACTTAAATTTTTTAACATAGTAATGAATAATTGCATAATTGTTACTGTTCAGTTCAAATATAATGACATATAATAAATTAATCTCTAAATGCATTTATTAAATTCAAATATTTCAATATGCCACCAAATAATGGTATAAACTTGGTGTTAAGGTAAAATAACGTGATATGCATCGAATCGATTATTAAATATATGTATTCAGCTAAAAGACAATGACATATTAAGTATAAGTTGTATAATTGCAAGTATTAGGTTCAAATGCCTAAATATGGAATAGAACGATGCCAAAATGCTAGTATTCTATTCCAATATAGTAAAAAACAAACGAATTATCACATGATTGCTAGTATTTTGTATAAATAATTCTATATGTAATGAAACGGTCTCCGAATGAGTATATTTAGTTTAAATTCGTCAATATGGCAATGAATAATATATAGTATTATTGAAGCTCTTCAGCTCAAATGCATTAATATGTGACAAATTTACCTCTAAAAGTATCTATTATGTTGAAATACATTAATATACTATCAACTTTTTTATATAATTGTTAATATTAAATTATAATTTCATGCTATACAAAAAAAAAAAAAAATCTTGCTATATATCGAATCAGCCTCTAAATATGTGTGTTCTATTAAAATCATTCAATATAATAAATATAAATTGTGTAATTGCGAGTACTAACTTATAATACCTTAAAGTGTAATAGGACAATGACTTATTAATGATATTATATTTGATACATTAAAAAATTATCGAATAATTATATAATTATTAGTATTCCATCAAAATAACTTGATATGCAGCGAATTGGTATCTAAAGCCACGTGTTTAGTTCAAATTTCTCGACACAATAACGTATATATATCTACTACTGCTTAGTTCAAATGCATTAATATGTAACAAATTAATATCTGAAAGTGTCTACTAATTTGAAATATAGCAATATACTGTCAACTTATTGTATAATTGCTAACTTCAAGACAATTAGCTTGATATGCATAGAATCGATCTTTATATATATATGTGTTCAGTTTAAATACATCGATATAACTGATATACACTGTGTAATTTTGACCACTAAGTTGAAATACCTTGATATGTTGCAAATCGATGTTTAAAAGCTAGTATTCGTTTCAAATACGTTAAACAAATCATCGAATAGAAGTAATATTGCTAGTATTTAGTTAAAATAACTTGATATGGAATGAATTAAACTCTTAAATGTACGCATTCAAATTAAATTCATTGATAGAGCAATAAAATCTCGTTTAATTTTTGTTGCTCAATTCAAATACAATTATATGTAACAAAGTATTAGCTAAAATTATCGATTAATTTGAAATATATCGATATACCACCAACTAGTAAAATAATTATAAATATTTAGTTAAAATGACTAAATAAACACAAATAGATCTCTAAATATGTGTCTTCACTTAAAATATATCGATATAATAATAATAAATTGCGTAATTGCGAGTATTAAGTTAAAATACCTCAATATGTAGTAAATCATTACCTAAATGTTAGCATTTTGTTCAAATACACCAAACAATTATCGAAAATTTATATAATTACAAGTATTTGGTTAAAACAATTTGATTTGCAACTAAACAGTCTCTAAATGCGTGGGTTCAACTTGAATTCTTTAAAGTCGTGGCGTATAGTTATATAATTATTACTGTTCAGTTCAAATACAATGATATGTCCCAGATTAGCTCCTAAAAATATTTATTAAGTTTAAATACATCGATACACTACTAAGAATGGGTATAAAAGCAGGTATAAAGTTAAAATTCCTCGATATGCAATGAATTGATCTCAAAATATATATATTCAATTATAATATAATGGTATAACAAGTATAAGTTGTGTAATTATGAGTAGTAAGTTGCAATCCAAAATATATAATAGAACGACATTTAAATGCTAATATTTTACTCAAATATAGAGAAAAGTTATTGAATTATCTAATGATTGTAAGTATTTCATTTAAGTAACTCTGTATGTAATGAAACGATCTTTTAATCAGTGTATTTAATTTAAATTCATTGATATAGCAATGAATAATTATATAACTACTACTGTTTAGTTTAAATACATTGATTTGTGAGCAAGTTATCTCAAAAACTATCTATTAAGTTAAAATACATTGATATACTATTAAATAATTATATAATTGCTAATATTAAGTTAAAATATCTTGATATACGTCGAACCAATCTCTAAATACCTGTATTCAGTTTAAATAATTTAATATAATAAATATAAGTTGTGTAACTACAACTAATAACTTATAATATCTTGAAATGTAAAGATCAATGCTTTAACACTAACATTATTTCTAAATGCAACGAAAAATGAAATAGTGGTTATATAATTACTAATATTCAGTTAAATTGACTTGACAATTATCAATTTGGTTTCACAACGTGTGTATTTAGCTCAAATTCATCTATACAGTAATGAAAAGTATATAATTGCCACTGTTTAGTTTGAATGTATTGATATGTAAAAGAACTAATACCTAAAAGCATTTACTAACTTGAAATACATCAAAAAGACTATCATATAGTTGTGTAATTACTAGTATTAAGAGTTGATAAGCATTGAATCAGTCTTTAGATATTTGTGTTTAATTTAAATATAATGATATATAAATAAAATACGTTGTGTTTTTACGGCTACTAAGTTGAAATTATATGATATATAGTAAATTGAGGTCTAAAAGTAAGAATTTTATTCGAATACATTGAAAAATCTTTGAATGGTTGTACAATTGCTAGTAGTCAGTCAAAATAACTTGATATGCAACGAATTCGACTCTAAATGTATGTAATCAAGTTAAATTCATTTGTAGAACAAGGAATACTTCTATAATTACCACTCTTCAATTCAAATACAACAACAACAACAACAACCAAGCCTTAATCCCACTAGGTGGGGTCGGCTATCAATTCAAATACATTAATATATAATAAATCAGACCTTAAAAGCATCCATTAAATTGAAATAGATCAATATATATAAATTAGTTGTATATTTATAAGTTTTTAGTTAAAATAAATTGATATACATCAAATTAATGGCTAAACAGTATATTCAGATAAAATGCGTCGATATAACAATTATAATTATGTAATTCCAAGTTCTAAGTTAAAATACTTAGATAGGTAATAAATCGCTGTCCAAAACCTATATTTTACTTAAATGCACTGACAAATCATCGAAAATCATATACTTGTTATTATTTAGACAAAATAACTTGATTTACAAGGAATCAGTCTTTAAATATTTGTGTTCGACTTAAATTCTTCGACGTAGTAATAAATAGTTGCATAATTATTACTATTCAGTCCAAATACAATGATATATGACAAATTAATCTCTAAATGCGTCTATTAAATTCAAATACTTCAATATATCACCAAATAATAGTATAAATGTTAGTGTTAAGGTAAAATAATATGATATGCAATGAATTGATTGTTTATTCAGCTAAAAGACAATGATATATTAAGTATAGGTTGTGTAATTATGTGTACTAGGTTCAAATTCTCAGAAATAGAATAGAACGATGCCTACAAAGTTAGTATTCTATTCCAACATAGTAAAAAATAAACGAATTATCGCATGATTGCTAGTAGTTTGTATAAATAACTCTATATATAAAGAAATGGTCTCCAAATGAGTATATTTAATTTAACTTCGTTAATATGGCAACGAATAATAATATCATTGAAACTCTTCAGCTCAAATGCATTAATATGGGACAAATTCTCCTCCAAAAGCATCTATTATGTTGAAATACATAAATATACTATCAAATTCTTTACATAATTACTAATATTAAATTATAATTTCTTGATATACATCGAATCGGCCTCTAAATATGTGTGTTCTATTTAAATCATTGGATATAATAAATATAAATTATGTAATTGCAAGTACTTATAATATCTTGACGTGTAATAGGGGAATGCCTTATTGATGGTATTACATTCAGACAAATTCAAAAATTATCGAACAGTTATATAATTATTAATATTCAATCAAAATAACTTGACAAAAAAAAATCAAAATAACTTGACATGCAACAAATCGGTATCTAAGCACACGTGTTTAGTTCAAATTCATCGAAACAGTAATGAATAGTGTATAACGGCCAATATTTAGTTCAAATACATTGCTATACAGCAAATTATTCGCTGAAAGCATCTACAAATTTGAAATACATCGATATACTGTCAACTTGTCATATAATTGCTAACTTTAAGATAAAATAGCATGATATGCGTAGAATCGGTCTTTATACATATATGTCTTCATTTTACATACTTTGATATAACTAATATGCATTGTCTAATTACGACCACTAAGTTGAAATGCCTTGATATGTAATAAATGGATATCTAAAAGTAAATATTCTATTCAAATATGATGAAAAAAACACCGAATAGATGTAATATTGCTAGTTTTTGCTTGCAATAACTTAATATGGAATACACTGAACTCTATATGCATGTATTAAAATTAAATTCAATGATAGAGCGACAAACATTCATTTAATTTCCATTGCTTAATTCAAATATAATAACATGCAACAAATAATTCCGTAATGGTGTCTGTTAAGTTGAAATAGATCGATATACTACTAATTAGTAAGTATTTAGTTAAAATAACTAAATATACACAAATAGACTACTAAATATGTGTATTTGGCTAAAATACATTGATATAACTATAATAAGTTGCGTGATTACGAGTACTAAGTTAACAAACCTCAATATGTTGTAACTCAATACCTAATGTTAGCATTTTGTTCAAATACACTAAGAAATCATCGAAACTTTGTATAATTCTGAGTATTTTGTTAAAACAACTTGATTTGCAACAAAACAATTTCTGAATGCGTCAACTTGAATTCTTCGACGTAGCAATGTATAATTGTATAGTTGTTACGTTTCAGTTCAAATATAATAATATGTCCCAGATTAATCTCTAAAAGTATTTATTAAGTTCAAATACATCGATATACTATCAAGAATAGGTATAAAAGCAAGAATTAAGTCAAAATTTCTGTGTAATTAGTAGAATTAAGAGAAGATAGCTTGATAAGCACAGAATCTATCTCCATACATTTGTGTTCAATTTAAATATAACAATATAATTAAAACACCTTGCGTTTTTAGGGCTATTAAGTTGAAATACTGTCACATATAGTAAATCAATGTCTAAAAGTTAGTATTTTATTCAAATACATTAACAAATCTTTGAATGATCGTATAATTGCTGGTAGTTAGTTAAAAAAACTTGATATGCAACAAATTCAACTCTAAATATGTGTAATAAGGATAAATTCATCTAATAAATACTTGTATAATTGTCACTGCTCAATTCAAATACGTTGATATATAATAAATCAATCTCTAAAAGCATCTATTAAGTTGAAATAAATATTGATATACATAAACTAGTTGTATATTTATAAATTTTTAGTTAAAATAAATTAATATACATTAAAATGATCACTAAACTATGTATTTGAAAAAAATCCATTAATATAACAATTATAAATTATGTAATTGCGAGTAATAAGTTAAAATGCCTCACTAGGTAAGAAATCGCCGTCCAAAATCTACTGTTCTTCTTAAATTCATTGACAAATCATCAAAACATCGTAAAATTGGTTACCTACTTTAATCTGATTAAGCATACTGAGCTACACATTCACGCGTAACCAAATATCTCACCACTTCAGGCTTCATTTAACATTGGATGGAGGTGGCATAGACCCTTATATTTCATCATAATCATGACCTCCAAATTAATTCATACAAAATGCAAGTTATTTTATATAATTATAAAAAAGAAATCAACGAATTTTCATCACACTGTTCTTTCCAGATTCAATTGAAACAAGGTTTAAAATAGAAACACAACGCTAACAAAAAAGCCGAACAGGCCGATGCGAGGGTTTTTCAAGGGGCGAGTGATGGTTTCTGCAGGCCTGCGAGCGAAGAGACTGGTTTCGGCGAGGCCTGCAACGGCGAGGCAGGGAGCCAGATGGGCGGCTCAGCCGGACATCCCGATGTGAGGGTCTTCCGAGAGGCGAGTCACGAGACAAGCGACGGTTTCTACATGCCTGTGAGCGGAGAGACCCAGCAATAGTTTCAGATGGGCCTGCGATGGCGAGGCAGGGAGGCGGATGGGTGTGCCCTCTGCTGTCGCTCACGACGCCTCGCCGCCTACCTTTTCCGCCGCCTCTCCCAAGCCATGGGAGTCAGCTCCAGCACCGACTCCGGCGACACCACTGCCACCACCAGTGACCGCATCAACTCCGAATACATTGCTGGCGAATAGAGCCTCCATTGGTCGCAGGGGAAAGCCGCTGAAGACCGTGTGCACGTCGTCATCTGCGAGGAGCGTCGATGGGTCTGCTGACAAAAGATGTCTATAAGATCACTCTCCAACAGGTTACTTTTGGTAAAGGGAAGCTACCAAACTATAAAGCAATAGAGGATTTCTCATTTTAGTTTTTTGGGATCAAGAAGTTATAATCGAAATAAAGCAGAATAATATAACATCAAATAATCACACCACAGTTATTTAGCTCTTTATGATTGCATAAATGCTGTTTATAGAGTAATTATAAATGCACAGTTATTTAGCTCTGGTTCATGATTTCTGTGATTTATTTTGTTCATGATCCCTAAAATTGCATTTTTAATTCCTCAGACCTGATTGCGCTGCGGTTCACAGGATCAAAATGTCGAGACCGCAAATACCAGATCAAACAAAAAAATGCATTTAATATTTCCAGATTCAATTGAAACAAAGGTTTAAAATAGAAACAAAACGCTAACAAAAAAAAAACCCTAAACATGCATTTTAAATTCCTCAGACAGATCTGATTGCGCTACGGTTCACAGGATCAAAATGTCGACATTGTAAATAGTAGATCAAACAAGAAAAGGCATTTCATATGGAAAATATAGAGGAATCAGCGGATTAAAGGCTGACAAAGGGTGAGTCCGAGTTACGTACGGGAACCTGTGGCCTCCCACAGCTGCATCTCACTGCCTTCGTAGAAGACCTCCTTCTGGACGTTGATAAGGACGAGGTGGTCTCCGTCCCTCACCACGTTCTCCGACGCCCAACGCAGCGCCGCCCTGCTGCACGGCGAGAAGTCCATCGCCACACCGATCCTGCGATCTACCGCCATCTCCTTTCTCCCGCTCCGATTTCACCACCTAGAGAGGGAGAGAGAGAGAGGTCGGAGCTCGTGACGAGGGAGACAGAGAGAGAATTTGGGCGGAGGCCGAATCCTAGTGGCAGTGATGGACCGGGAATATAGTGATGGGAGAACCGCGAAGAAGGCCTTTTTCGGTAGAGGCATTAAAAATATTAATATGAAATAATTTTATTTTTATTATTTTTGATTAAATGGAATAATCTTACTTTATAAAAAAAATATTTTATGTAAGTCTTAAAACTAAATAATTTATCTCAAAATAAATAATAATATTATAAATTAGTTTTTGATGTAATAATCATTTCATAATTAAATAAAAAATTATCAAAATTGTAAAAACTTGTTTTTGGCATAATAATCATTAAATTGGTAAATAAAAAATTATTTTTATAATTGTATTAGAAAATTTTCAACCTATGTTTTTTAGCGTCATGTAAAATTGAGTGTCAAATAAAATACTTCTAAATAAAATGATCTGATTTATAGATAAAATATTTATTTAGATAATATCAAATTAAGTGTTTCCTAAATTTTCTAAAAAAAAATGCTTTCTAAGTAAAATATTTTTATTTAATATTTTTTTAAAAAATAATTAAAATTAACTTTTGATGGAGATATAATTTATTGAAAATATATAATGTGAAATTAACTATTATATTTTTATGANTTATTATTTTAATATACATAAAATATTAAATAAATTTAATATTTTATTTTAAAATATATAATGTAAATAAACTTTATTTTTAATTTTATAATTTATATAGGATATAATATGTTATGCTAATGTTTATTTTAATTTTAATTTTTTTTTAAATTATATTTAGCTATGGCTAATTATAACAGTATTTTGGCAGGAAAGCTCAGATGTCGGTGGCTTCAGTCCATTTTGGACGGAACAATTTAAAATTAAAATTTTTTTAGAATAATTATCTACATGTAATATTATTTAATTTTATTTATGTATTATTTATCTATTCTTAATTAATTACGTTATGCACACTCAAAATATTAGAAAATTTTAAATACACACACTTTAATTTTTTTTTATTATAATAAGCATTCATAATTTTCTAATATCCTAACTATAGTTAGGTTATAAAAAAATTGAGTCGTTCATTATATTATTTTAAGGATATTTAAATATATTTTAAGTGAAAATCTTAAAATTTTGATTTTTAGGTAGTGATAAGGAAAGGAGACATCTGCGATGTGAATTAATTTTAGGATAGATCAGCTCTTTAGTGTGGCATTAAGGAAGTAAAAATATGTACTATTAAAGATAAAAATATAATTTTAATAATTTATTAATAAAATATTTTTTTTTCAAATAGATTTTGACTGAATTTTAACTAAGTGTGTGTATGTACGATTTTGTAAAGTTTTGAGTGTGCATAGCGTAATTAATTAAGAATGGATGAGTAATGTATAAATAAAATTAAATAATGTGATATGTAAGTAATTATCCTAATTTTTTATTTTGACACGAATTTAATTTGTGCTGATTAAAGCGTTTAAATTTTAAGTTTTTTTTAAAACTTAAGTTGATTTTTAAATTAAATCAAACCTAATTACAGTCATATTTTAAAAAAAATATTCATTATATTTTAAATATATTT
>JAEMOT010000954.1:167216-183581 GCA_019297695.1 Apostasia ramifera
AGTATAAATTTATTTTTAAGTTTTATTAAATCTCATTTCTGATACGTAAGCTGTTATGATATATTTATGTTTTCAAATATCTCAATTATATTTTATAATTTTTAAATATTCATATTTACATAAATATTAAATCAAATTGAAGAGACTCAATATTAAGTTAAATTAATTTTTTTTTTTTTGAGTAAGCAAAACTCAAATGATAAGAAAGAGCAGGAAACAGAAGAGACATCTTTGTTGCTCAACGACTAATTAATTAATTAATTAATTAATTATATCTTAATTATAATAAAATTTCCTAATATACTTTTAATTAAGATAATTATTTTGTAAAATAATTATTTATATGATTAGATATTTCATATTTATCTTTTTATATAAATTTATTTTTTTAATTAATGTTATTAAGTTGTATTTTAATTAAAAATTAATATCTGTAAATAAAAAGTAAAACAGCACATTAAAAAGTAAGAATCGAAAACTATCAAATTATAATCTATTATTAAAATCAATAAAATAGCAAAAAATTTAAAATAAATTTTTAATCAAACTTTAATATTTTAAACTGAGTTAAAATCAAAGTTTTTACCAAGAGGAGTCACATAGAATTTATTTTCTAAGTTTTTAATGTATTTTTAAATGTCTTGCTTTTAAAAAAATTACTAATTAATTATAACAAAATTTTATTATAAAAAAATTATTTTAAAAATAATATGTTTTTATTAAAAATATATTAAAAATTTTGTTATAATCAAGATATATTTATTTTGCAAAATATCATTTTTTATAATTAATTAGTAATTTTTTGCATTTATAAAAGATGTTTCAAAAATATCTTCACTCTGATGACATAGGATTAAATAAAACTAATAAAAGTATTTTTTTATGAAATAAAATTACAAGTTAGAAAATATTTTATATTAAAAATTTAAAATTAAAACATTTCATTAATATTAAATTTTCAATTAAAAATACAAAAAAAAAATTATAAAGTTGAAGGACGACTCAAAAATAAAAATTATGAGTCCCACAAAAAATTAATGATGCCTATTGCTAATTGTTATTAATTAAAGCTTAATTAATTAATTAATTAATAATTAGTATTTAATTTTACAATTTCATTCATTCATTCATTGCAGATCTCTGTTCAAATCAAGAATTTCCTTTCTTCTCTCCTCCGGGTCCTCCCTTCCTCTCTCTTCGCTCTAATCTCTACTGCTAGTTAACTGCTTTTCTTTTAAATATGAGAACTCCTCTAATGTTTTCTTATATTTCTCGGCGCTCTCTCTCCGGTTTCAGGAAATAACATTCTCTAGTTTCCTTTTTCCATGCCTTCTTCCTTCTTCCGCCTGAAAGATCACCGGGAAAAGGACTTCTTTTCCTCTTGCTTTCACCCTTCTTCACCTTCAAATCTCATCCTCAAAGAAACAGAGGAGATGGCGGAGACGACGGCGCCTTCTGCATGGATGACGGGGCTGGTGGAGAAGAAGGAGGGCTTCGGCCTCCGCCACATGACTACTAAAACGCTGCAGAAATCGGACGTTGACGACCAGCTAAACCGTCTCCTGATCCGATCCCAGGACGTGGCCTCCAACTTCCTCCCGGCCCTCGACGACGGCGAGCTGGAGCAAGCCAGCCTCCACGGCCTCTGCCAGATCAGGAAGAGGAAGAGGAGCGCCGGCGAGACCTCAGCCGCGGGGAGGAAGACCGCCGGAAGGAGTCACGGCGGGCTCGAGGTTCCCGTCTTCACGCAGGCAGGGTGGCGCTTTGTTCTGCAGCTGACCCGCTGGGACGGCAGCTGCGCCACCGTCTTCAAGGGGCCGGAATGGCGGCTTTTGCGGGTTTTCGGCGAGCTGAGAGCCGGCGACGTGGTGGAGCTCTGGATGTTTCGGTGCTCCGGGGAGCAAAAGCCCTGCTTTCTGCTTTCCAAGATTCAGTAGTATTCCGATTATCACAAAAAAAAAAAAAATTCAGTAGTACTATTTCGTAATATATAAATAATATAAACTAAAATATAACTATAAGTAAACTATAGGAATCTATAAATAATTTGCCCTTATAGTCTTCATCTATGCCATAGAAATATATGCAGTTTTATTTCTTTTTTCAGAGTTATAAGAGCGTTTTGCTGGGCTTATTGGGGTAGAGAGATTATCATTTTTTGTTCATATATTGATTGTGGAAGTATTAACAGCAGTGAAAATTAATCAGTTCATATTCATGGCTCATCTTTTCATTCATTTTCTCTTAATTTTCGATATAATGTAACAACTTTTGTTCAATTTTTGAGTTATGAATCATTTTTTACGATCACCTTTTTATCATTTTTTAATTCTTGCTATGATTTTGACTTTAATGTTGTTAATGTAGTAATTAATCTCTCTTTTTTTTAATCAAGATTAATATATAGTATTCATTGACTCGTCACATAACAGTGTTACAATTCTCTTTTTGTGTTCAAAATTTAACTAAAAATGAACGTGCAGTGAATAACTAATTAGTATAGAAATTGCATTTCTATATTATTTTTAAATGATTTTCTGTTTTTAAAACTTATTTTTTCTTCACATATGATTATGGTCACAGAGTTCTTCTAATGCATTTTACTATCTATAAAATTTTAAATAAATTACGTAGAAGTGCCTGAGATCATAAATTTTACATATTAGCCTATAAATTTTAAATTATAGCATGCAATAACGTTCATGAGATTTTAAGATCTTTTATATTGATCCACGAATTTTTTGCGACAAGCAATTTATTATTATGTGATCATTCTGCGATTAACTGTAATGTTACATTTAATTTGAACTATATAAGACCAAATAGTAATAAATTGTCAACTTTAAAGACCTAAATATGATAATTTAAAATTTATAAATTAGTAGGTAAAATTGTAAGACTTTAAAGAATTAAGTAAATTTAAAATTTGTGGGCAAGTTATGCAAAAGTTTCATAATTATTAAATCTGTACTGAAATAATGCATTTTATATAACAAATATAAATTTCTGATTAAAATTAAGTATATATAAAATGAGGTTGTTTTTTTATTAAATAAATATTTTTTTTCCTAAAAAATTGCAGGGTGAGTCATATAAAAAATTAGGTTTGCAGTTTACTTTTCAATCCCTCTATTTTTTTTTCATATGATATAAGACCTTTTATTTCTGAAAAAAAAAATTCCACGCATGATAGTAGTTGTTGTTTAATGAGGAGATTTGTTCTTTGGAGTTATGTTGATGAAATCTCTTCCTTTACCTTCTATAGATGTATCCAAATGTAAAAAAATTGTTCGAATTAAGTATAATCAAGGGTCATAAGTGTAATTTTTGTTTTTCTTTCAAAATTTTAAGATAAACGCTATCGAAAAGAGGTAGGATGGCAACCTGCACATTAACAATATTTTGATGCCATCATGTATAGCTCAATGATCAATCCTCAACTCATGGCGGACAACCCTTCACATAGGCCATTCTTCACATGGCCCTTTATGTTATAAGAAACGGGGAGGCGGAGAATCGAGCATCACCAATAAGAACAGCAGTGCTATCGAACAATTCTACACTTCTCTTCACTAGTTCTTTGCCACCAAGAGAAGATAGATTAGCACAAGTAGAGTTTATAATGAGCATGATGGCTTAGATATATGTTCACCTTCTTTATTCGTGAGATGTGCAAGGTACCCAACTTAATTTGTCGAATATAACTGTTAAATGCACCCTAATTCGTAGCGATAAAGCAGTTAACTACGAATCCACCAATAGGTTTACACTGATGATGTCGTAGCTCTAAATGTGTGTCCTTCAATAACACTTCTTCACCAAGAGACCACTGATTCATCAGTTGCTCCCAATCTCATATTCAACACTTTTAATCCTTACATAACAAAATCTACCACATTTTATCCCTTTAGACCTCTCATTTTTCTTCTATATATATATATATATATATATTTTTTTTTTGGTAAATAACATTTAAGTCCTTGGGGTTAAAAAGGAGTTACAAATTTGTCCTAACTTTTTAAAAACTTCAATTTGTGTTCCTAAAATTTGCAAGAATTTTGTAAGTTTGGTCTTAATTAAGATATAATTACTATTGTTTTACTAATATTCTAGAAAATTATTTTATTTATTAACTTTAAGGTCCTTTAGAATATAATTTTGAAATATTAATATTTAATTTTTTTAATTTTAAGCTTTTAGTGTAGAAACAACAAGAGATGAAAGAAATGGTGAAATATTTTTTAAAATGTGTAAATATTTAACCTAGTTAAAAATAATCAAATTTTATATTTTTATCAATAAAAATTAGTAAAAATAGTGAGTTTATGAAAAAAAATCAAAACTGCAGCATTTTTACAATTTTAGGGACCTAAATTTAAGTTTTTAAAAAGTTAAGACCAATTCACAATACTCTTTCAAACTCGGGAGGCAGGAAGCAAGTTACCCATGTTAAATATATTGCCTTCAAGCCATTTTTAATGCGAGATTTTAATCAGCCAAATACATTAACCTTAGCAAAATTCTAATTGATTTAATAAAAAATATTGAAATTGTGCTTGATTTATATGAATCTGAGTTATTAAATATGAAATTTTTCGAGTTAACTCAGCATTTCATGAGTTATATTAAAAATGAACCAAATTTTTCGGATTAAGTAATAGGATATAAGAAGTGTACTAAATGCATTCTAAGTTTTTATCGAATGATTATTAATGAACTAATTACGAATCAGTTTTTATTGAACATATTATTGAAATATTACCCTCAAATTTTTATTAGATAAAATAACTTAATTTTCGAAGAATTGATCTCTAAATACTTTTGTTCGACATAAATTCTTCGACGTAGCAATGAATAGTTGCGAAATAGTTACTGTTCAATTCAAATGCGAAAATATACGGCAAATTAATCTCTAAACGTGTCTATCAAATTCAAATACTGCAATATACCACCAAATAAAGGTAGAAAAAATAACGTGTCATACATTGGATCGATCGCTAAATATATCTATTTAGCTAAAATACAATCAAATTGTCATATGATTGCTAGTATTTTGTATAAATAACTCTATATATAATGAGTCGGTCTCTAAATGAGTATATTTTGTATAAATACATTAATATGGCATCGAATAACAGAATCATTGAAGCTCTTCAGCTCAAATGTATTGATATATAATAAATGTTTCTCCAAAAGCATTTATCATGTAGAAATACATTAATAACTGCTAATATTAAATTATAATTTCTTCATATGCTCTGAATCGACCTCTAAATATATGTGTTCTATTTAAATCATTTGATGTAACAAATATAAATTACATAATTGCGTGTATTAGCTTATAATACCTTGAGTTGTAATAGGTATTATATTCAGATACACTCACAAATTATCTAACAGTTATATAATTATTAGTATTCTATCAAAATAACTTGACATCCAACGAATCGGTATCTAAACGCACGTATTTAGTTCAAATTCATCAGCACAATAATGAACAGTGTATAACGGCCACTGTTTAGTTCAAATGCATTGATATGTAATAAATTAATCTTTAAAAGCGTCTACTCAATCGAAATACATCGATATACTGTCAACTTATCATCTAATTACTAGCTTTAAGATAAAATAGCTTGATATGCGTAGAATCGGTCTTTATATATATGTGTTCAGTTTACATACATCGATATAACTAATATACGTTGTCTCATTACAACCACTAAGTTGAAATGTCTTGATATGTAGCAAATAGAATAGACGTAATATTGCTATTACTTTGTTAAAACAACTTAATATGGAATAAATTAAACTCTAAATGCATGTATTCAAATTAAATTCATCGATGGAGACAAAAACTTGTTTAATTTTCATTGATCAATTCAAATACAATAATATGTAACAAATTATTCCATAAAAGAGGTTGTTAACTTGAAAAAGATCGATATACCACCAATTAGTAATATAAATACAGGGTTTTAGTGAAAATGACTAAATATACACAAATAGATCTCTAAATCTGTATCTTCAGTTAAAATACTTCTATATACCTATAATAAGCAGCATAACTGCGAGTACTAAGTTAAAATATCTCGATATATAGTAAATTATTGCATAAATGTTAGCATTTTGTTCAAATACACCAAACAAAATTGAAAATTTGTATAATTGCCAGTATTTCGTTAAAACAACTTGATTTGCAATGAAACTTTTTCTAAATGCGTGGGTTCAACTAGAATTCTTCGATGCAGTAATATATAGTTATATAGTTGTTACTGTTTAGTTCAAATACAATAATGTCCCAGGTTAGTCCCTAAAAATGTTTATTAACTTTAATTACTTTGATATACAACCAAGAATAAGTATAAAAGAAGGTGTTAACTTAGAATTCCTTGATTTGCATCGAATTGATATCTAAATATATATATTCAGTTATAATACAATAGTATAATAAATATTAGTTGTGCAATTATGACTAGTAAGTTGAAATCCAAGATATATAATAGAACGACAACTAAATGCTAGTATTCTATTCAAATATAGTCAAAAGTCATTAAATTATGTAATGATTGCTACTATTTCATTTAAATAACTCTGTATGTAATAAAACAATCTCTTAATCAATATATTTTATTTAAATTCATTGATATGACAACGAATAATTATATAATTGCTATGTTTAGTTCAAATAAATTGATTTGTGAGAAATTTATGTCTAAAAGTTTATATTAAGTTAAAATACATTGATATACTATCAAATAATTTTATAATTGCTAATATTAAATTAAAATACCATGATATGCATCGAGTCGGTCTATAAATACCTTATTCAAATTAGATAACTTGATATAACAAATATAAATTGTGTAGCTGCAATTAATAACTTATAATATCTTGATATGCAACAGATTAATACCTTAATACTAGTATTATTTTTTAATGCAACGAAAAATGAAAAAGTTGTTGTATAATTACTAATACTCAGTGAAATTGACTAGACATGTATCGAATCGGTTTTAAAATATGTGTATTTAGCTCGTATTTAGCTCAAATTTATCCATACAATAATTGAAAGTGTATGTCTAGTTATCACTGTTTAGTCTGAATGCACTGATATGTAAGAAAATTAGTCTCTAAAAGCATCTACTAACTTAAAATACATCAAATAACTGTTATATAGTTATGTAATTGCTAGTATTAAGAGAGGATAGCTTAATAAGCATTAAATCAATTTTTATATATTTGTGTTCAATTTAAATATAACGATATAATTAAAATACATTTTGTTTTTACAGCTAATAAGTTGAGATAATATGATATATAGTAAATTGATGTCTAAAAGTCAGTATTTTATTCGAATACATTAAAAAATCTTTGAATGATTGTATAATTGCTCCTAGTCAGTTAAAATAATTTGATGTGCAACGAATTCGACTTTAAATGTATGTAATTAGGTTAAATTCATTTTTAGAGTATGAAATACTTGTATAATTGCTATTATTCAATTCAAATACATTGATATTTAATAAATCAGTCTCTAAAAGCATCTATTAAGTTAAAATAGATCAATATACATGAACTAGTTGTATATTTATAAGTTGTTTGTTAAAATAAATTGATATACATCAAATTGATGGCTAAACTGTGTATTCGGATAAAATGCATTGGTATAACAATCATAAATTATGTAATTACGAGTTTTAGGTTAAAATACCTCGGTAGGTAATAAATTGTTGTCCAAAACTTACTATTTTGTTTAAATTCATTGACAAATCATCGATAAATCATATAATTGTCAGTATTTGATCAAAACAACTTGGTTTGCAACAAAACATTTTCTAAATGCATGGGATCAACTTGGATGCTTCGGCGTAGCAATGTATAGTTGTATAATTATTAATGTTCAATTCAAATATAACAATATGTCCCAAATTTGTTCCTAAAAGTATTTATTATGTTTAAATACATCAATATACAACCAAGAATATGTATAAAAGTAGGTATTAAGTTAAAATTCCTCGATTTGCAATGAATTAATCTCTAAATATATATATTCACTTTTAATACAATGGTATAACAAATTTTAGTTGTGTAAGTACAAATAGTAAGTTGAAATCCAAGATATGTAACAGAATAATACCTAAATGCTAGTATTCTATTCAAATATAGAGAAAAGCCAATGAATTATTCAACGATTGCTAGTATTTTGTTTAAATAACTCCATGTGTAATGAAATGATCTCTTAATCAGTTTATTTATCTTAAATTCATCGATATAATAATAAATAATTATATAATTATTACTGTTATAATAATAAAATATATGTAATGAGGTTAAATTCATTAGTAAAGCAAAGAATACTAGTATAATTGCCACTGTTCAATACAAATATATCAAATTGATCCCTAAACTATCTATTCGGATAAAATGCGTTGATATAACAATTATAAATTATGTAATTGCGAGTTCTAAGTTAAAATACATCGATAAGTAATAAGTCATTGTCCAAAACCTACTATTCTGTTTAAATTTGTTGACAAATCATCGAAAAATCATATAATTATTAGTAATTAGATAAAATAACTTATTTGCAAGTAATCGATCTTTAAATGCTTGTGTTTGACTTAAAGTTTTCGATATAGCAGTGAATAGTTGCATAATTATTTTTGTTCAGTTCAAATACAATGACATATGATAAATTAATCTCTAAATGCATCTACCAAATTCAAATACTTCCATGTATCACCAAATAATGGTATAAATATTGGTGTTAAGTTAAAATATTGCGTTATGCATCTAATCGATCGTTAAATAATGTATTAAATATAAATTGTGTAATTGCGAGTATTAGGTTCGCCTAGACATGAAATAGAATGATGCCTAATGCTAGTATTCTATTCGAAAATAATAAAAAATAAACAAATTGTCACATGATTGCTGGTAGTTTATATAAATAACTCTATATGTAATGAAACGGTCTCTAAATGAGTATGTTTTGTTTAAATTCATTAATATGACAATAAATAATAATGCATTGATATGTGACAAATCTATCTCTAAAAGCATTTATTATTTTGAAATACATTAATATACTATTAAATCATTGTATTACTACTTATATTAAATTATAATTTCTTGATATGCATCGAATCAGCTTCTAAATATGTGTATTCTTTTTAAATCAAATGATATAACGAATATAAATTATGTAATTGAGACTACTAACTTATATTACCTTGAAGTGTATTAGGGTAATGCATTATTGATGGTATTATATTTAGATATATTCAAAAATTATCATACAGTTATATAATTATTAGTATTCTATTAAAATAATTTGGCATGCAGTGAATCGGTATCTAAATGCATGTGTTTAGTTCAAATTCATCGACTCAATAATGAATAGTGTATAACGGCCACTGTTTAGTTCAAATGCATTGATATATAACAAATTAATCTCTGAAGGCGTCTACTAATTTGAAATATATCAGTACACTACCAACGTGCTGTATAATTACTAGCTTTAAGATAAAATAACTTAATAAGCATAGAATCAGTCTTTATACATAAGTATTCAGTTGATATACATTGATATAACTAACATACATTGTTTAATTATGACCACTAAATTGAAATATCTTGATATGTAGTGAATCGATGTCTAAAAGCAAGTATTCTATTCAAATATATTGAAACAATTGTCGAATATACATGATATTGCTAGTTTTTAGTTAAAATAATTTAATATGAAATAAATTAAATTCCAAATGCATGTATTCAAATTAAAAATGTTGATAGAGCGATAAAAATTCGTTTAATTTCTATTACTCAATTCAAATATAATAATATGTAATAAATTATTCTGTAATGGTACTTATTACGTTGAAATAAATTGATATACCATCAATTAGTAATATAATTGTAGGTTTTTAGTTAAAATTACTAAATATATACAATAGACCACTAAATATGTGTAATAGGTTAAAATACATTGATATAACTGCAATAAATTACGTAATTTGAGAGTATTAAGTTAAAATATTTTGATATGCAGTAAATCATTACCTAAATGTTAGCATTTTGTTCAAATACTCCAAGGAATCATCAAAAATTCATATAATTGTCAGTATTTGGTTAAAACAACTTGATTTGCAACGAAACAGCTTCTAAATGCGTGGGTTCAACTTGAATTCTTCGACGTAGCAACGTATAGTTCTATAGTTGTTACTTTTCAATTCAAATATAATAATATTTCCCAAATTAGTCACTAAAAGAATTTATTAAATTTAAATACATCGATATACACCCAAGAATAAGTATAAAAGCGGGTATTAAGTTAAAATTTCTTGAGTTGCAATGAATTGATCTAGAAATATATGTATTCAATTATAATATGTTGGTATAACAAATATTAGTTATGTAATTACAAAAAGTAAGTTGAAATCTAAGATATGTAATAGAACGACGCCTAAATGCTAGCATTTTATTTAAATATAGAGAAAAACCAATGAATTATATAAAGTAAAGCCATATATTTTCAATCGTCACTGTGAAGTCAAACTTATGTGACTACTAGAAACATCTCAAATGATCAAAATTTATCAGCAAAACTCAACTTCAGCACAATCGACCGCAAATCTATGGGAGAAAATCATACAAACTTGAGGTTCGTGAAGCATGTGTATTGCTCATTTCAAATTCATATAAATGTAATAAATCAATCCTGATAATGGGAATTGAATTATCAAGTTTATATGTATTCGAGGAGCAAGGTTGAAGAAGAATGTAGAAACTCATGATTGAATGAGATTTTTGGGATTTGTGTATGAAATTAACCCAATTTTCAATCTTTAGAAGTGAGAAACTCACCTTTTTCTTCAATGATTTTAAGCTACCGACGCTGATATTGAAGTGCAGAAAAATTCCGGGGAACTCCTTTGTGAAATGCATTGAAAACTCCTACAAACAGCCAGCCAAATGCCGAACAACACCAAGCAGATCAGCACGTCGACAATGATCACGATCTTCACATGCCGCCGCCATAATCGTCGGCCAGCCATGGATATTATGCTACATCCATGTCCTGGAGCTCAAGCTCTTCTGCAGCGCTACCATCCCCGCCAACATCATTTCTAATAAACTCTGCTTAAAATACATCACAACAAGCTTTGATGTCGTTCTTCTACTAAAGAACAACAACAGAAAATTAAGGGTTTTGAGTTTGACTTAGGAACCAGAAATCAAGCAATGAAACTTTTTTAAATTTAAGGATGATTAGGAAAATAATTTTTGATCCAGAAAAGAGATCAATACTAAACAAATTGAAGAAATTAAAAAAAGTACTCGCAAAAAAATACAAAATGCATTACTTTTCCTTTAGATACAGGAAAAGTTGATTGAAATAGAACAAAATCACAGCAAGCCTTGAAAGTATGATCTACAGCCTACCATCAGTTTATTAAAATTAAAAGTGTGTTTAAATAATCTAATACTTCCTATTTAAAAACTTGGAGCCTTCCTCCCATCCAGCCATAAGCCCACCCCCTCCCTTGAAATCAATTGGACCTTCCCAAGCCCAGCCTCCACCTTGTTATACCCATCCTCAAAACCCTCCCCTCCACTCAAGCTCCATTCAAAGCCCACCACCTCCTTCAAAAACCATTGAGCTTCCCCTTGACACCCTACCAAGCCCAACCTCTACATATATCCCTCCACCATCCTTGGATGGAATTGAGCTAGCCCATGGCTATGGCTAATGAGGATAACCACCACCCATGGGTTAATGGCAAGTTGAAGGAAAAAAATACCATTATGGGCCAACCCATTTTGGGCCAAGTTAATGGTAATTCTCTAGCCCACCCCTCAATTCCCCTCAAGCCAAAAATTTGGAGAATATGGGCCTCCTCAAGCCCATCCTCCATCCTTTCTCTAAAACCCATCTCAAGATAGCTCCACTTTTCATGATCCCTATAAACCCCCCCAACCCCCCTCATGCCCAAGCCACCTCTTCCCCCACCCTCCAATCGCAAGCCCAAGTTACCCTTGCTCTAAAAAAGTCGGAAAATGCTATTTTGTATGATCGGTACATGTTTAGCCAACTTATTTTGATCAAAGTTGTTAATGGCGAACATTGTGGTGAATGAGCCTTACAACATAGGGGGTGTAATACCCCTAGTGTTGTTGTTTTGGGGAGAATAATAATTTTCAAAAGGACATAGAAAATGGTACTCTTAAAAACCTGGAGATGATTACTGCTATGGGAGAATACTGGGTTTGGTTACAATCTTAGAAGCAGAGTCTAAGGCAGTGATAGAGGTAGCAGGGGTTATTAAAAAAAGAAAAAATAAAGGAGATTTTCACCTCATACGGCTCCTCGTTCAATTCTTTCGAACTAATTGGATCCTTTTACGTTCCTCAGGACTTGCCCGGAAGGGGGAATCCATCTCTCTCCGATGCGATATCCGATATATGATGTGATTTGCTGACTTATCCCACAGGTTTGTTTTCGCTTTCTTTACTAATTTTCTTAGGTAAAATACCAGCATTCGAGAAAAGGATTATATTAAAAGATAATATTAATATATATTAGCTATAGCTAGCCTAATTTCATTTAAATGTTATTCTAAGAAATTGAAAGATTTCGTTGAAATTGTTCGTTTGGAAATTTCATGAACCAAGGAAGGATATTCTGAATAAGCATCCGATTGATTGAATGGTAAGTACGGTACTAGTTCAGTTATAGTGCTTGAAAAGGAAGATGCTACAGGTTGAAATCTTATACTTATTATACTTAATATATTATAATAATACACTTCTAAATAAAATACATCTATTATAGCTCCATTTTACCTGGGGCAGGAGATTCAATTAACCGAGATTCAGAAGCTGAAATTTCACCCATGTTTTCAGCCTCTTTCCTCTTCCTTGTTGGGCCTCCATGTCAATCTTTTGCAGGCTGGGCTTCATTCTTCAGGGCCCTGAAAGCTTCAATTATTTTTCATTCCTCACCTTTGTGGGCCTTCTTATGGGCTTCCGTTCAATATTTCCTGAATGGGCTTCATCAACTTCTGGGCTGTAGTTAGATTTTCGGATGGTGGGCCTGCTCTTCTTTGGGCTCTTCATTATTTGCAGGTTTTGGGCACTGTTCATGGGCCTTACACTATGGCAGATTTCTTTTTTCTTTTCAGCTGGGCTCCAAGTGGGCTTTCCTCTCAACGTGAAGAAGGAATCCTTTTGTAATGGGCTTCATTGTTCTGATGGGCTTCCTAGTTCTGATGGGCTTTTGCTTATTTAAATTAGATGGCTTAACATCTCATATGTTTTGTATTGGGCCGTGAGCCTTATCTAAGTTCATGTAATGGCAGGGTGCCTAGTTTCTATTTTGGTAGGGGGCCGATAAATAATATCTCCCGGTTATTAAAAAAAAAAATCTAATACTTCTATGGAGGAGCCATCAGCTCTAGCCTTCTCCCCCTCTGCCGCTTGAGCTTCCCTTGGTGGCACCACTCCTACTTTTTTTCTGAAAAAGAAGAGGACATGGAGGAAGAAAGAGAGATTTGGAAGAAAAAGAAAAGTAACTGTATTACGAATGTCCATCCATCCATCTCCTTACCTTGCACTTGACATGGATGAGCTTGTCATGGATAGCAGACGACGGGGATGAGCTCGTCATGGATGTCATTCCTAGAGGCGCGGTGGTATCGTTCGTGTATGAGCTCGAGGAACCGGAGGGCCCTGTCGCTACCACAGCTGGATTTGATGATGGCGAAATAGGTGTGGCCATCGTCATCGATGAGGAAGGCGAAGGTTTGATTGACAGCGGTGTGGCAGTAGCAAGCCTGGCTTCTTGATCGTAGTCCTCGGGTGCCTTTGGAGATCAAGTAGAAGAACATGCCGCTCTTGCTCCCAATCAAAGACCACATTGGCAGAAAGAAGGGAGAGCTAGCAGAGGAAGGAAGGGAGAGGACGACCAACCGGAAACTTTCTTACGAAGCATTTGTTGTTGAGGTCGACCCTTATGGAGGAGCTTGAGAAGGCAAAAGCTGGGGGGGGACGACGCTGCACAAGCGGTTAGAGTTGAGATGGAGGAGAGCGAGGTAGGAGAAAAATTGATCGTGTTTAGCCCTAGCATCTATTCCATATTTTCAAGATCATTCCATGCTTGCTTCCACCTTTTCAGCTCCCCATCTCTATTTGTACAAAATTGTGGAAGGTTGATGGCACCCAATCATCTACCAACGTTGCAATTATAGCGCCCCCACCCGTCCATCTCCTCTCGCATACGCTGCCGGTTGTCCGTCTCCCTCTTAAACGCCTATTATAATGTCTCCCGCCTCTCCATCTTCTTGATCGTAATCTCTGTGACCCTAAGGATAGAACGGAAACGCGAATTGAAACGTTACACGGGAACGAGGGAAACACATTATTCGGTGGTGAAAAAACTGCTACCATTATAAAGAGTATAGAAGTATAGATATAGATGTTTTGAAACATAATTGATAAGGTAGGGGTGACAATTTTATGTGAGAATTGAAAGTCACTCATATTTTGCTTGATTCAAAATTAATTTAATTTTCTTCAACTCATAATCAATTTGATATGTATATATATTTAAAATTTTTTAAAATATAATTAAGATGTTTCTACATATAAATATAATATAATATTTTATATAAAAGAGATAATATTTAAAATATACATATCAAATTTAAAAATAAATTTATAATATTTTATTTTAATATATTTAATATAAAATAATAAATATTTTTATAAAAAAATATAGCTTATAATTAGCTCAATTCAACTAAAAAATTAATGAAAATTGAATAATTTTAATAAATTTAAATTAAATTTTACTCAAAATTAAAAATATTAATTTTAAATTAAGCTCGACTTGATCGAAATCTACTTAAAAAAAAAAAAAAGCAGTATAAAAAAGTCAGCCCTAAAAACGATTCGTCCGCTCTTTCGCTTCTCTCACGCGCGGCGGCTCCATATCTCACCGCTCTCCAGTCCTTCGGCAACCAGGAAGGCCGTCACCCTTTCCATCGTCGCGACCACCGCAGCTCCAGGTCTCCGTTTCCTCTGTTACTCTTCGTCTCTAGTTCATTTTTACCATCAGATCTGCCCGCTGACCTAGGTCTTGCCTGTTCGGTCGGTCTCGCAGCCACGTCTCGCCACCGTTGCTCGGGTCACCGCCTCACCTTACCGCTGCCTCTCGCTTCGCTGCCTTACTACTGCGGCCGGCTTTGCCTCCTCTCTACCTCGTCGTCTCAACACCGTGCCATTGCACCTCACAACCACAACTCAACTTAATCGTCGCCTCACTGCGGCAGCCTGTGTTGCCTTGCCTCGTCACGCACGCATCAACACTCACGTCTTCATCCTGGTATCTCTCTTTTTCTCTATTGAACCAATATCGCCTATTGACACTTCCATCTTTTCTGTTCGCACCTACCGGTTTCTCACTCGCGGCTTTGCCGCTTATATTCATTAATAACCCATCCATCACTTCCTCTGTTCATTGCATGAGTTAAAAAAAATAAATTAAACAAATATAAACAAGGAGAGAGAGAGAGGGTTGTTGGTGAAGCTACGAATGTTGGAGGAAAGTATATTGGTAATTGATAGATATTATTGCTGTATCTTTGGAGGTGATGATTTTGTTTGGGTGTTGATATTATGTTCTGGGACAATATTTCAAGTGCTACCTGACCGTTTTGATTGTCAAATGTGGTAAGGATCTTAGTCATCAGTGTTTCCTCCATTGTTCTAAGTCACACCTGTTGTTAAAATATACAAGTTTAATGACAAAGATCATGTTGATTGGTAAAGAGTAGATAAAGTTCAGTTTTGTGTGAATGCCACTAGGGTTATTTGTGTAGGATTGAAAAAAATAGGAAAATTTTGATTCTGGACTCTTTAGTTTGTTATGAAAATTTATTTAGTCAAGATTTATGGATGCATTTTGAGTACATGAGACTTGTAAATAAGTTTGGGAATGAGCTAAAGGTTGGTAGAGATACCCTGATAGCATGCTTATGATTGATTCCATGTTTACTTTGCTATTTAATGATTCAAATTCAAATTGATTTGCGCTGATTGATATTTGATTTGGTTGATTGATTATTTCCAGACCAGTTTGACGCAAATTTGATTGAAGATTCTAAGTTGTTTGGAAAAAAATTGATTCTCATCATATTTAATAGATTTTATATTTTTTTGTACTTGGTATTTTATTTTTTATATTTTTTTGTTATTTTTGTCCAAAGTTATATGTAATGAGATATATATATATATATGTATATATGTATATGCATATATATATATATAAATATATGTACATATGTATATGTATATATATATATA
>JAEMOT010000954.1:183689-217538 GCA_019297695.1 Apostasia ramifera
ATATAAATATATATATACATATGTATTTACATATATATATATATATACATATGTATATATATATGAAGACTGATGAAAGAAAGGGTAAGGGTAATACTATGTTTGCCTCAAACCACTACTGACTTGCCCACTTATGCATTGTAGCTTCATGTCAAGTCACATGGGTCACCTTGCACCATTAGTAGCTGCCTTAGATGCTTCTAGCCACCAACAATGACCGTACTAGTTGCTCCATCTACCTACCTCTATGCTTGAGCTTTTGCTTCATCGAATCACCGCCACCTTTGATGTTCTTTGCTGATTCTCCATTGTCAGCAAAGTTAACTTAGCCACTGTGCCTTCATTCCTCGTTGACTCTCGTTAGGACACTTCGGCTACATGACATTCACTTGTACATCAGTTTCATCTATGCTCGCACCAAGCCAACCACTTACCCCCACTCCACTCACTTGACTGAGCTACATGCCTTAACTGCCCAACTAGTGCTACATCTAGTGCCCTTCTTGTGTTCCACCCGTGTAAGACTTAATTGATTGGAGTGCATTCCGTTTTCAGTATCAATCCAACCCTCATAGAGCAGATGACCATATAGGCCTAGTTTACCAACTCCAGCTAGTTGGTTTGAATTTAGTGATTGAGTTTTATGCTCTATTTAGCACTGTTGTGTTATATAAAAAAGTGTTGTGATATATAGATATTATTTGAACAAGTGGTCTTATAAGATTTTTTTTGTTTAGTAAACTGTTATTAAAATCTGTTATCCAAGGCAGAACCATTTGGTAGAAAATGTTGTGGTGTATAGCCAATTAATGTTTTTGATCAAGTTAAACACATGTATGGCTATTTTAATTATATATACTATTGATAAATAATGATATGTAATTTTTCGATGTATTTATTATATATTCTTTATTTATTTATATATAATTTTTAATATAATAAATATATGTATATTGTTCATAATTTTTTGAAATATATATATATATATATATATTAATCAGTAAGTATATATAAGTATATATTTAATTACATATTATTCAAGTTATTAAAGACATGTATAAAGGAGCTGTTACTTGTGTACGGACACAAAGAGGTTTGATTAAGGATTTTTCTATTACAGTTGGATTACATCCGAGATGAGTTACCTTGGTGTATGTTCTTCGCAGGTGATATTGTCTTTGTTGAGGAAACTAAAGAGGGAGCTAAAGCGAAACTAGAGCTTTTGAGGAATACTTTAGAATCTAAAGATTTTCATCTCAGTAGATCAAAAACTGAATATATGGAGTGCACATTTAGACAATTGGTGATCAAATTGTCAAGAAGAGTGCGCTTTAGATACCTTGGATCAATTATACAAAATGATGGTAAAATAGATAATAACGTTATTAGTAGGATTCAAGCAGGATGAGTAAAATGAAGAAATACTTCTGGTGTGTTGTGCGATAGAAAAATCTCATCCAAAATCAAGGGTAAATTTTATAAAACTGTAGTAAGACCAGCTATATATGATGCTGAATGCTGGCTTGCAAAGAGAAAATATATAAATAAAATAAATATTGCAGAAATGACTAAGGTGGATGTGTGAATGTACACGAAAGGATAGAATGAGAAATGAGTATATCAGAAAGAAAGTTGATGTTGCACCAATTGAGGATAAACTTAGAGAAAGTCGGTTTAGATGGTTTGGACACCTAAATTGTAGGTCGATTGAAGCTCCAGTTAGAAAAATTGAGTTATTGGATTTTGCTCATGTACAAAGAGGAAGAGGGAGACCAAAGAAGACATGACAAGAAACTATAAGGAGTGATCTTAGTTACTTAGACTTAGATAAGAATTTGGTAATTGACAGAGTGCAATGGAAATAAAGAATTCATTTAGTCGACCCCACCTAGTGGGATTAAGGCTTGGTTGTTGTTGTTGTTATTATTGAAATTTATATTAATAATAAGTTTTATTATATAAATATTAATTGTAATTGCATGTTATATTATAATTATTTTAACAATAGAATTATTAATTATAATTATAATTATTCGGGATATTATGGAATTTTATATGAAATATGTGAGGGTAAATTTGTCTTAAATTATTTAAAGCAGTTTCCTGAGAAGTAATTTAATAAAAATGTGAGATGCAACTTTAGAGGCCTAGTGACAAATGAAAGTTGCATAATATCAACTATGTCTGTCCAAGAAAAGAACTTTTCTGTCCAAAAATCTTTCAACAAGGTCTTTTTTTATGCTTTTCATTAAGTATATCCATAATTATAATTATTTAACTTTTTGTCATTATTTTTCAATGTAAATTATAGGATTATACTAGCTATAAAGTAATTAAATTGCTGATCTATACTTTAAAACTTGGGTGAGTGTGATCGAACATAGACTACATCATGATACTAATCTATCACAAAACCAATTTGATTTTATGCCATGTAGGCCATAGGGAAGCTATTCATTTGCAGCGTTGCTTAATAGTGAAGTATATGGAGAAAAAAGAAGATATGCAATTTTTATTAATTTAGAAGACCTATAATAAAGTTCTAATGGAAGTGCTTTGAAGAATTTAAAAAGGAAATGTATCTATATATAAGAGGTGTAAATGAGCTTGTAGCAGGAGCACACAAAACAATATTTATTCAAATCCATATAACGTAATTAGCACAAGAACACGGTTGATGGCTATTACAAAATATTCTAACAAGAAAGGCTTACGCTAAAATCCCTAGGGAATTGCTATGAAGAGTAAAAAAAAAGATTTGTAAATGAGCTTCTAACATGAGAATAACATTCACAACATATCACATGCACACAGAACAATATTTATACAAATCCATATCACATAATTAGCACAAGAATAATCTAACAACAAGTATACTTAATTTTCAGTCCAAAAAATATAGTATGTACACAAATAACATGCTGACTAGCAATTATAGTTTAGGTTATAGCATACGCATTTGGTTTTTAACTGAACATAAAGCTTTCTAAACCAATAAGATGCTTTCTATTTACAACTGAAAATATGGAAGCTAAGTAAATAATGGATTCATGTTCCGTCTCTCCTTAGAACATATCTCCACATCTTATTGATCCAGGTTACTAACTTAGTGGTAGAGTACTAAGCTTTTAAGTGTGACTATGATCTTTACGCATTTGAATGAAGTAATTTGTACAGTGCAGTTCCATTCTAATAATAAATCTAGCATCTATTTACAATTTTGTGGTTCCGTTTTCTTAAGAAATGTAATAAAAAAATAATCATATTTGAATCCAATAAAAATGTAAAAAAATAAAAAAATCCAATGGAATACGATTCTCTTCCTAAGAATAAATTTTAGAAATTCTAAAATTCTAGTGTCAAATTCCATGTCAAATGCGAGAGATTCATATTTTGAAATTTAAGGCCCTGTTTGGCGCGAGGACCAAAACAGGACCAAAATAGTACTAATTTAAAAAATAACAATAATAATAATCAATAAATTATTTTAATTATTCTAAACAAATTTTAATATAAAAAATAATATTTTACTTCGCATAATCAATAATTTTTAATAAAAATATAAATATTATTTCACATCTTAGATCAAAATACTCGATTTGAATATTTTGGTCTAGAATATGAAATAAAGTTGATATTTTTATTTTAAATTATTGAGTATGTAAAGTAAAATAATAGTTTTTATACTTGAATTTGTGTAGAATGATTTAAAAAATTTATTTATTATTATTATTGTTGTTTTTTAAATTAGTACCATTTTGGTCCTATTTTGGTCCTGTTTTGATCCTCGCGCCAAACAGGGCCTAAAGGTTCTAATAGGGCCAACAAAATTTTCAATGTTATAGAGGCAAAATTTGCATGGACTATGTCTATAAGAAGAAGAATTGCAACAATAGATTTTGTTCTGTGTATATACTGTTTTTAAAGTGTTTAATTATCTCAATTATTAGTGTTGCAGAATTAATAGTAATAACACTCTGGAACTTAACAAAATCACTAAAAATTTAGCTACCAGTTACAGAATTTCCACGGTAGTTTCTAATGTGCAAAAGTTTGAAAATTTCGACTGAAATTAATAATTTTCAAAACATTTATTTATAAAGTGCTCTTACCTTTTAATTGCATTCTTTCATTTTGAAATTAACAGATGTGATTATTGATTTCTAGTGCAAAGAACACGACGGTTCATTTCAACAGCAAAAAATATGAAAAATATCAAGTTCCAAGTGCCAAGTCTTTGATTTAATAATGTTTTATTTAAATATTAATTTCATTTTCCTTTCATTCTCATGTTTTCCTCCATTATCTAAATTAAAACTAAGATAATGAATAACCTTTGTAAATAAGAGAATGAATACTCAAACTTTTAATGTGGAACTTTTAAAGTATACACTATATTACTATCTACGTATGCTTTTTGACGTTTTTTGTGAAAAGGCATGTTTTCGTTTTGAAGTTATGTAAAACATTATTGTCTAATTCTAGGAGACCATTATTAATGGTTTATATAATTTTTATATCAGCAGATTTGTTTGATTTAAGTTTTATGTGATCTGGATTTGTGAACAATTTTTTTTTAATTATGATTTGTTATTAACATAATTGTATCCCGAGGTCGTGAATCTTGCGTGTTAGTCATGAAACCTTGCATGTGAGCCACTGACGACTTACGCCCACACAACATAAGTCGTGACTCCACAAGACTTCTCACACAGGTAAGCTGAGAGCTCGCATGAATTACCCTATGTGGTAAGTTGTGAGTCCGCAGGGGTTACTCTACGCAGTAAGTCGTGAGCCCGCACGACTTAGCCCGCGTGGGGTAAGACATAAGCCTGCGTGGGGTAAGACATGAGCCCGCACGACCTAGTCTGTGCGATGTAAGTCGTGATCCCACACAACTTGCCTCGCGCAGAATGTCATTAGCCCGCACGACATATCCTACGCGGTGTAAGTCGTTAGCTCGCACAACTTTCCTCCATGCGGAGTAAGTTGTGATCTTGCACAACTTACCCCACGTGACATGTCATGTGAGTTCACGACTTACCCTAATGGAAGTAAGTCATTAATGGTGCACGACTTAATTTGAGCCTTCGACACTTACCGATTTGTCATCGTATCCTTCATCATCTCGAATTGATCCTTCACTACCAACAAAATCAGCTCTCGAGACCACTTGAGCTCCACATGATGCACGATGAAGACGGTGGCATTCGAGTTCTATGCTATAGCGATTAGACAATGTCAAAATCGAGCATTGAGGAGTCCCGGATTGTGTAGTGGAGTCGAGGGTAGTAGTGGGTAGGGATGGTGGTATCAAGATTTGGAGAGAGTTTGGTGGAAGAAGGCTAAGCCACCTTTAAAAAATAGGTTTTTTTATATTGACAAAAAATTTGATAGTAGATACTAAAGCTGATAGCGAGTCAAATTCGAGCGAGTTTGCCTCAACTCAAACTCTTTGTTTCAAATTTAAGCCGAGTTTTATCCAAGTCAGCTAAAATTTATTCTATTTTGAGTTGAATTGAGTTTAATTTTTAATTTCATTTTTTGATTTAAATATCCATTTTACGTATAATGTGCATTAAATATAATTTTTTGAATCGAGCTTATATTCTTTCAATATATGTACCCTATATATTCTTATACACAAAATATCTTTAACATACATTTGAAAATCCTAAAATGTATCGTTATGCAAACATTGAGTCGATTATGAATTGAATCGATTTTATTTCGAGCAAGCTGGCTTCGAGTTATAAAAACATTGAATCAAATTCGAATCAAACAAAATACAAGTTTCGAGCGAGTTTCAAATTTCAAACATAATGCTCAGCTCTAGTTGATATTTGGTACTCCCTTAGCCTGTCTACAGGTAATTTTTAGCTTTTTTTACCGTGGCATTTCTTTTATAGCTATTTTACTAAACGCATTTTTTAACTTTCAACTGTATAATCATTTAAACTTTTAAACAATCAATTTGTAGGTTTAATTTCTTATGTATCCTATAAATATATTCTTAATTTAGATATTGTGTCATTTGAATTTATTTATTTTTGTCTTGCATCAAATTGGTATTAGAGTATTAGGCCTTGTTTGGTTGGGCATGCCCAAAATGACCTCCAATCAAGGTGGTTATGATCTGGATGTTGAATATTTAAAAATACTTCAATATGGCACATATGTGTGGATATGAATATTTGGTAATAAATATATGTGGATTACTATGGAGTTAAGGAGGAGAATATAATATAAATTCAAGTGATATGTATAACTTCAGAGTTGAAGTATGCTAATAGATAAAAGCTACATGTAGCATAGTTAAGTAGAAGATTAATTTATAGTATGGCATAAATTTATTGTATGTACCTTAACCTAATAGATTCATCAATGGATCAACTTTAAATAAATATACTAAAATCATAAACTTATATGAAAATACATTAGCCAGCTAGCTAAATGGTAACGTTCATGTCCATTGAGCCCATTACTGATTAATCATATTGATTTTTTGAGCTAAGAAAGTTGCTCTAATAGGACTCTACAGTAGGAGGTCCATTTCTGGTTGTCAACTTTGAATCTGACCAAATAATCTGATTCTGATATTTTTGGGTTGATCAACTTAGATTTTGGGTTAGATTCTAGTTGAAGAATATGATCCAAAATATTTTTATGTCAGGATCTTGTTGAAGTTTCGATCCAGATCAGATTTAGATTTAGCCTAAAATTTTTTCTTACTAAATCATGTTGTAAAATGATAAGTGATAAGTTAGCTTTCTTGATTACATGATGTTCTTTGTGCGAAAGTTTGCTTAAAGTAGTGATTATTAAATATATTTAATATTAAATCTTTCATTATTTTATAAGGTTTGGATCAGATCGGTTCGAGTTTAGCTAAACCAAGCTAGGTCAGTTCCAGTCGATTAACTTATTTTAAAAAAATAAAAAATTATCGGCTCAGTGAACTTATGGGATATTTGGCTCAATACAATCTAAATATCGTTATTATTTAAATGTCAGCATTGTTTATATAGATATCTATTTTTTTTACAATCATTTTTTGTTTGGTTCAATGTCTTTTTGTTATTGAGATAAATCTATTAATTTCTCGATTTCATGGAGCTAAAAATTTTGGCCTCCAAAGAACCTTTTCCTGGAATCAAATCATCATACTCATCTGCTTCCTTTATTCCAACTTTTTTTTGCTTCTTGTAGATATGAGGTAACATCTAGAATAGTAATTTTATATTTTTTTGAAACTTGAATTTTGTAATTTTTTACAATATTATTAAAACATGTCATCAAACTAAATAATTAAATTCTTTAAATAACTTCACAAATGCCCCCTTAATCTTCTGCATCTTTTTTTGTGAAAACAACCTTCTTCTGTATCTGCGAAACCCAAAGCAAATCCAATTCGGAAGATGATTCCTTGTTTTTATTTTGTTTTTTTGTGTTGTGTCACTGCCCAAATGTATGCAGGGAGTGAGAATTTGATCAGCCTGCAAGTAGCCTTCTAAATCTTAATTAGGGTGTAGAGCAGCTGAAAGCTCTTCTTCAAACAATCTCAAACCTTAATGTGAACTTCTTTGGCTTTCTCTTTATAAGTGATTGAAATTTGTCTTTTTTTTGTAATCCAGCTCCGAAGTTCCCAGTTGATGCATTCTTTCGTACTATTTTACATCAACAATACCTTTTTAAAATCGTTTCATTTCATGTTAGCCAGTGCCATGATTTGAAGAGTATTCGTTGTTAAAAGAGCTTTCATTTTTTATGGGAAAATCTTACAAGAAGGCAAGGAATGAGGTTCCTCTCTTATCTATTAGCAATTAACATCAATTCATTTGTTTCCTCAACAATAAATTCTCTTTTACAGGTTGCAGAAGCTCCCGTCTTTATTCCACCTACTAAGAAGTCTAAAAAGGGTTTGAAATTTTGTTGTTTGATTGTTTGATTGGTTTCAATGGTCTTATTGTGTTCTTTTTCCAGGCAAAAGGGATGCCGACAAAGTGCTGGAGAAATGCAAGAGCTCCAAAAAGCAGAAAAGGGAAGTGCAGGATGTGGAAGTCAAACAAAAGATTGTCAAGGCTTCAGAGAAGGCTAATCTCGAATCCATATCGAATAAGAACATCCAAACCAATAGGTTGTGGTCTCCCTCAAATGTAGAAGAGGAGGTAATTCTATGTGTTATAAGAAGCTAGAGAAGATCATGGAAGTGTAACTTTTTATGAGGTTTTGATGTTTTCTTTGTCTTGACTTGGACTCTCGGCAAATACTGCTACTGTTATTCACTTTGAAGTGCGTCACATGGATTTTAATGAAATGGCAATATTTCTAGTAGTTGATTTGTTGGAAATGTAGGAGTTTTTTCTTCTCAAGGTGCTTTGAGCCTTTCTTTTGCTTGGTGTTTCAAACGCAAGCTCCTCGTGGTTATATTGGCTCTAGTCTTGTGGTTTACTTTTGTGAACCACTAGTCTGATATCTGATATTAATAATCTGCTCTTCAACGAGATCACACTTTCGTTATCATTTTAAAGATGCTTGTTTCATTTGTGTTCTTCTATCATTAGTTCTTTTTCCCTTTTTACTTTTCTCAATGATTAATTTGATTTATGCATATTTTTCATGAAGAATAATGTTACTAGATGGGATTTTGAAATGCCCAGCAATTTAGTGCTCTTTATGATGTCTTTTCTTACTAAAAGGAATAGGTAGAAAATGCCTGACAAAGTATTTCCATTTGGTACTTGTGTAAAGAGATAGCGTCTTATCTTTTGAATAAATTCTGAAGGATTGAAGGATGTCAAATGATTGCAGTAGTAGTAGCATTATGTACTAACATCTACTAATACAAATGATGTTCAAGATATTGTAGTAATCATGTAGCCAAGCTCAAGCAGCTCCTTATAATGAAGTTATAAACGAGAGGGTCATTGGACTAAGGCCCTGTTTGGCGCGAGGACCAAAACAGGACAAAAACAGGACCAAAATGGTACTAATTTAAAAAACAATAATAATAATAATAAATAAATTTTTTAAATCATTTTACATAAATTCAAATATAAAAAATATTATTTTACTTTACATACTCAACAATTTAAAATAAAAATATCAACTTTATTTCACATTTTAGACCAAAATATTCAAATCGAGTATTTTGATCTAAAATGTGAAATAAAGTTTATATTTTTATTAAAAATTATTGAGTATGTGAAGTAAAATATTATTTTTTATATTAAAATTTATGTAGAATAATTAAAATAATTTATTTATTATTATTATTGTTATTTTTTAAACTAGTACTATTTTAGTCCTGTTTTGGTCCTCGCGCCAAACAGGGCCTAAGGGTTAAAAAATAGCATTGACATCAGAGAATCAATTTGAATTCATGCGTGGAAAATCAATAGTGGAGATTATTCACTTGTTGAGGGCAACCAATGAAAAATTATATTGAGAAAATAAAATATTTTCCATAACTAACAAGAAGCCAGATTAAACTAATAGTTTTTGAAAGCGACTTTAACAAGGAAATGAAGTGATCTTGTCCGAAATATTTGTACTATTATTTTTTTCTGAGTGCCAAGATGACTTTTCTTGAATTCTTATGATCTCTTTTCATGCAGAAATCTAATGCACCCAAGCTTAAGCATGTTATTGCCACTAAAAAGAAGTTCATCTTTCGTAATAGCTCTTCTGAGAATGAGGGTGATGTGGTAATATAAAACTTACCGATGTATGTATCAAGAATTTAGGTTCTTTTGGTGCTATATTAAATATTTGTTTTTGCATGCAGACCAATAGGAAACTCATAGCTGCTCCAGTTGTCTCCAAAAAGTATATGGACAATAGTGATGATTCGGATATTGACTCTGATGGTGAAAATATGGTGAAGGTAAACTATCATATAATTTTTTCCATTTTTGGATGTGAACTTGTTTGCTATTTGGCACAGGACATTAATTACTACATATTTTTGTTTCTTTATGTGGCTTTCTATCCTTATATTTTTAAGGAAAAATTGTTTCCAGACTCAATCACAGTGTAATCATTTCTAAGATGACACCAAAGTTAAGTGATAGACCTTGTAATGAAAATCTCATCAAGGTGATGCATTGAGGGTTTGGGATAGAACAAGACAATGAAGAATATGACATGGAGATATGGATATAATATGATATGTGAAAAATCTTGAAAATATAGGATGCAACATATAGAATACCAAGTACATTTGTGTATGCATGTATAAATATTGTCAAGTTGATTAACTTGAAAATGAGGTGTAGCTCATTTCATAGTGTGAGACTTTGTAACTGGGGAGATGAGGCTCTAGTGAGATATTTTAATAACAATTCGAGATGAATAGCACTCAATAAATGAAAGACGTGAGAGTCGTATTTTTTATCGCAAAATACAATGACAAAAGACCCACACTTAATGTTTTGTACTCCGTATTTTACAGGCATCCGCACTATATTCCCTTTGTATCAGAGTTAATTTTTTATTTGGATATTCCATGTAGCTTATCTGTACCCAATGCATGTCCAAAAGTATTAGTATCTGCTGCTTTTTTGGGGCAAAAATATTCTTCTCATAGGAAATCAAACTTGGCATTAGTTTTATTTTTGTCTTCTATCTTTTGTGAGTAAGCACCTTTCATGCAGAAGAAACCAACTGCTCCAACCTCCCAGAAGACGCAAAACTCAACCTCCCCATCTGAGTCTGATTCTGATGTGGAAGATACGGTATGCCTGCCCATTCACAACAAATTTATTTTTTGCTTTTTTGAAATTACAAAATAAACTCTTAGGCATTAATGAAACAAAATGGTTTATGAGACTTATGTTGGGAAATACTATCTCTATAACACGAACAACTGCATTTGTTCCTAAAACGAAGCTCGAATTACAGCATTTGTTCTTCCGATGGTGACTCTGATGAGATGCATAAGGTTTTTATTTTTAGTTTTTGTGTGTATGTTCTACTATGCTTTTTTGAATGGGGAACAATGAAACTTAGGAGGTTTCATTTTGAACATGATGAATGCTTGTGTATTTAACACATACAAGGCCCATCCATTTCTGTGAAGATTAGCTATACTTCTCTTTAAGTTTTCTATGGATTGAGCTATATTGTTATTTCATTCTTTTACTTCTAATACTGCATCGAACCAGCCTTGAAATTGATTGGTTGGCTCAATCTTGCACTTATTTGTTGGCTCTTTATTGTTCTAATTTTTGTTCCCACTGTCTTTTCCTCCCCCATGCATAATCTACTGGCTTTGTGTGGTTAGTACCCACCTATGGTCTGTGAGTGGGATTGAGAAATGAGTATATCCGAAATAAAGTTAGTGTTGCACCAATTGACGATAAACTTAGAGAAAGTCAACTTAGATAGTTTGGATATATAAATCGTAGGCCGATTGAAGCTCCAATTAGAAAAATCTAGCTATTGATCTTGCCCATGTACAAAGAGAAGGAGGGAGACCAAAGAAGATATGACAAGAAACTATAAAGAGTAATCTTAGTTACTTAGACTTTGATAAGAATTTGGTAATTGATAGAGCGCAATGGAAACAAAGGATTCATGTAGCAGACCCCACTTAGTGGGATTAAGGCTTGGTTGTTGTTTGTTGTTGGAGATTTAGTATTTCATATTTTCGCATGTTCTGGATACTTTTTATATTATTTCACATTTTCACTTGTTCAGGGTAGTAACAAAAGGTTGAAAACATCATCTGCTGATGTTGGGACCAATGAAAGACCTGAAAATGAGGTGTAACAGTTAACATTTTCATTATTCTTTGGTCATTAAATGTTGACCCCATGTGCTAATGTGCATTCTGTTGTATGTAGCCTGATGCTTCTGAATACCAACTCCTACCATCAGTTCTAACAACAGTGTTTGTTGGGAATTTGTCATTCAAAGCTACGAAGGATGATGTGTATGTCTTTTACCTTAATAATTTAATAACATATAATTTGTGTAAGGACATTGACAGAGAGCCACAATAAATGACCAAACTTTTTCTAGGACTGTTGCACAAAAGCTTTATCCAAGAGCCTAAAGCATTATCCATTGGATAAAACATAGGTTCCTTGGACAAAACCTTTGTCCAGAGATTGCAGAATCCTTTTGGGCTTTTTTATTTTGGGCTCCATAGCCTTTTCCTTTGTGTAAATCACATCAAGGTTCTTAAGGTTTAGCTCTCTTTATGAGATCCACATTTTTTGGATCATGCCACATGGGCTTTTGACTTCTTTTCGTCATTTAATGTCGGTCCAATTAAGTTTTCCTTAAAGGGGCGTTTGGTTTAATGTTATCTTGATGTTGTGTCATGTTAGTTAGATAAAATAATTATTTGATTTAATGACAACTATACATAGCTTTCTAAAAAATTATGGAATTACCAATCAAAAAATGACATTCTAGATGCCATAATATTTAGATTATATGACATAACACCAAGATAACAATAACCAATTTCCCTTAAATTTAGTGGGAACTATCTATATTGTCTTGCAACTATCTTCTTACACTTCTTTCCTTCATGTCTCTTTCTTACATTCAATTCCACTCCCCTTATGTGTGAAACCCAGGGCCCTTGTGTAATCATTATTGGAGGGAAATGACGTGCTTGATATGATTCAAAAAATTGTGGCCTTATGTGAAAAGTGGGCCAATCTCAGGGACCTTTGTGAAATTTAAACTTATAATTTTCCCTGTTCACCTTTTCCTCTCCCCATGCCATTTTTTGCTCTTTTGCTGCTGCTATCTTCATATCCACCTTGAATTCTCTTGCTAAACACACCCACATCATAGTCCTTACCCCAACCATAAAAAGAGAAGAAAAATGAAGTGAAAATTAATCCCCAATTCTTGATCTCTTGTGCATAAACTTCTTTTTCGTTTTTCAAAGTTTGCTTTTGCCTGTCATATTTGTTAACCTTTTTCACTTTTTAGGTTAAAGTTCTTTGAAAAAGCTGGGGAAGTTATTGAGGTTCGATTTGCTGCAAATGAAGATGGTAGCTTCCGGGGATTTGGGCATGTTGAGTTTGGTAGTGAATCGGCTGCTCAAAATGTAACAACCTTCGATTTTATTGTTTTAGTTATTTTCTTTTTCTGAAATTATTTAAATCTATGTTTGATATTGAATTTCTTAATTTCTTTTCTTGAGGACGCTGATCAGCATTATTTGCTGGTGTTGTTGGTACTTATCATTATGTTACTCTTAATGGCACGTGGATTTCTAGTCCTAATATGCTTATATTTAAACAGATCCCTTGCAAGAGGTTTTTTGCATTATTTGTTTGTTGTTTATTCAGGCTCTTAAGCTTCATGGCCAGAAGATCCGTGGTCGTTGTGTCAGGATTGCTCTGTCTTGTAAAAAGAGCTCAGATGTCCCCAATGAAAGGTATTTTTCCTTCTTTCCCTAATTGTTGGATTCGCGCATGCATCTATCTACCATATATTGATGCTCTATTATTTAGGCTGAGTTATGTTTCACCTTTTAGAAGGATTTTGATTATTAAAAATTTTATCCTCTAACTGCCGTTGTTTCCTTGAATTAATTATTACTTATTTTGCAAATATTAGGAAAGAAAGTAATTCTTGTGATAAAGTTGAGCATGATGTAAGCCAAACGGTGTTTGTTAAAGGCTTTCACAAGTCGCTTGAAGAAGACAAGGTACATTCGAAGTGCATAGTGCTGGAAGGCTAACTGAAAGAGTTGTCTTCTTACATTTGCATCAATGGCAGATTCGATGTTTACTCGAAGAGCATTTTGGATCTTGCGGCGAGATTATGCGAGTGTCAATTCCACAGGATAAGGAGACTGGTCGTTCTAAAGGGTTTGGTTATTTTACAACATAAAGAGCTATTGTTCCATCCATTACATTTATTCTCTGCTTTAGTGTTTTTGTTTCTTTTCCACTTTTACCTATTTCAATTTATTTTCAAAGGACTGAGCATGTCTGCCCCTAAAGGTTTTAATGAAATACATATTTAACTCTATTTTTTTGATATTATAATATTAAATCAAACTTCCAGTTCTTTGTGCATCACAAGCAAACACTCCATTATCCTCTGTTAACAGCATGATCCCTAAGATCTAAATTCTGGTTGGTTGGAATTTTCTCTATTTGTGGCTTGGAAAAATTATGTATTGCCTCCAGAACCTTATCCAATTATATAGAAGTCCCCCCTAATTCTTCTAAGCACAACAAAATGTTTTGTAGTCATCTTTTCAAAAAAAAAAAAAAAAGAACTGTTTGTTTTGTCGTGTTTCAAAGAATTAGGGGGTTGATGAATTAATGGTTGAATATGTAATTAACTAAGATTATTGAATTCCTTAAACAGCAACTTGTAAAATTTGAGATGTCTTTGAGAAGATATTAATTTGGTGCCTGGGGTTAAGGGGTAATATCATGTAATTTCATTATTTTAAAAATATCTCCTTTGGGTCTCTGAGTTTGATTAAAATTTCAATCAGGTTCATCTGTTTATTTAACCATCAGTAAAAAGCAAAGTGACTATATTACCCTTAGACCGGGAGGCCTTCAGCCTCCATGTGGGGCTTGCTTCCGACTGCATCTCCACTAGCCCTGCTTGTCATCTCATTAGGCAGATTGAGAGAGTGAGCAGGGAAAGAGAGGGTCGAAATGTGTCACCGCCTTACTCATTGTTTGCCAATTTCAGCAGTTGACTTTCCGCTCTTGTGCCATTGCCACCTTTCCAGCATCTACTAAGCTTAACAGTTGACCCTTCACTCTCATGCCACCTTTTAAGTTCGCACTTCACCTACTAGTCGGATCCCCCTAACAATAGCACCTAGCTACGGGGAAGATGGGGAAGCAAGAAAACTAGCCATAGTCCTTCTAGTTATCTGTGATCATCTGTGACCATAGATGTGGCTCGACAATTTTAGATCTTGTGTCATTCAACTTTAGATCTAATCCCAAGTTGCTGGTGATCTCCAAACTCTTCCTTGAGACCAGTTTGAGGTTCCGTTCTAGGTCGAGGCCGATCTACAGCAACATCGCCTTTGTGACATCTGCAGGATTTGCCTATGGAGCTTATGTGTAGGAGGATAGTTGTGGGGATGTGGTCAAGCGAAGGAGAGAGAAGAGGGGAGCGAGCAAAGAGAGAGAGGGAGAAATAACGATTAATCTCATTGATAAAAAAATTATTAAAATTTACATTTCGGCCATGTGCTTAGAAACCTGATTGTTCGAAAAGACTCAAGTGAAGTGTAAGTAGATTTCAGAGATCCAATTAAAAATTTGAATAATACTTAGGAACCAAAAGAAAAATTTTTAAAAGCATGTACCTGTGTGATACCCCTAATCTTAGGGATCTTGGTGATATTATGCTTTTCATTTTAGTTGATTGTGGTGTTTAAAAGAATTGGACTACTTGTATCTATTTTTTGATGAATTGGAAGTTAAACGTGCATATAAAGTTGTTGCTTTTGCATTATCAAGGAACCTTTGTTTCAGTGCTATCCACTAATCTGTTCTGAGAAATTTCCTTTTTTTCTTATTGATTGTAGGTTTGCGTTTGTGTTGTTCAATGACCAAGGTGCTGTTCCCAGGGCTTTTGAGCTCAATGGAACTAATCTTGGAGGTTGTACCATAACCGTGGAAGAACCATCAACTCTGGGTGATAACCATGGTCGTGCATGCAGTGGAGTCAGGCCTGCTGGTCAAGGTGTGGCTCGTCGAGGTGGAAGGGGCCGTGGGAGAGGTCGAAGGCAACGTGGAAGTCACTTTAAACAAAATGTTGTCACTGCGAGCACAGGTTCTTGCATTCAAACTTGCATTCAATTTTTCAGTTTTTAAATGACTGAGGAAATCACGGTTTTAAAGCTCTGCTGAAAGTTTCAGGAAGGGTAAGAATGGTTAAGGCTGTTTGGGCATGTTTGTCATTGGCATTTGACAAATATCTTTAATATCAGTATAGACGGATCTGAGTTAAAGATGTTAAATGAGAAACGGGAAGACTAAAATCATTTACAATATGACCGATCAGATGGCATCATGATACCTTAAACTAGAGCTGATTGGGGGATAGAAATCTAAATTTGGGATATATATGTGTTTAACTAATTTGGAAAAATAAAACCTTAAATCCAAATCCAAATTTGACAAATATGTCTTTAACATCAGTATAGACGGATCCGAGTTAAAGATGTTAAATGAGAAACAGGAAGACTAAAATCATTTACAATATGACCGATCAGATGGCATCATGATACCTTAAACTGGAGCTGATTGGGGGATAGAAATCCAAATTTGGGATATATATGTGTTTAACTAATTTGGAAAAATAAAACCTTAAATCCAAATCCAAATTTGACAAATATGTCTTTAACATCAGTATAGACGGATCCGAGTTAAAGATGTTAAATGAGAAACAGGAAGACTAAAATCATTTACAATATGACCGATCAGATGGCATCATGATACCTTAAACTGGAGCTGATTGGAGGATAGAAATCCAAATTTGGGATATATATGTGCTTAACTAATTTGGAAAAATAAGACCTTAAATCCAAATCCAAATTTGAATTGAAAACTAGTTTGTGATTTAAGGTTTTATATTTTCAATTAAATGTGCTTTGCTAAATAAAAATGTAATCATATGCAGGTAAGAAGACCAGATTTGCTGACAGGGATTAGTACAGAAATGCAATTTTCAGTGAAGATGTCTTTTCTTGGTGAGTTGACTCATTCAATCCTAATGTGTAGTAGCTCTAGCTGACAATCTCCCCCCATTTGTAATCACCGGAGCCATTCTACTAGAGAAGGTTTTTATTTCTGTACAACGAAAAATGGGTAAATTATATCTGAATTCCTATGATTGAAACTTATAATTAGACATCAAATTTTGAATTTAAAGGGCATTTGTTTTTCATGTTATGAGAAATTAATTTAGTTTGATTACATGCTTAGATAAATTGTAAAAAAATTATAATATTATCGTTCTAAAAGGCGATATTTCGTTGTCTCCTGAAATCTGACAGTTTATCGTCTTACTGCTGTCACCACTGCATTTCATTTGGATGAGTTTGAAAATTACATGTAAATATTTACTTGTAAGAGCAAATTGTTTTTAGGTTCATGATATCTTATAATTATTATGCTTGAATAATAATAATAATAATAATCATTTTATAATTAAATTAAATAAACAATTATTGACATTTAATATTAATATATTTAAATTACATTGAACTGAAAGTTCTCTTAATTTAATTGAGTTTTTTTAATTTTAGTTTTTCAAAATTCATATGATCGAGTATTAGGTTCAAGTGGTTGTCTGTTTCTATGATCAAGATCTCGATGTAATAATTTCATGGAAATTTGGCCCTGTTTAGCGCGAGTATCAAAATGATATTAATTTAAAAAGTAATCATAATAATAAATAATTTTTTTAATTATTTTACATAAATTTTAATATAAAAAAATATTATTTTATTTTATAAATTTAATAATTTTTAATAAAAATATATATTTTATTTTATATTTTAGATTAAAATATTTGAATTGAGTATTTTAATTTAGGATGTAAAATAAAATTATTTTTTTTATTAAAAATTATTGAATAAATAAAATAAAATAATATTTTTTTATTAAAATTTGTGTAGAATGATTAAAAAAATTATTTATTATTATTATTATTTTTTAAATTAGTATTATTTTGGTCCTGATTTAGTTCTCACGTCAAACAGGATTAAAAGTTTATTGTTATTTAGGTAAATTTTTTTTTTTGGTCGGAGTTAGAAAAATATTATAGCTTTTATACTATTTTAGTTATAGTAAACATCAAAATGATTTATTTATTATAAAATTAAATTAATTTTTATTATATTTTAAAAAATTGTATTTTTTTATTCTATATTAATTTTATTTTATATTTTTCGTAATTGTTATATGAATAATTAATTTTCTTAATATACGAATATTTTAAGATAAATTTACAATTTTTACGGTGTAATTAGGTTGATCTTAAATGACCATCTTATGTAGTAAGTTTTGATGTTATTTAATTAGATTCGGAGTTTATAATTAAATTAGAGTCAATTAAAAATTACGGAATATTTGATAGGCATTTAATTTTAATTAATTAGTTAATTAAGTATTAATTAAATTAAATTATTAAAGGAAATTAATTAATTACATGCCACACCATTTACTTTTATTTATGTTTTACTCATTCATTCTTAGTTAATTATGCTATGCATATTCAAAACATTATAAAAGTTTATATACACACACTTGAATTAAAATTTAATCAAAATTTATTTGGAAAAAAAATATTCGGTTAGTAAATCATTAAAATTATATTTTTACCCTTAATGGTATATATTTTTCTCTTCCTCAATACCACACTAAAGTGCTGATTTATCTTAAAATTAATTCACGTCACGGATATCTCTTTTCTTTGTCACTACCTAAACATTAAGGTCTTAGGATTTTCACTCAAAATATATTTAAATATATTTAATATGATGAACGGCTCAGATTTTTTGTAATCTAATTATAGTTAGGTTATTGAAAAATTATGATTACTCATTATAATAAAAATAAATTAAAATATGTATATGTAAGATTTTATAATATTTTGAATATACATAGCATAATTAACTAAGAATAGATGGGTAAAACATAATGTTTAGGTAGCGAAAAAGAAAGGAGACATCCGCGACGTGAATTGATTTTAGGACAAATCAGCGCTTTAGTGTGGTATTGAGAAAGAGAAAAATATGTACCATTAAAGATAAAAAATATAATTTTAATGATTTAGTAACAAAATATTTTTTTTCAAATAGATTTTGATTAAGATTTAACTCAAGTGTGTGTATGTAAGATTTTGTAATATTTTGAGTGTGCATAACGTAATTAACTAAGAATAGATGAGTAAACATAAATAAAATTAAATGGTGTGGCATGTAGGTAATTATCCTCTTTCGAAAATATTATGTTTATTAAATGGTGAAATAAATTTAAATAAAAAGTACCATAGTTTCTTTTCATTTAAACAATGAAAATAAATATTTCAATTAATAAAATGATATTATTTATTTTGAATTTATTCTAACATTTTCCTCCTAATTTAAATATATTCGAAACATAGGTAATTTATTCTGAGTTACTTTGCGAGTTAGGTTATGGACAAGGCAACTTTTTGAAAAAAAATAAAATAGCAATATATTATATATGAAAATAAACATCACTTTTGAATAACTCAATTCATTTATTTAAAATTTTATTATATATTGAAATATTTATTAAAAAAAATTAAATGATGATATGTAAATTTTTATTATATATCAAATCTTATTATCTAGATCTTCAAAATCACATTTCAAAAAATAATATATTATTTCATAAATTTCATATATTAATTTTAAAAAATACACTGGACTGGTTGAATAAAAAATTATTATTTTTTGGGTAACAGGCTAATAAAAACTAATATTTTTTGGAAGATTTATGTGCATCTAGGCATGTCAATGGATCAGATCATGACCCGATCCGATTCGAGTTCTGATCCAATTAAACTTCTAAATAAATTTTATTTTTACTCGTCAATCTGCCCCGTTTATTAACTCGATCCATTTACAAATAAATGCATCGAATATGGATCACCATTGATCCGACCCATTTAAAATCCGATCCGTTTATGCAATCTAATTTTTAATTCATACAGGGATATATTGTGAGTTGTGACTAACAATTTTTTTGTTGGAAGGCTCAAGTAAAGAGTCTCATTATAATTAATTAATAAAAGATTCTCACAGATTTTATTATTAAATTATAGTTTATAGTGCTCGGTTTATATTTCACAATATATATATATTACAAATACTGATTTTTATATTAAAATATTTAATTAATTCATAAAAATATAATATTTTTCTCTTATTTTATTTTCAATAAATTTAACATTATTTTAAATTTGATTATGAAAATTACTTAAAAATAACTACTTTTATTGTAAATAGATTAAATCCAAAAACTCGAGTTCCGAACCGATTCGATTTTCGATCCGAGAGGATATGGATCGACCATGACCCGATCCAATATATAACCCGATCCGACATATATGAATTTGGATCCATGTCGGAGTCAATCCGACCCGAATCCCATTCGTTGACAGGCCTACATGCATATACCATTCAAATTTGCCTTATTTACTTATCAAATATCCAAATCTATAAAATTACATGAGACACATTTAAATTGTATAAATATTACAAAAAATGCATTTCAGATAAAAATCTATGAGCATCTTTCCACTAAAACAGAATATTCTCTCCTGAGTCGCCTCGCCCCATGATCATTTCTCGCGTACGGGTTGTTCGGCACTCGCGAAGGTTCCTGGTGGTAATCTTTTTCTTTTTTCAGGGGTGTAGGGAATAGTAAATTTTCAGCTGTTGGGTCATTATACATATAAATTTGAGTTAGTAATTCCTAATTCGAATTCTGTTTCGAGCTAATTCTATGCGTTTAACCAAAAAATTCTTTTTTCTTCTAATTTTTTTATCTTCCCATTCATTTCCAGCAGATTCTTCTTCTCCTAATTCCTTCCATTCTATCAAAAAATTATCTGTAATGATTCGCAAATTCAAATTGACTAGTTGTTCTCTGATAGCACCTGCACCCGGGTAATACGCTCGAACTCAATCATTTAGAAACTAAGGAATATTTTGCTGATTGCATATCTTGTTGACCTCTATATTCTCTCTCTCTCTCTCAATGAGTTTTAGCACTCAAGGAAGACAGTTCATTTTAGGCGCAGTTGAGCGTATCACCATGGAATTGATAATGCAGCACTCAGTTTTGGAATGATTAAAGATGCTTAATGTTACGATCCAATTGCAAGGTATGAGACTTGTATCTCACATTGGAAGTATGAGATTCTAATGTGGGGTTTATATGAATTTTGGGCTCTCCACCCTCATGAGCTAGCTTTTGGGGTGTGGTTCTCGCAAAATTCATATCAATTGGTATCAGAGCTATACACTACATGTCCGAGTTGCAATCGAGCGGCGCCAGTATTGCAGTGTTCGCCCGAGGCTAGAAAGAGCTAGCGCAAAGCCAGCCGGCGTGGGTGCCAGGACTGCGGGACGTGGTGGATTGTTACGATCCAATTGCAAGATATGAGACTTGAGTCCTACATTGGAAGTATGAGATTCTAATGTGGGGTTTATATAAACTTTGGGCTCTCCACCCTCATAAGCTAGCTTTTGGGGTGTAGTTCTCCTAAAGTTCATATCACTCGAGAACTTTTTCAAAATTTTGGAATTAATTTCAAAAATGAGGCTAATGCTAATTATCATTATTTGTTTAAGCATTGCAGTAAAAATTTTGTGCTGAAACTTTGCTCTCCAGCTATTCGGAATAGTGTTATACCTGAAGAGATTAACAATCACTTTGAAACTCATCTTTGAATGATTCTGCAGTGAATATTGAGATGATATGTATATTATGAGATCAAGTTATGTATAATGTATAAATATTATGAACAAACGAATTTATAATTGATTTCACCGCTATGAAGCACCGATACTTCATAAAGCCTAACGTATTCGTATCAGATACCGATACTCTCCGATACTCCACCGATACATATCCGATACGCCACATGGCGTATCAATTTTTTATTTTTATTTTTTAAAAATTCGATACATATCCGATACTTCTAAATATTTTTAATTAGAGGAAAAAAATATTAAGACAGTCGGTTCGGCGAATACAATAAAAAATAAAAAATATTTCATACACTAAATACAGCCTATGCATATATTTGGACGTTAAAATTGAGTGAGATATATTGGACTATGTAATTAAGATCACAAAAAGTTTTATGCACACTTGTGTTTCGGCAATAGAAAAAGATTTAGTATACGCAAGCAGTTGTGCCATCTACTTTTAGTTAATCATTTTTTTTATGATTTTACAGATACTAATGACGTTTCTACTTTTTTTACCTTAACTAATATTTTTTTTATTTTTTTTGGACATCGATCACATTTTTTATCTTAATCAAGCTCATATTACGAAAAAAATAAGATTTTGATCTTTTTATTTTATCTATTTATTTAGTCAAAAATTTGAAAAAAAAGAATATATATATACTTTAATTAGGTCGGTATATCTTAATTTATGTCACAGTATCTATATTATTTATTATATTATGTTTGTATCAAGCTAATCGATTTGAATTGAATTTAAATTGAAAATAAAACTAATCTACTGATATATATTTAAACTCCTATTTCATATAAATAATCTAATAGATTGGGAAGTAATTAAGCAAACTTTATAATATTATTAAAATTTAAATTTTTTTGAAATTTTATTAGCTGAAAGATATTTTTATTTTTTCAAGTTAAATTATTAATAATATTATTTTAAGTGATATAAAAAATATTTAAAAAATTATAATTAATTTGAAGAAAATTTAAAAAATATTTTTGAAATTTATAGCAATAATTTATATAAATTATTCTCATCTATCATAGAACTAGATTTTAAATATGAGAACATTATATAACAGTCGTATCATACTTTTTTTAAATTTATCGTATTGCCGTATCGTACTCATGCTTCATAAATTTCACGTCTTAACTTGTATTTCTTTAATAAAGTTGAGGATTGTCATACTTAGTGCTATTGTAAAAACTCTTATTGAGCTTCAATCTTGCATTAGTTATGTAGATAGTTGTTTTCTTCTTTAAATTTCACAGACAAACAGCTTAAATTATAATAGCATTTTTAATGAAAATAAAGCATGAGCATCATATTTGATTAATAGATGTTCAAAATAATAGTATAATTAAGCACAATTGCATTTTTTTCTCTTGAACAAAAATTCCCATAATTTCAGAACTCTTCCCCTGTTTGGCGTGATGACCAAAACAGGATCAAAACAGGACCAAAATGGTACTAATTTAAAAAACAATAATAATAATAATAAATAATTTTTTAAAATTATTCTACACAAATTCAAATATAAAAAATATTATTTTACTTTACATACTCAATAATTTAAAATAAAAATATCAACTTTATTTCACATTCTAGACCAAAATATTCAAATCGAGTATTAAAAATTATTGAGTATGTGAAGTAAAATATTTTTTTTTATATTAAAATTTATGTAGAATAATTAAAATAATTTATTTATTATTATTATTGTTATTTTTTAAACTAGTACTATTTTGGTCCTGTTTTGGTGCTCGCGCCAAACAGGGCAAATCCTCATTTTTTCTTTCCCTTATCAGACTCTTTTTTTTTTAATATCAACACCTTCACTAGTATCCAATATCTGAATCTCATTGTCAATACATTGGACACCTTTAACTTGTCTTCTATCCATAATAGCCTGTAGATATTCATTTGTATCCTTTAATATAATAACTATTTCCTCACTATTCGTGTCATTGGCTAATCTCTTCATTTCTATAATATCCCAATCATCAACAACGATCTTGTATTGCTTGGGAGAGGTGTTTGGGACATAATAGTACATCTCAAATTTATAGCTATTTATCCAGGGACATATATCTATGACTGAGTCTTTGACCTCAGTAAAACTCAGAAAATCCTCATCAAGCTTGATAGGTTTCTGTTTACCTCCATGATATTTCAATCTTGTAGATTTTTTAACTTGTTTTCAATTTCCACCATATTTAACTCCAGTGAGAAAAACAGCTGCTGGGTTGCAGTCACTTTAAATGAATGTTATAATTCTTGAGAGGATTCAAACAATAACTTAATTTGAAAACTTAAGGATAATATCTTTCCCTTATCAGACTCCTTTTTTTTAACATCAATATCTTCACTAGTATCCAATATCTGAATCTCATTATCAATACATTGGACACCTTCATCTTGTCTTCTATCCATAATAGCCTATAGATATTCATTTGTATCCTTCAATATAACAACTATTTCCTCACTTTTTGTCTTATTGGCTAATCTCTTCATTTATATAATATCCCAATCATCAACAACGATCTTGTATTGCTTGGGAGAGGTGTTTTGGACATAATAGTGCATCTCAAATTCATGGCCATTTATCCAGGGACATATATCTATGACTGAGTCTTTGACCTCAGTAAAACTCAGAAAATCCTCATCAAGCTTGATAGGTTTCTGTTTACCTCCATGATATTTCAATCTGGTGAATTTTTTAACTTGTTTTCAGTTTTCACTATATTTAACTTTAATAAGTGAGAAAAACAATTGCTGGGTTGCAGTCACTTTATATGAATGTTATAATTCTTGAGAGGATTCAAACAATAGCTTAATCTGAAAACTTAAGGATAAACAATTGTAGAATAAACTCTTAAGACCAGTTAATCGAACATTGTTTTGTTTAATATTATTCTATCTATTTTCAATCTCAACAAAAATAAATAAAGTTTTAAAAGATGTGTAGGCTTATAAAGAAAGCAAATCAGTTCATACAGTTATAATAATCTTAATTTTAAAAAATTCCTTAAACTAGAAATGCAAAACATTGCATAATCAAAACCCAATAAAGTGGATGTATATAATGTTAACCTTTAATGTTTGATATGTAAAATAAAGCAAAATTTTATGATATGTATGTAAATCTTCCTTTAATATTATAATATAATATATAATTATTTTATTATTAAAAATTATATTAAATATAATATAAAATTGCTATTTTTTATTAATATATATATATATATATAATATGAAATAATTTTTTTAAAATTAAATTTTTGTAAAATATAAAATAAATTTAATTTTTAATAAAAATATTAATAAAAATATTTTAGAAAACAGGCCTTTGGAATAATTACGGACTTTTTCTTTCGTTCCCCGCCGGAGTGGTATTCCTCGCCGGGATTTGCACTCAGGCTCAGCCTCCAATCGCCTGGCTCTGCTCTCGCCCGTCTGTTCGGCTGGCCACCTCCCTTGGTCCCTTCACCTCTCGACTAGGAAATTTGAGCCGCGGCCGTCGAATCCGACCCTTAGCCGACAAGAGCACCGCCAGTCGATTCCAGCCCTTAGCCGACAAGAGCACCACTAGCCCGTGATTCCTCCTACGTCTGCGTGCTTTGCGAGAAATTCTATATTTTCAATCTCGTTAACCTGGGATTAGAGATACCTGGGACGAGGAAAAAGGTTGGATTTTACTTTTCTTGTTTCTTTTGTTATTTGATAAATCTGTAATCAGTTTCCGCTTCATCTAGAGTTTGATGGAAATGGAAGGAGGAAGCTCGTTGGGATCTGGGGGAGCAGTTCAGCCCATCTCATTCCCCTCTTGGCGCCAAAGAGGTGCTATTCTCTCTTTCTTCTGGAGCCTTCGCAGACATCTTGCTGTTTTAATGTATGTTCTGCATTTGCTTGAAATGAGAAGCTATCTTTAGAAAATCTAGTTAATTCAAGGTATTCTTAGTGCTGTAAACTTATGTATTTATTTTATAAAACAGAAGGTTGATGTGGATAAATATGTCATTTTTGCTATGAGATGCTAATCTGGACTACGAAGGTTTTGTGGCTGGATTGGAAGGGCTTTGAGCTGTAAATAAAATTTTGTTTTTTGGACAACAGATGACAAATTGATGTCTAAGTTTACAGCAGCGTCTAATGTCATTTTTTTTTTATTTTGAAGTATTTATTTGCTAAATGTAATGGTGATTGTTTCTTTGCAGTATTGTTAAGGTCCAATGGCCCATCATTTTGATCATATGTGTGTTTATCCAGAAGCAACACCTTCATCCCAAGTCCATGTGGCAGATATGTTTAGGCCCAGGAGCTTCTCCAGCAAGCTAGATGTTAGTTACACTTGAAATCTTTGAGTTCCTCTTTGGTGTGTGGATGTCGACTCCCGAGGGTCAACACTCCAACAAACCACCAAGGTCAAGCCTGAATCTCACTTCAACAAAGACTAGATCTTGGCGTTAACTTTTCATTTTCAACGCCCAGTCTATCAATAAAAACTTAGTGGTTCCGACCCCTTCTCAATGATCCACTCTAGTCAAGTGCTTGATGCCTATTGGCATGGCTTCTGTCCCTTGACATTGAACAATAGCCTTTGAACCCTTTACCTAGCAATTTCGGAACCATAATGGCACATAGAATTAGTGGTGAGACCATTTCTAACCGCCATCTCCTAAATGCTGGAGCCAGACCTAGGCAAGGCATGTCAATGCTGGGGTCGCCCCTATTGTTATGTCCTCCATCTGTTGGAAAATAAAAGAGATTCTTCCTATTAGTGGAAGTCTTTCCTCAAAAGATATTTAGCCAATAGCTCTTGGGGTAATGTGAACATTACTCTCTATTACGTATAGATATCTGTCAGCATGGATGAGGATCTTCAGAGTCTCTTTCTTGGACCACTCCTCTGGACTCGAAATAAAGTAAAACACGTTCTCACCTTCTCTCTCTCTCTCTCTCTCTCTTTCTCTCTCTTAATATTCCTTTCCCTTTCATCTCATATTCTGGTTCTCTAGCTATCAGATAATTCATGCGGGATAAAATTAGCATGGCTTGTCGCAGTTCATTGACCACAATGCCTTGGCATCATTTACTTGGTGTTTTGTGACGTCCCTACATAGATCTAAGCACATCCTTAGCCATACAAATTTTGTGTCAACATTATTTGTTTAAAATATGTGTTCAGCGTTATTTCTTTATTCTTTCACTTCATGCTGTTTTATGATGGTTGAAGAACTACTTTTATAACGTGAACTCTTTCCTCTCAATTATTTTGTATCACTCTATTCTAAGATGACTGGCCAAAGTTTCATCAACTTTAGTTTGTTAGCATATTCTAATGAAGGCATGATCTTGAAATGTTTGAAGAACTACTGTTATAACATAATCTTGAAAGCTAAAATTTGGGATTTGATTTTATGATTATAAAGTACCATTGTTTCTATATACAAGTGTGAGCTTTAGAGATGAGAGTTCAATGAGGCTAAATAATTTAACTAAACAAATGATGTGATATGGATGGAGCGGCATAGGAAAAACCCTATTATGATCACATGGTTTCATTGCCCAAGGCTCTATCAATGAACTCGATTCATTTAAGCTAGTCGTTTAGGAGGCTAAAGAACGACCTATCAAGAACCATGAGTTCCAACTTTTAGGGACGTTCTAGTGAATCTTGGAATAAATGAGCCCTAGGTATGTTACTTTCAATCAATTCGGTCTACTTTGACTTTTTGTAGTGCCTTTGTCCAATTATGGATTCAGGGTTTGCCTACTTGTGACCTTTAGGCATTTCTTTACCAAATTCTTTGAGTTTGTGAGATAACATATCTAATGACAAGGCTATTTACTAGCAAGGTATGTTGGCCCCTTAGGTCTTCTCAAGTGGGGAGTGAATTGAGAATAAAAAAAAATTTGAATAAATCAAACATACGAAATTAAAAACAAGTAAATGCAATATACTACAAAATATTTAAGATAGATAGGAAGCGAGTTGAAGATGCAGAGAAAATAGTTTAAAAATACACAAATAGAACTAACTGGTCGATTTCACCAAATTGACTAGATAACTTGTAACAGTATAGAAAACTAGAGAACTAGTTGATTTGGCAAATTGACAAAAACAACAAAAATAATACAATAAGAGCTTAAAATGAAAACTGTGAGTGATATGATTCAGGTTTTGTATAACTCGATTATATTAAAATAATTTGAGTATATTTTAGAGTTAAAATTAGATTTGATATATAATATATTAACCAAGTTTTAATGCACGAGTGAGGAGAGAAAAATACACAAGCGATTTATAGTAGTTCGGCTTCTCGCCTAGACCATTTCCAAGTAAGAATTCAATCGACTAATACACCAGCTTTTTAATGGGAATCAAAGCCAAATAAACCTGAATACAATCCTTTTGGCTTTTTATAAGAACAAAGTCGAGCAAACCTAAAATGAATTTTTACACTGAAGAAAATTCTAACCCACCTAACTTCCTACTTAGTAAGAAGAACTAAAACCTCCAGTAAGGGAGTAAAAAGAGAACAACGAGAGCTGCTATTCTAGTTAGCTAAAATTACAATTTGTAAACAAGTAAAATATTACAGAAGGAGCTCTATGCATTTAGAGATTTGCTAAAAGAGAAGTTGAAGAATCTGACAAGAAGTTGCAAAGCAGGCATTTAAAAACTGAAGCAAAAGAGATCTTGCGAAGAGAAAAAGCTATTTACAATAACTTGGAATGCTCAGGCAAGAAGATCTTCAAGTAAAAGCAAGTAAATCTCAAGAAAATCTTAAATGATATGCAACAACGCAAACTAAGCTGATTTGGATGAATAAAAATTGTGGGAAATAGAGTATGAAGCTTGGAGGTAGGCAAACACATGAAACCATAGAGTATTCATTTCTTCCTTGGGAGCTTAGCCATGAAATTCTCCTAATAATGAACTTCTTCAAGAAAAATGCAGATTCTAGTCAAGGAAGAAATGGAAGAACACTTAAAGCTTGAGAAGAGAGCTTGGAATGGCTTAGGAAAGTTTTTGCAAGTGAATAAAAGAGTAAGAACCATTTGGCTAACGGGAAATGAGTCAAGGGCTAAGTGAAAATGTCCTTAATTCAAACAAACTAATTAGAGAATGCCAAATGTTCATGCCCTACGTAAAGACTAATGTAATGTAGGCAAGTGGAGGAAATTTTGATCATTTTTTGGGATTAAAAAATGATGGAAAAGCTCCAGAATTTTGGGATGTTGCTGCAAACTCTTGCAGCAACAAATACAAAGATTAGGAGGAAAAATATATATAATAAAGGTCAAGTGGGCTTGCTTAGCATAAGGATAAATGAAATAATGTCAATTAGAACTATATTACCCTTAACACATGCTAAAAAATTTCACTTTATCTCAGCACAAGATCTTTTCTTTTTGACTTGTAGGAGGTGAAGCTGTCCAACCAGATCTTTTCAGATTCAAAGGAGGAAGTCGAAGGTGCTCTTTTCTTGCCACGTGCCATGGACTTACGATAGAAAGAAGTGAAGCAATCCTATAAGCCTTGAAGGCACAAAAAATATCAAAAATGTCAAAAAAGGGCTTGTCATGAGTAAGCTCTTTTGACTGTACCAGCAATGAGTCTCCCTCTAACCAAATCTCGTCGGATGTCTTCACCCAGTCTTAAGCAGCTCACCATTTCCATAGCTCTTGCCATTTCTGTCGAGTAAATGATGTGAATGTAGCTTGATCCCTATGGCTCTGAAAAGGGTGTCATGATGATCTCTGATCACCCCACCCGCGCCTGTTACACCATTCAGTTTTACGGTGCCATCAAAATTGACCTTGCTGGAGTTGTTAGTAGAACAGCTGACTCTATAGCTTCATTTGTTGTTTTGGTGTTGTCGCATAAGAACAAAGAATGTCTCTTCATCATGATTTTTGTATGATTTTTGCTAAGAATTGTTTCTTTTGTACCTAATGTACTTTGATTTTATAGTATCATAGACTATGGCTGAATTTCAACGAAAGAAATGAAGCATATCAATTTCTCTTACGATAAAAATTAAATCTTCTTCATGTAGGGGTTTGGTAAATATATCAACAATCTAAAAAAGTATAAAATATCTCAAAAATGTACTCTAACTAAATGAGGCCTAAAAGCGAATAAATGAAATATATTATAAAATATTCAAGATAGATAAGAAGCAAGTTAAGTTACAGAAAAACAGGTAAAAGATGCTCAAATTGAATAGACCGATCGTTTTCACCAAATTGACCGAATAACTTGTAATAATACAAAAAATCATAGAATTGGTTGATTTGAGCAAATTAATCAAAACAACAAAAACAATACAATAAGAGCTCAAATTGAAAACCAGGAGTGATATGATTTAGATTTTGTTTGATTATATTAAAATAATTTGAGAAATTTTGAATTAAGATCAGATTTAATATTAGTAGATATAGTATACTCACTTCATACACACTTTTCGAAAAAAGTTATAAAATTTTTTCAAATCATTATTTTCTTCAACCAAACTAAGCCATAAAGTTGGTTCTTTTTACCTGAAATTTAAGTTAACATAATTTTGTTGTGAAGAAATTTCTTGATAAATCCTCTCTCTCTCTCTCTCTCACACACACACGCACACACACACAATTTCTCTGGCTGGCCTTCTCCATGTAAACCAATTAATATAAATCTATTATAGGTATTATATATTTATTATTTGATTGCTTCATCCTTAAGCGAGCAAAGTCAGCCACACCAAAGAACCTAGGAAAGGTTGGTAATAATGGTGATATTACAATTTAGTCACCTACTTTCTCCTCTTTTGCTTATAGGTCCTAAATCATTAGTTATATTTAAATCTCTTTATATTTTAAATTAGATTATAATAAATCACCAAATAAGATTGATTAACATCTTTAAACCATTGATAAGGTTCTTTTAATATATTTATACACGACTATTAACACATTATAACATGTTTTGTACTAAATTTTCAAGATGTCTTTACTTTCTCTGTTTTTGCTTAACCGTGGATTAGTAGACTATTTGGTGCCATACTGGCAATCCAAGCTAGCAATCTAGCATAATTTTCGAACTCAATGATGTTTTCAATGAAAAGCTCATATTTGATTCATTCTGGCTCTTTTTTACCACCAATGTCACTTTCAATTAATGGCTCTGATTTGATTTATTCTTGCCTTATTTTCATTCATATTTCTTTTTTCTTTTTTTATTGGGCAACATGTAAAGAAATGAAATGTGATGAATTCCTCTTATTCCCACTATGTCCTTTCTAGAAAGTATTCATTGATAATTCATGGATTTGTTTACTATATGTCACATACATCAAATTTTATTCTTATATAAATAAACTTACAAAAGTTTACTAAATTTCAGTCTTTTATAAATTTACTCAACAAAACCTGTCAGCTTGTAAACCTGCTTTCTCACCGACTCTGGTAAGTTTAATTTTTACAAGTTCTCTTCATTTTTTTGGCTTATTTGTTCAAAATTTATTAACATTTTTTACACATAAAATTCAGGTGATTACTCTTTTTTTGTTGATGGGAATCGCTTTTGTACCTGTTGGACTTATATGTCTTCGAGCTTCAGAGAATGTAACTTTTCTGCTCATCCCTGCTGAATATTTGGTTGATCACATACACTTTTGTCAGCTATCATGTTATCTTCGCATTGTGTTATTCTTCAGGTTGAAGAATTTGTGGTACGCTATGACATTGAATGTATTCCTGAGAACTATAGAGGCAATAAAGTAGCCTACATAAAGGATGAAACGATTTCTAAAAGATGTACCTTAAGCATAAAGGTAATACTATAGATTCTGCAGCAGTTATTTGTTGTCTTTATTTTTGTGATTCTTTTTTTTATTTGAAAAATGATTCATAGAAATATGCATAATAAACCTCACAGCCTGCTCCATTCCATGACTTCGTCTTTTTCTTTTGTATTATGCATATTTCTACGAGTTTGTGAGAGGATCCTTTTATGTGAGATTATGTCTAGGTCCTTTTTATGGAGCCAAACTTTTATGTGCTGTCCACATAAAATTTTGGTGGAACCCACTTCACATAATACTAACATAGCTTCCATGCTACTAATAATGGCTGCTGCCATCATGTGTCCAAATTGATGTTTAAAGTCTTTTTCCCTTTGGGAAGGCTTATGAATGTTTAACTCAGAATTGATGAGATATTTACACATTACGGTGTTTATTTTATTATATGAATAAAATAATTAAGTTTTTTTATATGGGGAAGGCTGGTTCATTAGTGGAAAAGGCAGAGTAATAGGAGCATTGCAAAAAGAGGAAAGAGGGGCAGCCATGTACTGAATTCCACTTTGAAACAGTAATTGTAAAGAGAAAATATGGGAAATCATGGGTATCCTACTAACCATCAAATCGGGCATAAGGCTAACAAAACTAGCAACATGAAGGTACTAAGCCTTAACGTATGACACGCAAAGAAGAAATTGAGAATTCAATGCTAGCAATCGCAGACTAAGGGAAAAAATAAAAATAAACCTCACTGCTTGCTCCATGGAATGGAGAGGAATAATAAGGTTCTGTTTGTTTGTAAGTTATTTTTAAATAAAATTTAAAAATAAATTGAAAGGTTAATTTTAAAATATGTGATTTTAAATGTTTGTTTATGATTATGAGAGTTTAATGTTAAATTGTAACAATTTTTCTATGAATAATATTATGCGGATTACATGTTTGACAATGCTATTTCACTTTTACTGAATCTTTTGTTCTAATTACAAAACTTTTGTCCAATATAGCCTTGTAATTAATTAATGCAATACCTTGAAATAAATATGATATTGAACATACATGAAGATGATAGACAAAGACAAAGCTTAAATTTAAATGCATATATGCAAAGAAACACATTTATATTATTTTAAAATGTTTATAATTTATTAAGGCATATTTTATGCATTTACATATGTAAAATGATAGTGACGCTTTTAAATAAATATATCGTGCTATAAGAGAACTAATAGTAACGATAGTGTAAATAACTACATACTTTTAGACTGTTAACCTTTAGAAACTATTGCTTAAAATATTATTTAAATTAACCATTGAAAATTTTTAAAATATTAATTGAACAAAAAGAAGCAACTATGTCATACTTTAGTAGTATACACATTAAACAAATAATTAAAATGCACATTACAATGCATAATAGTAATTGGTAGCCAAATATGCAAATACAAAAGCAACTAAATCCATTCATAAAATACACACAACAAAGTCAATAGCAAGAGCAAGTCCAAGTAGCCGTCTATTTACCAGTAGTAAAATAATGACAAACAAGTACGTCACTTGATCCTACGTGAAGCTCCAAGTGCGAGTATAGCTAATTATCCAACCAAAAGCAATGTACTACCAGCATTCACAATGTCATCACTATTCAAAACGCATCTTGCTTAGTAACCGATGAGTTGCTAGTGATGGAAGTAGATGACATTGGATCTGCATGCAACCTTCTGGAAATATGTTGTTGTAGATGTCATTTGCCTTCCTATCTTGTTGTTACTTTGAAGTACAAAGTTCTAGGGTAGTGGTTTATCTGCACAAAATAGTCCTCCCAACAATCCTAGACTCCATGATGACGGCCTTTTAAACTGACCTACATAGGCATCTTCAATTTGAGAATATTAGTCCAGAAGGTAAAATTAAACTGGTATAAGAAAATGACTGTAGAATATGAGTAGTACTAGTGAAATCCGTCAAATAATTCAAGATGTCCTCTAGCAAAAGGGGTATTTGCATTGATTTCAACCGGTCACAATTTTTGCAAGTGCATAATACTATAAGGAATAATAGCTAGAACATGTATTCTGTCATTTTAATTTAAAACATGTTGAAAAATCTGAATCATCATATTTGTTATCATACTGTCTATCAACATTTACACGCAATATTCAAAAATCAACCTCTCAATGCCCAAACCAAAGATAGTTATCAAACACAAAATTAGCATTACAACAAAATTGCCCAGCGGAGAATCAACAATAAGAAAAATATTTGTATACGTTATGATCCAAACTTACAATATTTAAAATTAATATACATAACAATATTCATTCTAGAAAATATGCAATAACTCTCTATGAAATGATTGCATTGCTTGATTCTATCACATTATTGCAGTATCAAGAAGCGGATAAAGAATATTTTTACCAACATGACAAGTTAAAAGCTGAGAACAATATTTGTAGCAACCTTAATACATGGATTCAATAACATCCGTTTCAACCATGAGGTTGTCATGAGTACAAATATATATATATATATATATATATATATATATATATATAGACACATTATCAACCAAACTTGCA
>JAEMOT010000954.1:217893-254152 GCA_019297695.1 Apostasia ramifera
GACACATTATCAACCAAACTTGCAAGAATTGGCAGTACAAGGAAGATCGATTTATTCTTTTATCGTAAATAATTTGTTGTTTGTCATCCTCTTCTTCTTTTTAATTTCTCGCACCTTTTTACCCCTTTGTAAATCCCTTACCTCCGGCATAGCCAACCTTTTCATTGAACTAGATTCTCGTAAGCTTGCTTTACTTGCACTTTCTCTCATTATTAATCTTTGACTTAGTCATTTGTTTGATCTTCAATATCAATTACTTCTCTGTCATGTGTCCTCCCTTGTTTCTATATTTACTGATTGCTCCTAGCATACTATTCCAATTTTCATACTAATCTTGGCACTATCTTCGTTGCAAATTATTTTTATTTTATTAAAATGGATAAATCCACTCAGGTTATATTGCTTATAATCAGAATCTTCCTACAGTCATATAGAATGAATGGCTTTAGTCTTAGAAGAGTGTATTCAGAATTCTAATTAAATTTAATTTCGTTTAAACTACATACCCTCAATGCCTCGTCCCATAATTCCTCATCCGTATCATGCATGCATAAGATGTCATTCCACTTCCATCCATTTCTTTCCTTAAGATCGTGGTAACATTTTCATTTTGTCTTCAAATTATGACAGACATCGATAACCGTCTACTTGCTTTTTAGACAGTTTGATTCTAAACTGTAGGTGTGTTTGTCTGTGAATGCTCGAGCTCATTCCCAGTTGAGAAGTTCAATGCCGCCAAAATATAGCAACGGAGCAATGATCTATAAAATGCTAAACAAACATGTGCATTAAAAAGATCCAGTCAAACATGAGAAAGATTTCAACAAAGGCAATCTCAAAATGGGATCCCACAAAAATTAGGGAAGATCTAGGTTTGCAGTCAAGGGCTACAAGCGAAGATCAACTGACCTCTCCCAACTGCGAGGATGGAAAGAGATGGATCTTGGTGGTTTAGGCATGTTTATGGCGTCAGAGAAGGGCAATGGACTGTATATCGAATGACACAAACCAATCACAAATAATCCAATGAGTTATTGCTATAGTCGCCATAGAGCTAACAAATAGCAAAGTTTTCCACAAGATCTGATAGATGAGAGGCAGGCTTTAAATTTACTATGTCTATAAACAAACAATGCCTAGCCCTGTTTGTTTAAGAGTTTAAAATTAACCTGGTTAATTTTAAATAGGCATATCACATCACACATAAAATTTAATATTAAAAATTAACTTTATTTCGCATCCTACGCACATTATCAAAATAATAACTAACTTATATCACATCCCTTACATATCCCAATATAATAACTAACTTTATATCACATCTCTCACATATCCCAACATAATAACTAATTTTATTTCACATCATTCACAGCTTTCAATAAAAAATATCTTTATTAAAGTTTAATTTTAATCTTGTTAAATTAAATCTTGCAAACAAATAGGCCCTTAGTGTTTGCCATAAGGCGTATGGGCTGAAATCGGATGGAATTCAATTTTGAAAAGGCTTTAAATGAGGAGCCTAGGTGTGAAAATATTATTGGGTTCGGATAGCACATCACAATATTCTTTTAGGGGCAAATATACGTGGAACATGTCCGTGTTCGGAGGCCGTTATAGGCGCGACAATAAAAAAATGAATATGAAGCAGCAATAATTTTTTAATAGAGTTTACAGTGTTTCTCGCTAGCGCTCGCATTAGGCTCCCCCGTGCACGCGCGTCACATTCGTATTTGCCTCCCAAAAAGTTGATGTAGTGCACTATCTAAATCCAATAATTTCTTCTAGGTGTGAATGAGGAAACAAATAGAAGATGAAATAACTAAGCAAGATCGAGCAGTGATTTTGATGTAGAATAATAACAATTGGAGTCTCGCTGTGACTATGCTATGAAGGAATAATGCCAAGGAGAATGAAGAAAACAAGAAACAAAAAACAACTAGCAAGCTATCGGATTTTTAGAAAACACAAGAAGGAGAAAGCTTAGAGCCAATTGTGTTAATATTTTTTTAATTCTTTCTTTTCTATCTATTGTGACTTTGTACTCACTTGAGGGCTAGCCCCATTAGAGAAATGTGTTAAAAAAAAGTTGCTTAGTGTGGCCTATTTAAGCCTCATAAGAGTTGCTTCATATTAAAATAAGTACTATCACGATGTGAATTTGCTCTCATCTGAGAGTGAGCCTTGTTAGGATAGTTGAATAAAATACTACCTTGACTTGATTTTACCTTTGAGGGTGAGCTTTGTTCAGATGTTTAAATGAAAAGTTGTTATATTTGTTATGAAATTTTTCTCTTTATTGAGAGTGAGCATACTATAGTGATTAAATAAGTAAACCTTGATGCAACTCTGTGCTTCCCTGAGAGTGCTGCCCATCAAAGCTAGTTGAACAAGTCACCACAACATGACTTTGTTACCATTTGTTGGTAATTAGAAAGGCATTCAATGAGACTTTTCTCCTTCCTAAAGATGCTCTCATTGGGATGATCTCAAAATGATAACATAAGGAAAGAAATCCAAGAAGGCCTTACATTCATCTCAACATATGATGTCAAGTCAAAATGGATGCAATAGTTTAGCATTCATGTGACTTGCGTGGACATGAAAGATATGTTGACCACCCATACAATACTACAAGTGAAAGAAAGACAATTGAATTATTAAAGTCTTTGTGAATACAATCAAATTTAAGTATGATTTACACACACACACAATCTATTTGGTTGAAGGAAAAAAAAAATCTGAGTATAAAATTTTTATTTTATTTTTCAACATACATATATTATGGGAATAAAGTTAATTATATTTAAAGCTATATAGGATGTGAAATAAAGTTGATTGTTGTATTGAAAACTATGTAAGATGTGTATAAAGATTGTGTGGAATGAGATAAAAATGATTTTTAACATATATATATATATATATATATATGTGGCTGGCCATTTTGGCCACGAGGTCCATGATCATGGCTTTTCTGGTCTCCACTAGAACAAAGCTTAAGTCATCAAAGTTCGTGCCTACTCTTCTTTTGAGGAAAGATGAAATTATAGTTAACAAGATTTTGACACATCTTCAACTACGATATGCATTTTGACATAAGTATGAACTTCTTTTGATATGGATTCAATTTTAAATATATGTATTTAAATGAATGTGCACAAAAAGAAGGAATCGAGGGATGCCCAGTGCATGAGAATAAGAAAATCGTTATTGCAATATATCACTGACTAAGCAACCTCCACTCATGAGAACTATGCTGAAATGTAACTGAATATCTCATTTTTGTAGATATATTAAAAATATTGAAGATTCCTTTAATTGTTTAAATTCAATTCACAAAGTTTTTGGCTAAGCATTTCACTAAATTTTGAAAAAATGCTCTTGGCTTGAATATGTGAAATCATATTTAAGTGGATTTGTTCGGCTCTCTTTTTTTTTTTTTTTTTTATCTTTTTGGTGATTTATTATTTGTAAAGGCCTCGGAAATTATTCACCACTAAATTGTGGTTTGAGTTATAGTACAAGATTCTATCTCGAGTAGAGCACGTCCCGGTTTTGTTGAAGATTATATTAATCCAGGAGTGTACATTCTCTAATTACATGTAATTAATGGATTGACAGTAGGACAAGATAGTAATCGGTCAATTATCTTGGGCAACATCTCACATTCATTTGGCTAATGAGTTCTTACTAAAATAAACATGCCTAAATGATCATGAAGTTAGTTAGGCATGCTCAGTATAATGCAACAAGCAAAGAAAACTCAAATATTAGAGTATGAATTGAGAAGAGTCCGACAAAATTCATGGGTTCTATGACTCAATTTAAGTTTGTCCTTCAACACAAACTTTTCATATAAGATAGAAAACTCGAGTTGAACGAGCATGGGTTTGTTAAATTCATGAGCTCAATATAAAACAAAAATTCTGCTCTTAGAGAAGCTTCTTGGATGAGGGAATCTATGGTTCCTAATAAGAAGACTTCGCGTTGGTGCCAATATACCACTAACACCATAGTCTGAAATTTAGATTAAATGAGCCCTGGATGGTGGAACTAGGCGACTTTGACATGGCTTGTTCCTATCCTCCAATTATGTCTTTCATGTAATTGCACCTACAAATATTGTTGTTTGCCACTAATTAGAGATTCCTTTCAGATTGTAGTGGCAATTAATTATAGAGGCTCACATATGTTGGAAACGATGATTCTCACAATAATAAAGCCCTATTGTCCTAGGGAATCTGAGGGTATATCATGATATTATCCTCTGTACCCAAATAAACCCATTATAAACTTCTTTTTTTTATTGAACCATTACAACTCACTGGTTGATTTTGGAGCCCACAATGAGACACTAATGAAATGGAGCCATAGTTGCTCTTGAACCACTCATGGGAAAACAAGTTAATGATAAGATAGATACCACAGTTATATTCCCTAGATCATTCTGTTTGTCATTACTGACCAGGGGTTTCCATATCAAGAAGTTAGGTAAACATTGCAAAATCTAATGCAAACCACCATGCCCTTACCCCCTTTTTTACTTGTCTCCCAAGGAAAATGCTTGTTTTTTGTATCATGTTCAGTCTCATATATTGAATGAAAACAATTTCCTTTAGGAGTCATACTTATGATTATTTTATTGCATTAACTTCTGATTGTACTTGCATGAAATAATACGTGCAAGGATTTCATTTATTACCTTCTAGTGAAAAAGTAATTGGTTCTCTGAACTGCTTGCTGCAGATGCTTAACCATATGAAAGCGCCAATATATGTCTATTATGAGCTAGATAACTATTACCAGAACCACCGGAGGTTTGATGCTTTTCAATCTTGCTAATACTACTCTTTATTGAGGTTCTATTCGATGCATTGTAGGTTTCTAATAACTAATCTCAAAAACTACGGCCAATCATCTGTTGACTGGTGGTAATAATGATAATGCTAGGTATGTGAAAAGTAGAAGTGATAAGCAGCTTCTTCATGGGTTGCAGTTAAATGACATTAGTTCCTGCCTGCCAGTAGAGTCCCACAACGGTCTTCCTGTTGTACCTTGTGGATTAATTGCATGGAGCTTTTTTAATGACACATTCACATTTCATCGCAAGGCTCTGAATTTAAGTGTCAACAGAAAGAATATATCATGGAAGAGTGACCGTGATCACAAATTTGGCAAAGATGTGTACCCATTTAATTTCCAGAATGATACCTTAGTTGGTGGTGGGAAACTTGATCCAAGCATTCCTGTGAGTATATTTTCAGCCTACTCTAGTTAATAATATTTAGGCCAATTTCTGGTATCTAATCTCCTTACGTGTGAAAACTTGGTTTAAGAAGGCAATTTTAGTTTTTTTTTTTGCAGTCAAATAGCACTGTTAAAGTGCACGACTTTATAAGATACATAATCCATCTAATTCTGTTTGAATAGTTATTAAATTTGAGTCTGAATACCACAATTGGGATAGCCATCATCTGGATGCTTCCTCAAAGAGGAGCTTGTCCAATTATAAATTGGATGGCAGAAGACACGTGCTTAATAATTTTGAATGTCTTTTAAATTTTCCTTTCAGGTCTTTGAGTTTGATCCCCCTTTTCATGCTTGTCATTTTGTTAACTTTTCAATCAAATTAAATAACCCTATCAACCAGAGAGGGGGAGAGCAGGGGGGTATTTTGGTCATTTACAAGTCAAAAGTTGTTTCAAAGAGGTCCATAGTAAGATAATCCAAAATTGCAAGGACGTGTGTAAAATCAGGTTCGATGCGAAAGAATCTATTGAAAATTTATGTCCTAACAGGAGTTAATTTGCCTTTTTTATCTCTTTGGATGCATTTTAAAATAGCTGAATGAGCAAGAGGATCTTATCGTCTGGATGCGTGTTGCTGCGCTGCCCAAGTTTCGAAAACTGTATGGCATAATTGAAGAAGATTTAGATGCTGATGAGCTACTGACAGTGCATCTTATGAACAACTACAACACTTACAGCTTTGGTGGGAAGAAAAATCTTGTTCTGACCACTTCAAACTGGTTGGGAGGCAAAAACAGTTTTCTTGGCATATCTTACATAGCCACAGGCTGCTGCAGCATTCTTGCATCCATTCTGTTTGCCTTAATTCATGTGAAACATCCTAGGTAAATGGTCTCTACAGCACCCCATCTTTATTTTGTTCTACGCCTGTTATTCTCCCAAATAAATTGTTCCTAGTATTTTAATACTCATGTTTACTTGTACAAGAGTGGGCTTTGATGCAATAGTTAAGCTACCGAATCGTGATCACAAAGTCTTGGGTAGAGATGAGAACAATCCAAGTTTGAAAGAGTTTGAGTCGAGCCAGGCATGGTTCAAACTCGTTTGATTGATTTGCAGATCAGCTCGAGTTCATACCAGGGTTTAATTCGTAGTTAGAGTCGGCTCGACTCGACATGCACCTTAATCAAGCCAAGTTCATTCCAAATTGATCTGATCCGACCATACCTCGAACTTGACTTGATAAATTTACAAGGTGTAAATATGACTAGTGGCTCAACTCAACAAACTCATCTCAAGCTCAATTTGGAGCTAAATTTCAATTCAAACATCAAGTGATTATTAATCTTTGGCACAAATTCTCACGCCTAGTTATGGATAATGCTCTCTCTTTTTTGAAGGAGCCATGAATGCTTGGTTTACTGGAAAACATATTCTATTATTATTTCTGTAATTACTTTCTTATGTTGTTTCATATGGTTTTTCATGCTCTCTTTTATATAGTTTTGATATGGTTCTGTTTTTTGTTGTTGTTGTTTATTGAAAGTTCCTTTTTTTTACTTACTCTAAAGTTTGATTTCTCTTTTCACCACTTAAATCCCTTGGTATACATCAATCTGTTTCCCATGACTTCGTGTAAGAGTCTGGGTGAAATTGTCACAAAGGAGATAATTGTTTGTGGGCTATTTTAAATTGGGATAAAAGATAATATTTGATGTGATATTTTTATTTTGAGATTTGTGAAAGATTTGAAGTAAAATTAGTTTTATTTAGAATGTGTATAGGATATGAAATAAAGTTGATTTATTATTTTGAAATTTGCGTAGGACATGAAACAAAGTTGATTTATTTTAAAGTTTATGTATAATGTGAAATATTGTTAGTTTAATATTGAAATTTATGTACAATGTGACCTTTTGTAACCTAAGTTAAAATTAACCTAAACAAACAACCAACCTCAAAGATATTTATGTTTGGTGGAATCAACTTGCTGTTAAGGATGTGTTTTTGATTTATCAAATCATTGTTTTATCTAAATTTACCTGTTGAAATGATTGTACTTAGGCTCGGTGTTTGTGATGTTATGTGTCATGCTAATGTCATCTAGATGTTTTGACATTATATGTCATCTTTTGAGTATTCTATAATACTTTATAAGATTATCTACGTGTATCATCCAACTAAATAATCATTTCTCTAGATAATATAACATTGAGATAACATTGAGCCAAAGTCCCCTTTAAAGAAATTAATTATTTGATTTGATGACATTTAAATAATATTATAAAATTACAAAATTGTTATTAGTATTCAGATATTATTTAAAATTGGTAGACATTTAGATGATATAACGCGCCGTTGTCGGGTCCCAAGTCCCGGATGAGAAACGCGGAGGGTTGCGTTAGGCAGTCGTAGCCAGCGTAAAACTTGTCGAATCAATCATGACATGAATCCTTTAGAAAATTGCGCTAAAGCTAGGGCGTTCCCTGGAAGCGATGCGCTGTATGCCTGAATACAATGAAAAATGGGCAAGGGCCGCTGCATCGGCGCCCGGGTGTAGTGAAAAGTGAGCAAGGGTCCCCACATCATAGACGGATGCGGGTAAAGAAGCTAGTCCATCATACTAGAACTCAAGTCAGTAGGATTAGATTAGGAACTTGGAATATAGGCAGCCTGACGGGCAAGCTAATGGAGTTGGTGGATATTATGATTCATAGAAAAATTAATATTTTGTGCTTGCAGAAAACAAAATGGGTTGGAGAGAAAGCTAAGAAAATTGATGGCCTAGGTTTTAAACTTTGATTCTCTGGTAAGAATAAAAACAAGAATGGAGTGGGTATAATTCTGAATAAGTGCTTCAAGGATCACGTAGTGGAAGTTAAGAGAAATTGTAATAGAATTATGACTTTAAAAATTATAGTCAATGGAATGATTGTTAACATTGTAAGTGTGTATGCTTCCCTAGTTGGCTTGGATGCGAGCATAAAAAAAAAAATTTAGAATGATTTAGTAGAGTCAATACAAGAGATACCTAAGTAGGAAAAATTATTTATTGTAGGAGATTTAAATGAACATGTTGGAAGTATTGCTGAAAAATTTAATAATATCATGGTGGATATGGTTTTGGAGAGATAAATGAGGAGGGTAAAAACTATTTTAGAGTTTTCTTCAGCATATGATCTTGTAATTGCTAATACTTTATTCAAGAAGAGAGAGGAACATGTTATCACGTACAAGAATGGAATTTCAATAACTCAGATTGATTATTTTCTTATAAGGAAACGAGATCGCTTGGATTGTAAAGATTGTAAAGTCATTCCAAGTGAATGTTTGACTACCCAATAACGATTAATGGTTTTAGATTCCAAGATAAGTATTGAAGAAGAAATAATAAGTCAAAATCCTATTCTCGGACTTGATGGTGGAATTTAAAGAATGAGAATTAATGTATATTTAAGAAGAAAGTTCTAGAACTTGCACAATGGAACATTAACGGGGAAACTGATCTTATGTGGTTGACAATTGCTAGCTGTATCCGTAAGATGACGAAGGATGTGCTGGGAGAATCCAAAGGAATGATTCTAAATAATAAAAATACTTGGTGGTGGAAAGATGATGTAAAAAAAAATTAAGGAGAAGAAGATTTGTTATATAGATTGGTTTAAAAATAAAAATAAGGATAAGTGGGAGAAATATAAAGTGACTCGACGAGAATCTAAGAAAGCAGTAGATAATGCAAAAAATATGGCTCTTGAGGATTTATATAAGAAGCTAGACACTAAAGAAAGAGAAAGACAATTATATAGAATTGCCAAGGAAAGAGATAGAAAAACTAAAGATTTAATTGAAGTAAAATGTATTAAAGATGAAGATCAAAGAGAATTTTTCATGGAAGAAGATATCAAAGATGGATGAGTTATTTTCAACAGCTTTTCAATGAAGGTTGTAAAAATTCAATTGATCTTACAGAATTCAGCACCCTAAAAGAAAGTAAAAATTACTCTTACATCCGACGTATTAGCAAAATTGAAGTCTGGAAAGCTTTAAAGAAGATGAAGATAAAAAAGCAGTAGGATCAGATAACATCCCAATAGATGTTTGGAAGTGCTTAGGAGATTAAGGAGTTTCTTGGCTTACTAGATTGTTTAATATGATTTTGAAGATTAAAAAGATGTCAAATAAATGAAGAAAGAGTATATTAGTACCTATTTATAAGAATAAAGACGACGTACAAAATTGTGCCAATTATAGAGGAATTAAATTAATGAGTCATACTTTAAAACTTTGGGAGAGAGTGATTGAATAAAAGTTACGCCATAATACTAAGGTATCAGAGAATCAGTTTGGTTTTATGCTAGGTAGATCTACTATAGAAGCCATTCATTTATTAAAAAGTTTAATGGAGAAATTTAAGGAGAGAAAGGAAAACCTACATTTGGTTTTTATTGATTTGAAAAAAACTTATGATAAAGTCTCAAGAGAAGTATTTTGGAGAGTTTTAGAAAAGAAAGAGATTTGCACTGCTTATATTCAAGTTATGAAAGATATGTATGAAGGAGCTGTTACCTGTGTTCGGACACAAGGAGGTTTGACTAAGGATTTTCCTATTATAATTGGATTACACCAAGGCTCGGCTTTAAGTCCGTATCTTTTTGCTTTGATTATGGAAGTCCTGACTGGGCATATCCAAGATAAAGTTCCTTGGTGTATGCTCTTCGCAGATGATATTGTCCTTATTGAGAAAACTAAAGAAGGAGTTAAAGCGAAACTAGAGCTTTGGAAGAATGCTCTAGAATCTAAAGGTTTTTATCTCAGTAAATCAAAAACTGAATATATGGAGTGCACATTTAGTCAAGAAAGAAATACTTATATTAGAGATGTGACAATTGGTGATCAAATTGTCAAAAAGAATAAACGCTTTAGATACCTTGGATCAATCATTCAAAATGATAGTGAAATAGATAATGACGTTATTAGCAGAATTCAAGCAAGATGGGTAAAATGGAAAAATGCTTCTGGTGTGTTGTGCGATAGAAAAATCTCATCCAGAATCAATGGTAAATTTTATGAAACTGTAGTAAGACTAACGATGATATATGGTGTTGAATGCTGGCCTGCAAAGAGGAAACATACAAATAAAATAAATATTGCAGAAATGAGGATGTTAAGGTGGATGTGTGGATATACACGAAAGGATAGAATGAGAAATGAATATATCCGAAAGAAAGTTGGTGTTGCACCAATTGAGGATAAACTTAGAGAAAGTCAGCTTAGATGGCTTGGACATCTAAATTGTAGGCCGATTAAAGCTCCAGTTAGAAAAATTGAGTTATTAAATTTTGCCCATGTACAAAGAGGAAGAGAAAGACCAAATAAGACATGACAAGAAACTATAAAGAGTGATCTTAGTTACTTAGACTTAGATAAAAATTTGGTAACTGATAGAGCGCAATGAAAACAAAGGATTCATGTAGCCGACCCCACCTAGCGGGATTAAGGCTTAGTTGTTGTTGTTGTTTTTGTAGACATTTAGATGACATCCTAATTGCAATAGAGTGAGAGAAAGTTGAGATGGGATTGCGCTTCTAAGGGTGAAGGGGGAGGAAAAGAGCTTGGTGCATAGTTACCAATGAAGCCTAGGGATAGGAAAATTAAATCAATAGCATTGAGATGTTTTAGTGTAATAATATTGAACTAAATAGACAATAATTGGTAGAACATTGACATTAAGATAATATCGGCACTGATATCAAAAAAAGAAGATAATATTGACATTTGAATAATACTATTATTCAATTGTATTGAACTAATTGCCCTTATGATGTAGGATGAATGGTTTAAGTCAACTTACAAAATAATTTTTATATGAGATGTACAAAATTATATTTTAAGTAGTTAGCCACGTCCAACTATTGGGAAAGGAAGATCGGAAAAAAAAGTACATTAAAAAATTCAATTAGTTGTAAAAAAGGAGTGTGTATAGTAGTATTTTTCAAATGATGCGGCTCATATGGAATGCTCTCTTATGCCAATCCCAAATGCCTCAGAAAATGTTATTGTTGATAACGATGCCATATTGAACGTTAGTAACCGGTGAAAAAAGAACTAAAACCAAACAAATCTGTTGAGAATTGAGATAAAGTTATCGATGATGATGATGATGATGACGCCGATGACAAGTTGTTTACCATCTTACATGCAGGCCTCAGCGCGAGCCATCTTGCTTGGTTTGGAGCAGGAAAAGCAGTTCCAGATAATCATATTCAGACACAGAAAATCAAAGTACTACGATTCTCATAGCTGGTCTTCAATTGCTCCTTGTAATGCTGCCATGGAGTGTGATGGTGCTTTTAATATGTTTGCCCTACACTTTTCAAGCTTATTTTATGTTAGCAGTAATTTGATTACAGCCAATCAAAACAAGTTTCATTTGTTGTAACATTTATTTATTTTCTGTATAGTGTTTTTCAAAATTTTTAGACTTATTGGTAACCTTCTGAAGTATACTACAATGTTTTGTGATACTTTTGAGTAACTGATTTCTTCTGCCTTACTTTGTTACTGGTCACAGGCGGCACGGCTGCCGATGAGTCGATTTTGTTCGAGTTTATGCTAATTTGAAATCGATTTGAAATTAAAAATTTTCAATTTCAAATTGGTTTAACCCGAAATGATGATTTTGAATGGACTCAAAATTCAGATGGATTCAAAATCAATATTTATATAAAAATAGTGTGTTGAAAAGATCGGTTCAGGAGGATTGAAGCAATGACCTTTAATAAATAACTATTAATAGATTGATCAATTTTAGTTTAGAATTTTAATTTATTAGATTATCTTATAAATTAATATTAAATCTTTCAATCATGGTGTAGTAAGACTTATTTGAGAATTTTAAATTCAATTATCGTACTAAATATATAACTAATTAATAAAAATATGAAGAAAATATATTTAATATATCTTTAAGTCAAATGAAATATAATTTTAAACAAGTTATTTGTAACTCAAAGTCGACTTAAAACTCGATACATACTAGAGATATAACTTAAAGCTTAATTTTAAATTATTCAAACTAGTTTTGATTTGAGTAAAAAATTGAGACACATTGAAAATTGCTGGTCCTAGTTGATAGATAAATATCGAAGTGATACAGTTAGAGTCAATGAAGACGCACTTTTTTCAGCCTTAGCTCATTGAGATATTAGTGCAATTAAAAGTTTATTTTATGATCAAAAATCACAAAAGTAAATTGATTGAAACAGAAAGTAAATGAATTACCACATATTAAATATAAATAATAGAATTTTTATAAAAACTATAAATTATAATTAGGTTTAATTTAATTTAAAAAATAACTCAAAAAAAATTAATAAATTAGAATTGAATTATTCTTGAAATTAAAAATTTTAATTTTAACCGACAGAAATCTGCGACTCTTTCCTTTCTGATAGCCGCAGTGTGGACGGGTCAGCGCGCCGGCGAGGTTACCGGTTGCGGTGCCTTGTATGCAACCCTAGCAGACCAATACATCTCGTCTACAATGGTCGAGGATCGCCTTCTTGATGGGCTGCAGCTAGATCAAAGATCTTACTAGCATCAACGTTCTTCGCTTCCTTTTTTGTTTTGACGTCGAGGCCATCAGGGTCAAAGCTTTTTTTTTTTTGATATCAAAGGTCAAAGCTAGTTAGAGTTTATTCTCGCTGGGAGAAGGGCTTTGACGTCCCAGGATGGAGGAAGCCGAGTGTTTATCCATAGTAAGCAGCTATCTTCCACTTTGATTGTTTTGCCTTTTCTAGATCTCTATCAATCTCGAAAAATTGATGGTTGATAGAAATTGAGATTCGATTTCTTGCTACGACTGATCTATATTGCATTCTCTCTATTATTTGTTTCTATTTTTTCTTGTAACATTATTCACCTTCGTCGCTTAAATTACGATATTGTTAGGAAGAACCATCCTATAGTGGAAACAATTGGAAGTACTTGTACTGACCTTTCCAAAGTTCTTATATAGTGATAATTATTGGTTGAGGGTCGTTACTTTTAAATGAGGATTTAGAAGTCTTTGGGGCACTTATTTATGTCGATGTCTAGCAATCCTCACTATTCTTTGCTTGACATGGAAATAGCTTTTCTATCATCACTAAATAGAATTATAATATGCCTGCATTCTAAACAGTTGCTTTTAGTTTTTTGCCACCTGTAAATGTTTGTTAATATCATGTTTGCCCTCCTAATTTTTAATATATCTTGCTTACCCTCACATTCATCGAACCATTACAAGATAGCTTCTAGAGTTAAATCCATTAGTATCTTAACACTTTTAAATTTAGCCATGATTAAATTAAAGTAATTAATTTCTAGCACTAATTAAAATGAACTTGTTTGATGGGAGATAGGCACAATGCTTGTAGCAGGTGGCACAACTCTGAGGCTTAACAAGCGGGATGCAGGAGTTTGTTGGTAGGAACTAGAGGAGAAGTTGGTAGGGGGTGCGCAGCTAGCTTGGAGGCAACTAACAATGAATCTCTCTCTTACTGACCACCTCTGTATCTCCCATTCTCTTGAAAAACCTTTGTTATTATCCTATCTGAATCATTAATAGATGGCTTCTTTGAGGGATGAAGGAAGAGGATATTTGATGATATAAGGAGATGCTCTCTCGTCCTGACTACCTCTGTATCTCCCCTCCTTCTTCAGAACCTTTGTAGTTCTCCTCTTTGGATCATTAATAGATGTCTTCTATGGGATTTGGATGATAGATGTAGGAGGGTCTCTCCAAATTACCGAAATTCTTGTGTTCTTTGTGTTGTGTGATTTTTTTCCTTGCTTTCTTGTTCTTTCTTTGCCTCTCTTTACGGGAGTTAATGCTGCAAATGAGTCTTCACCTGTTAAGACTCTCTCCGCCATCTTTGGTCTTATTCGGATGTATCTCTCCACCAACACTACACTACCAATGGGATTGAAGATATGTAGATAACAGGAAGATCACTGAGTTCCAAGGTTGTGAGAATTTTGAATTTTCTTTTGATATTAGAAGAGAACTTTTCATTCTTGATATACTTTTGTGGTAAGTTTTTACTATATTTATCATCTTCTTTATTTGAGTTTTACATTTTAAGGTGTTTTAAGGTTTTCTAAAGAGTTTATTAAGAGAGTTTTGAGCTGGAAAAACGCTCACAAACAGGCTTTTGATTTTTTTTATTATTTTGAAACTTGCTGACAAACAAGCTTTCAATAGCCATTTTATTATGGCATTGTAATTTTATTTGATTAAAAAATTGGATTTATTTCAGCGTGATGATGTAATTGAAAAATTAGTACAATTTTATTTGATCAATTTAAAGCATTTGAAAGGGATAGTTAAAGAGATTGTGCATCCAATAACACTTCTTACTCGTTACATCTTGCTTTTTCCTTTCTAATTCAATTTTTCCCCATTTTCTAGCTGGCATTGCTTGTTTTCTTCCATTTTTATCGCTGATATCCATAAGCATTCCTTTTTTTTCTTCTCTGATCTATATATTTCAGTAATACCGTCATATTTACTGCTAAATTACCTTTTATCTTCATTCCATTCTATTGAATTTGATCCTTTCATTTCTCTTTTACTGAAGTTCCAGGCAACCCAAAATTACCATCAAGTTTTTCTGCTTAAAAGCATATCTCTAACACTGTATAAAGCCTAGTACAGAGATTTCCATTTCCCTCTGGATCACATTTCTGATTTTCAGCATATCATCCAAATTATTTCCTAGACTTCTCTTGACTGAACTGGGATTTACTGCTTTTATGTTTCTTTTTTGGATTTTTTAGGCAACCCGAACTGTCATTGTTACTGGTTTGATACCCATTTCTAACACCATCTAAAACTTACTACAGAAACTTTCCAGCTCATCCTGGATAACATAATCTAAAATTCATCACCATTATTATGCTAGATGCTATTATTGGCTGAATTTGATTAACTTCTTACTCCTTCCTCAATCAAGAGATGCCTTCATAAAATTTCAGTAAAGATAAATATGGTAATCATTAATCAGTCAGCACGCAATGTAACATCATACGCTCTCTTCTGCATCTAGGCCACTACCCATTACATTCAGCAGTATTTTTGTTTTGCAAAGGCAGGCTGGATGCAAGCCATAAAATGCCGTTAAGGACTGTAGTCTGTGTTCTGTAGAAGGACACTGACCACCATTAGAGAACTCCCAACTACCCTTCTGGATCTCTTCCCATGCTATATCCCCTCTCTATATCTTCCCCTCCTCCATTTCTCCTTAGTCTCCAACCGACTTCCTCTTCTTCAAGCTAGATCATGTCCATAGAATCTGAACTCTTTGCTTTCTTCTTCTCCATAGAATCTGAACTTTTTCTTCAGTGACACACACTTTTGACAATGGCAACAAGAGTACTCTCACCTCCTTGGCTAAAAGCTAACTACTATCGCTAGGGGTTCACTTTTCCCGTGACCCTATAAGGAGGTTCTCCAATGGCTACACTATGGACAATTAGACTAGTTCGGGAAGCTGGCTGATTCAGTCAACATATTGATTAGGGCTAAACATTAATTATATCATCCATGATTATATTTAGAAGTGTTTAAGATTCTAATGGATTTTAACTTTAGGGGCTATCTTGAAATGGTTAGTTGAATACGAACGTTAGCTTGATTTTTGCAATGGGGAGTGTGCGAAATTACCTCATTTTTCTTTCTTAGGAAACTACCAAATATTGAAATAGCTTAATTTATGATGCACTGCTAGTGCAAAAAACATTTGTAATTTAGGTATGACAACCAAAAGCAGTGAAATTTTCCATTGAGGGGGTTGAGGAGACCCCCTTTCTCCATTGATAGCGACCATATCCAAGTAAGTTTGATGATGGTGGACTCTTAAACTCGTTGGAGTTGCAACAAATGCTTTTAGTTGCTTCCATTGATGATGTATATGATTCTCATCATTAGCCTAATCCCAACTATTTGGTTCTTGCTTTATGTGTTCTTTGTCATTGATTAGTTCTTTGCAATCTTGTTTTTGCTTTCTCATCTCCCTTAACCTTTTTGTATGACATACAAACAAGAAAGGTTTGGCCTACCCCCTTTTCTTCTTATGTTTCTTTAGCGAAAATATTATCTGGTCACTTTAATGGTGCCTATTCTATTATATGTCCTGCATATCAAATACAAACTAAAATTTATTATCTGTCTGCGATAGTGTTTGTACAAAATTCTTCCCATTATAATCATCTTTTACTTAGCCTGTGGACCTCTACTCCATAGATTATATTCCTTAACACTTGAGCTAAGTTGTCAAATCCAAGTTCATAAGTGTAGAACTCCATGTCTTTTTAATCAGTTCATAAAATTGCGTTTAGATTTCGCATGAACAGAATGAACATTTCATTTTGGTATTCCTCTTCATGATCTCTCAGAATATGGAAGCTTTCTTTAGCTTTAAGGTTGCATTAAAACCTTTCCCTCAAAATTCCACTGCTTCTTCAGCTTTATGGTTTAAAGAATTTTTTCCATTGACTCATTGTGCACGCTTTAACATGCCCATATCCATATTGCTGTCATACTTTTTTCTTCTTTCTTCTTTACCTTTTTTCTTTATTCAGGGCAAACAAAGATAAATCAAAAATGACGTTCGAGATTGGTGACCGTGCAACCAGTGACGTTGTTGTCAGGTTAAGGACTAATGAAGGACGAGACCATCGATTCTATTGCCATTCCAAGGTCCTCATAGAGAAGAGCAAGTACTTTGCTGACCGCCTATCTGATGACTGGCCCACATGCCAGATAATCGATTCTTGCAGCTGCGTGGAAGTCCACTGTCAAGAACTTGATTTTAATTTTCATGTCACTGTTCTTCGCCTGTTTTATGTCCAAGAGCCACATGCATGGAATGGAGTAAGAAATGCACTGGGCGTTCTACAAGTTGCCATTAATCTAGGCTGTCAGCAAATGGCAACTGCCTGCATGGAATACTTGGAGGCTGTCCCCTGGGAGGAAGCTGAAGAAGAAGAGATTTTAAGGACTATTCCAAGCCTTGGATCAGCTTACGAATCGATTCTTTCACGTCTTCAACCAGTAGATCAAGCTTTGCTGATCGGAGTTTTTGTCTCATCCCTTCGTTTTGCAACATCATCGCCGCCAATATCCATGCAAGAGCTGAAATCCTCGGTGCAAGAGCAGCTGGATTACATGCTCACCGACGATGATGATGCCCCGCTTTTCAGTTTGGACAATGAGCTTATAAGGTCAGCAATTAAGGATTGTGTAAATAACCTGTTGTGCAGATTTGATAGCTTGCTACAATCTATGTTGAATTTGTCAATCGATAGTTACATGAAGTGCAAAACTCATGATTTTTTCTCACATTTATGTGATATCTCATGGGCTTGTCAGATACTGAGCAAAATAGAGATCATGAAAATTTTGGTCAATTACTGGGTGGAAAAAACCGCAGAAATAGTAAAAGCTGCTGAGAACGTGAAGCCAATTGCTGCTGAAAATCTGCCTATTGAATCAAAGATTGTAGAAGTAGCTTCCAAGGTATTGGAGTCTATAGGATTTGCTAATGCCATTGTTACTACTCCCGGAAGGATTAAAATGGTTAAGATTTGGCTTCCATTCATTCAGAAAGCAAGGGATTCAATAGAACGGCATAGCATTAACACTGATGAGGTCTCATTGGCAAAGTTGGACAGTGAAGTTTGGCAGGGAATTGAATCGGCATTAGTTTCGATCCTTCTGACTTTGCCATCAATCGAGCAAGCAGAGATATTATCGGATTGGTTAAAGTCAAAATTTGTTGGATACCCAGACCTCAGTGAGGCTTTTGAAGTCTGGTGCTACAGAACCAAGGTAGCAAGAAGACGACTTGCATCATTAGCTGGCCCGAGTAACTGACGAATCATGTGATCCAATTTTGTGTGATGCTTGCCGTTTTCATAACTTGCAATCGACCGAGGATGCTGGGAAAATAATAAGAGGATGTACGAATGATCGGAGAAGACGGATTCACGCAACAGATCCCAAATGATTGTTGAGACAACTATTAAAATGATGGTGGTTGAAATATATATATTCAACATTGAAATCTTTTTGTTGAGATAAGTAAAAGGATTGTTAGGCATCACAGAGATGACACCCTTGCTAACATCCCTTAAAAATGTTGAGACAGTATGTGAATCTATTTTTATTCACACATATGTACTTGAATTTGAGTGTTAGTTTGGTACAACAACAACAACAACAACAATAACCAAGCCTTAATCCCACTAGGTGAGGTCGGCTATATGAATCCTTTATTTTCATTACGCTCTATCAGTTACTAAATTCTTATCTAAGTTTAAGTAACTAAGATCACTCCTTATAGTTTTTTGTCATGTCTTCTTTGGTCTCCCTCTTTCTCTTTGTACATGGCCAAAATTCAATAACTTAATTTTTCTAACTGGAGCTTCAATTGGCCTACGATTTAGATGTCCAAACCATCTGATGTAGCGCCAGATCACCAGCACCGATGACTTCATTATAATCTACACCTCGAGCGTAGATTATAACAATTTATTTGCTTGTACATAATTATTTTTATTTCTGCATTTTATTCGAGTTGTTTAGAGTCGTATACTATGTTTATGTTGGTGAGAATGCCCACTTTGATGTTATGTATGGGTTGGATCAAATTGGGTTCAAAAATAGTTCAACTTGAATCAATTTGATTCAAATTAGGACAAGCTTGGGGCTTATGTGTGATGCAGCTTCAATATAAGGACCTGGATGCAATTTCCTTTAATTAAAGGGAGGCTGGCCCTAAATTGAATCGGGCCCTTGTTTCTTCCGATCGCGCCGAACCAGCGGGCGACTCCAGCTGCGCCCTTCGCGACGCTCGGTCGGCTGCTCAGGTTCGCGATGACGCCGCGCCCGCTTCGCCGGTTTCGCCCACGCCGCGCCGAGCTTCCCTCGGCCGATCCGGTCTCACCCAGCCGCGTCCGAGTCACCAGCTTCCACGATCTTTGTCAACGCTGCAGCGCACTAAGCAAACAGGTTCTTCTCATTGCTCGCCCCTCCTGCTTCGCCCGGTCGTGCCCACGTCCAACGGATCCCGCGTATTCCTCGTCACGTTGGCCACGTCGTCGTGCTTGTACGCCAACTTCCACTCCACCTTCCTCTGCTATTAAAACAGGACTTCAGAAAGGGGCGGGGAGGATGCTTGCTGTGATTGAAATTTCTACTGAGTTCGAGTGGAGAGTTTGCTCCTTTCGCTGTGAATCTATGCAGGTGGCGTCGATTCGGACCGGGAACGCAGAGGGGCTGCAGGTTTCCTTGGTTTTTTCTGTTCTGTTTTGCTTTGGATCTTGGTTCCGGGAACGCAGAGGGGCTGCAGGTTTCCCATGCTTAAAGGTTCTTATTAAAAGGATTCATTTCTCTTAATCTTGCATTATCCTCTTTCCCTGATTTCTGTTCTGTGATATCAGAAATATTAATATTAATTCCTATTGCTTGGTTTGTGTTCAATTGCTCCATAGTCGCTATTATATTCCAGCTCACTGTTCCTGTCTTTTATGACTTAAGCTTGGGCTGAATTATGAATGAGATTGATTATCATTTTGCCTAATAATTCTGGGTTATTTGAATGTTCTGTTCATGTCATTCTCTTTGCTTTTTCTTTTCGAGCTGGCTGATGTTAAGTTCAAACTTCGCACATTGATATTAATTGACCACTAATCCAGGTAATCAAGTTGAATGGATTAGTAATTAATCTTTATTAATTTGGTAGTTTCCTATTTAATTTGCTTATGTTTTTCTGGAGTTGCATGGGTATTTTAATTTCTTTAGAAAACCTATTAAAGTTCATGTGGAAATGTGAATATTACTAATTAGTATAAATTATTTTGACTTAGTTTAATCTTCTCTCCATTTGCATTTAGTCATTTAAATATATAAATATAAATCTAAGCACTAATTTAATATTGGTAGCGTTAGGTCGCTTTAAATCGATCCCCGCGCTGCATCACCATCTAAGCTGACTTTCTCTAAGTTTATCCTCAATTGGTGCAACACCAACTTTCTTTCGGATATATTCATTTCTCATTCTATCCTTTCGTGTATATCCACACATCCACCTTAACATCCTCATTTCTGCAATATTTATTTTATTTGTATGTTTCCTCTTTGCAGGCCAGCATTCAACACCATATATCATCGTTAGGCTTACTACAGTTTCATAAAATTTACCATTGATTCTGGATGAGATTTTTCTATCGCACAACACACCAGAAGCATTTTTCCATTTTACCCATCTTGCTTGAATTCTGCTAATAACGTCATTATCTATTTCACTATCATTTTGAATGATTGATCCAAGGTATCTAAAGCGTTTATTCTTTTTGACAATTTGATCACCAATTGTCACATCTCTAATATAAGTATTTCTTTCTTGACTAAATGTGCACTCCATATATTCAGTTTTTGATTTACTGAGATAAAAACCTTTAGATTCTAGAGCATTCCTCCAAAACTCTAGTTTCGCTTTAGCTCCCTCTTTAGTTTTCTCAACAATGACAATATTATTTGCAAAGAGCATACACCAAGGTACTTCATCTTGGATATGTCCAGTCATGACTTTCATAATCAAAGCAAAAAGATACGGACTTAAAGTCGAGCCTTGGTGTAATCCAACTGTAATAGAAAAATCCTTAGTCAAACCTCCTTGTGTCTGAACAGAGGTAACAGCTCCTTCATACATGTCTTTAATAACTTGAATATAAGCAGTGCAAATCTCTTTTTTTTCTAAAACTCTCCAAAGTACTTCTCTTGATACTTTATCATAAGCTTTTTTCAAATCAATAAAAATCAAATATAGGTTTTCCTTTCTCTCCTTAAATTTTTTCATTAAATTTCTTAATAAATGAATGACTTCTATAGTAGATCTACCTGGTATAAAATCAAACTGATTCTCTGATACCTTAGTATTATGGCATAACTTTTGTTCGATCTGCCTTTCTCAAAGTTTTAAAGTATGACTCATTAATTTAATTTCTCTATAATTGGTATAATTTTGTACATCGCCTTTATTCTTATAAATAGGTACTAATATACTTTTTCTCTATTCATTTGACATCCTTTTAGTCTTCAAAATTATATTAAACAATCTAGTGAGCCAAGAAACTCCTTCATCTCCTAAGCACTACCAAACATCAATTGGGATGTTATCTGATCCTACTATTTTTTTATGCTTCATTTTCTTTAAAGTTTTTCAGACTTCAACTTTATTAATACGTCGGATGTAAGAGTAATTTTTATTTTCTTTTAGGGTGCTGAATTCTGTAAGATCAATTGAATTTTCACAATCTTCATTAAAAAGCTGTTGAAAGTAACTCATCCATCTATTTTTGATATCTTCTTCCATAAAAAGTACTCTTTGATCTTCATCTTTAATACATTTTACTTCAATAAAATCTTTCGTTTTTTTATCTCTTGCCTTGGCAATTCTATATAATTGTCTTTCTCTTTCTTTAGTGTTTAGCTTTCTATATAAATCCTCAAGAGCCATATTTTTTGTGTCTATTGCTTTTTTAGATTCTCGTCGAGTCACTTTATATTTTCACTTATCTTTATTTTTGTTTTTAAACCAATCTCTATAACAAATCTTTTTTTCCTTAATTTTTTTTTGACATCAACTTTTCATCACCAAGTATTTTTATTATTTGGAATCATTCCTTTAGATTCTCCCAACACATTCTTCGCCATTTTACGGATACAGTTAGCAACTGTCAACCACATAAGATCAGTTTTTCCGTTAATGTTCCATTGCGCAAGTTCTAGAACTTTCTTCTTAAATAGACATTTGTTCTCATTCTTTAGATTCCACCATCAAGTCCGAGAATAGGATTTTGACTTATTATTTCTTCTCCAATACTTTATCTTGGAATTTAAAACCATTAATCGTTGTTGGGTAGTCAAACATTCACTTGGAATGACTTTACAATCTTTACAATCCAAGCGATCTCGTTTCCTTATAAGAAAATAATCAATCTGAGTTCTTGAAATTTCATTCTTGTACGTGATAACTTGTTCCTCTCTTCTTGAATAAAGTATTAGCAATTATATGATCATATGCTGAAGAAAACTCTAAAATAGTTTTACCCTCCTCATTTATCTCTCCAAAATCGTATCCACTATGGATACTATTAAATTCCTCAGCAACACTTTCAATATGTCCATTTAAATCTTCTCCAATCAATAATCTTTCCTCCTAAGGTATCTTTTGTATTAACTCTTCTAAATCATTTCAAAATTTTTTCTTTATGCTCGCATCCAAACCAACTTTGGGAGCATACACACTTACAATGTTAACAATCATTCCATTGGCTAAAATTTTTAAAGTCATAATTCTATTACAATTTTTCTTAACTTCCACTACGTGATCCTTCAAGCTCTTATTCAGAATTATACCCACTCCATTCTTGTTTTTATTCTTACCAGAGTACCAAAGTTTAAAATCTAAGCCATCAATTTTCTTAGCTTTCTCTCCAACCCATTTTGTTTCCTGCAGGCACAAAATATTAATCTTTCTATGAATCATAATATTCACCAACTCTATTAGCTTGCCCGTCAGGCTGTCTATATTCCAAGTTCCTAATCTAATCCTACTGACTTGAGTTCTAGTATGATGGACTAGCTTTTTTACTCGCATTTGTCCATAATGTGGGGACTCTTGCTCATTTTTCACTACACCCGGGCGCCGATGCAGCTGCCCTTGCCCATTTTTCACTGTATTCAGGCAATACAACGCGTCGCTTTCACGGAACGCCCTAGCTTTAGCGCAATTTTCTAAAAGATTCATGTCATAATTGATTCGACGAGTTTTACGCTGGCTGTCGACTGCCTAACGCAAACATCTGCGTTTCTCATCCGGGACTTGAGACCCGGCAACGACGCGTTTGAGTGTTAGTTTGGTGATTTGATAAAATTTTTAATCCACTTATTTTGAGTTCTTTGCTGAAACTTGATAGATGTTTATTTGCAGTATATAAAGTTTGTGTTGCATATGCAAATAGTTAGATTTTTCTATTAAATATGTAATTTTTTTTTTAATTTCATGTATGAGATTATCATAAATATGTTTGATTGTATGCCCTTAATTCTATTTTAATATTAAAAATTAATTATATTTTATATCATATATATATAAATAATAATTAATTTATATTATATATTTTATATATTTTAATAAAATAATGTTTTTATTAAAATTTAAATTTTACAAATAAACAGATTCTATTATTATTAATAGACACAGCAGCCTATTGCTTTATTAAAGTATTCCTTTTGTATTCAACAAAAGGTGTACCTTGTAATTTATACTGTTCTAATAATTAATTCATTAATTATAATTTATGATTTTAATATATTTGTGATGTGATAAATTAATTTTTTAAATTCAATTTATTAATTAATTATTAGTATTGCATGGTATATTTTTTTGCTTTTGATTAAATTATTTTAAAAAAAATAAGTTATTAATTTAAATAGATGAATTATTAATTTGGAAGGGTGTTGCGTGTCTCACAAGTTCACTTATCGTTGTGAATGATGACATTTGAAATACGAAGCCTATAAGCGAAAAGATTGCTGAATTGAATTCCCACCTGTTCTTCACTCTTTTTTTTTAAATTCATTTCTTTTAATTTCATTGTCTTTTTGTTCAGACAAATTAAATTTGAATAAGTTTAAGATAATTTTAATATTATTTACATAACATGCGAAATAAAAATTAATTTTATTTTAAAATAAAATATTATAAATATATCATACAAAATTTTAAATATTACATTTTCTTTAAATAAATATTATTTTATAATTTAAATTTTATAAAAAGTATAGTTTGTAGATAATAATTTTATCACAGTTTCTTAATTTTTTTCTTAAAATTTTATGTTAAAGATAATAATTTAATTTTTAATTTAAAAAATCATTGTATATAAAATATAATTAATTTTAAACTATTGAGAGAAAAAATGATTACCAATAAAATTGTTTTTTTTTTTTGATAATACCAATAATATTTGTTGGCACGGTGGCACTCTTTTGATCACGCATGGATTTGTTCTTTAGGGCTTGTGAATGCGCCACTCGGGAGTCTGAGTTCAGAGAGCTCGGGTGCAAGCTTGGATCCGCCAGTAATGGAGATTTTGTTCTTGTTCTACTCCGTAGTCTCTACCTTCATCACCTCCTCCATCTTCTCCATCTTCCTCGTAGTTCGTTTCATCCCCCTTCTTCTATCACGCGCTCTTGCTCAATTTCAACCGGCAAACGCCGCCGCAGGAGATGGCGGCGGAAGATTTCCTGTGGCTGCCGTGCGTTTTTACGAAGGACGCGTTCTTCATTCTCGGATGAAGCCAGTCACCAATTCCTTCGAGTACCCGGTTCGTTACGGGCTCTTCGACCTCGACAACTCACCGCAACCCTCGCACCTAACGACCGATCGAGCACGGGAGGCTGCCGGTACCGACGGGCCAGTGTAATCCGTCGACCAATTGATCCAAATCTTGTTCTCTTCATGAATTTCTTTTCAAAGTTCGATTATGCTCAGCTTTCTGCTGACGATACCGGCGAGCGTGGGGTACGAACAGAACCCATTGAGAGTTTACTATTGCTATGATCTGGGAAGGGAAGAGAACAAGGAAAGAGGGATCTCTTCACCTCGCCTTAAGAATTGCATTGCGGAGGTGAGTGCAACTTATTAGGCTTTTCTTTGTTCCTGTGTTGCTTTTATTGAACTGGAAGTAACTTGGACTATTAGATCATTTCAGGTTACAAATACGCCTTGGGCGGAGAAAGTTTTTTTTGTGTTCAACCCGCACTCGGATTTGGTTGCAAAGCCCTTGCATGTCAGTCCATTCATGGTAACTACTTCTGATAAGCGTTCTCAGGATTCTGTAGATTTTATACAAAATACTGTTGTAATGCTTTGTTTTTTGACAAAAGTGAATTTTATTAAATCCGGATTACACTCTGGGCACTTCGGTGCATATGAAAGGCTCAAAAACAAGGGCATTACATCACTTCAATAACATCATGAATGGAAGATAATGCAAGGCTGGCTAAGTGATGGGCTACATTGTATAATTCTCTTTTCTGGGGGCAGTGGATGACAGAGCCGCTCTTTGCAATGTAGAATCCATCCCTGATGTCGTGTAGGATGGGTCCTCTGAAGCGAAGGTAGTTGGGGGTAGATGACTGTGACAGCATTTATGGCATCCAACTTGATTATCCATTCTTTGAACCCATTTTTGGAAAGAAAATGAGCTCCTTCATTGCTGGAAGCTCTGCCAGGTGGGGTAAAAAGTGGCCATAAAGTCGCCTAAATGTCTTCAAGATAATTGTCTCAAAGTACCACACCAATGCCTGCATAACCCTCAATGCCTGCATGGATGTCAGTTTTTGGATAGCCAAATACTCCATGCAGAAGACTACAATTTCATGAAAATTTGTTTTTAGGTATTAAACCCTAGCTTAACCTTGTGTTTAGATGAAATTTATGCCACTATAAGTTGCTTAGTTCAATACAATATAGATATTATTGTTATTTAAATGTTAATGTTATCCGGTAATTATTACTTATTTGGTTTAATGTCAATTAATTAAAAGATATAGGGGATTGATGTTAATTTATTTTTTGTTTTCCCCAAGCTTCACTAACTCCTTTCTATTGACTTCTCCCCCTCCCCCTTAGAAAATTAATCCCACGTTACCTTTCTCCATTACTATTATAGTGTCATTTATATATCACCCAAAATTAGGTAATGTTATTTTAGAATGATAACATTGTTATTATTTATATTGTTATCTAAACAAGTCATAACCAAAAATTAATTTTTTTTAGTATCATGACATAACATCATAATTACATTAAACCTAACGCTCCCTAAGTAAAATTTTGTGTGTAAGAGAAATGCATTGCCAAACATCTTGTGAGACCTAATTAACTTAACTGTTTAATTGATGCCAACCAAATTGGCAATAAGTTTAAAGTTAGACATATCGTACAGAAATCATAATATGAAAGCTAACATTATTTCAAACCCTATACATGTCTTAAGATTAAAACTAAGTTAACCTGACACAATAAATTCTAAAACAAAAAATTTTGTCATTTGAAATTAATTTGAACGAGTTTATATTCAAATACATTTCAAATTGGCTGCTTTAGTCTACGCCATTTATTGGACAGCTTAAAGACAGATTAGCTAAAGTCACTTAAGTTTAAGCTGTTGCTAAATAGTCTACAAATTGATAATTCCCAAGTGTCGTGCTCTTGTTTGTAAAGATTCTAAATGCTTAACTAGGCCTTTCTTTGCTAGGGTCACCAAAACACCCCAAACGGTCTAAATTCATCCTAAAATCTCTCCCATTAATGTCTTTATTTATTTTACATCCTATACAATTTTTGTTATTAAAAGCAACTTTAATTCATATCATTCACAAATTCCAACTTTAAAAATCAACTATATTTCTCATCCTATACATATTTTAGTATAAAAATAAACTTTATTTTATATCCAACACAAATCTCAATATGAAAATGACTTTTTCCCATAATAATATTGAAGTAATTTTCTCTCTCTCCCCATCCCAAAAGTAACTTAAACTAACCCAAACGATTTCTCTAACAAAACAGAGCCTGAACATAACTAACCTAAGGGATTGCTTTTGTTTCATATTTCTATCTTCCACAATCCTGTTGGACAATGGACTTGAGCATGATAAAGTTACTGAAAGAAAACGTGTTCCATGACTTGCTATTTGCTATAAGCCTATAATAAAGGATGTCCAAGTTAAAAGATCAACTTCATAAAGTCAAAAGCATTTTTTCTGTTGCACAATCACTGCTTTTTGAACTAATACTTTGCCTGTCTTGAGACCGAATTCATTTTTCTCTTCATTGTCTCTAGTTCATTATTTGGTAATCTGTCTAATCTTTATGTCATATTCAGACTCTTCCCGATTGTACGTAATCACATGCACCTTTCGACTCCTACAGATTTTAGCAGTGTGAAACTATTGTCTTTGAGTCTTTGTTATTTAGCCGTTCATTTATTTTGGTTTGAATCTTTGGAAATTATTCCAAATTTTTTTGCAATACCCGTTGATTTTCCTATTTATTTCAATTGTTCAGTTATGTAAGCGTGGATTCTGTCCTTTATGTAAGCATTGTAAATAAGTTTTTCATGAATGCAAAAATAGCATTTGAAGAATGAATTAAATGTTGTTTTTGAGCTATCAAGGAGTATTCCTCGATGCAGTTACTCGAGCTTTTCCTATGTATCCAAAATACAATAGTTGTTTGCCAACAAGAGCTGAGTTTTGATAGATTTGGAGATAGCTTGCATGGATAAATTATGTTTCTTGACGTCATTATACTTGCTAAGTCATGCTATGCATCAGTAGTCAAGAATTGGGAAATCGTGTCAAATGTTCTTTGAAAATTTTTTGATTTTAGGAATTCAAGATCAAAACTTGGAAGAATATAACAGAGAACAAGAATTATATCTTGAGTAGAGAAGAAAGAAGTGTGGCTTCCTCTACGTCTTCTTTTTATTTAGCTTTACTTGTTCATTGGAGTTTTCCAGAGAAATCTATCTAATTGCACTGAATTGATTCATACAAGAACTATGTCAATCGCTTATTCCACCCGTCCTTGATAAATTGATAGAATGTGTTCAATCGCTTTTTCAGCACTTAAACTACACCTATTACATAGTTACGCGTCAATGTTTATTAAAATGTCAGCGTTTCTCTCGCCATGCAAAATGGCATATTGCATAGCCTTTGTTGTCTTTCTTCTCCTATAATGTTAAGGAAATTCAAGGTAATACTAAACTAGTCTGTCATTGCAGAACGTGTGGATCTATAGAAGATAAAGATTTTAAAGAATTGATTTTTGTGATTTTGTTCCCACAAAAAGTTTGAAAATACATTAATAAACCATGGATATAAATATTTTATGAAATAATGCAAGCAAATGGAATATGCCACAATATAACTTGGTTAAGGATTGTAAAAAGCGATTCTGTAAGCTTGAAGTTGAAATATTTGGCGATGGATCCATAAACTGGATTCCAAATAACTAAGATAAGACTATTGATTTCTTTCTGATATTGTATGTATACGTCACCGGTATATCCTCTTCATGATTTGTTTTACCTTTTGGCAGTCATTAGTACAAATCCACTTGCAATATCCTTTAAATCCCCGAAAAAAGAATGACATGTTGATCACCTTGATAAATTACAGGACATGCAAGGAAATTGGAGCATCCGTGCTGATGTACCTGGAGAAAGTATTTTCATTGCTATTTCAGTTCATCACCCGACCCTTGGAAACTATTTTACAGCTACTCTCAGTGCCAAAAGAGTTCATTCATCCACCACTCCACTCGATTTGGCAATGTATTTCTGGCTAATGCCTCATAAGGTTGCAATGTGGATATATTGGCAGGTAAGGTTATGCAGAAGAATGATGATAAAATAGTTTCATCCAAACGTTGTATCTATTTTGTTATTTTATGTTTGATATTTTTGCTGCTTGTCGTAATAACTGAAGGAATTATGTGTACTTATGCTATTGTTGTGAGTATATGAAGTATAAATTTAATCAATATAAAAGTACTTATTTTAGAAATGTGATAATTGGTAATTAAGTTATTAGGAAGAGTGCTATTTAGATGCTTCAGATCAACCTTACGAGTGATGGTGAAACATATGATGTTATTAGTAGATCTAAGCAGGTTAAATAAGGGAGGAATGCATCTAGTATGTTATGTGATAGAAAAGTCCTCCTCAAGCTTAAAGATAAATTTTATAGTTTAGTACTAAGACCAACAATATTACATGGTGATGAATATTGATTTATGAAGCATAAACATACAAATAAAATAAGTGTTACAAAGCTAATGTAAAAATGGATGATTAGTAATACATGAAGGGACAGAATGAGAAATAAGTATATTTGTGAGAAGGTTAAAGTAGGCTCAATTAAGGATGAGCTTAGAGAATGTCAACTTTGATAATTTGGGCATATAAATCATAGGCAAATTTATGTTTCAGTAAGGAAAGTTTAATTATTGAATTTTATCCATATAAAAAGAGAAAGATGAAGACTAAAAAAGATATGGTAAGAAACAAAAGAACAATTTTGTATACTTAATGCAAAATAAGGAGTTATTCACACACACACACATATATATAAACTTTATAAATTGCAATGGAAATAAAAGATTTATTTAGCCGACCTCACCCAATAGGATAAATGCTTCATGGTGGTGGTTGTTGCTTTGTTGTTGTTGTTGTTGTTATGTATACTAGAAGGCTAGTGATTGTCAATGCTATCATCATATCCATGATGAATATGGAAGATCTAATAATATATTAATAATATAACTTTGTGTATCACATGCATACAACATATGTCACATGTACATGTTCTGCACTTGCCGGTTGTGCACAGTTGGCAAATCCAAAAGAAAAAATTGAATGAATTAGTTCCGGTTTGAAACATATGGGGAACCAAATCGGTTTGGTTCCCCAAACCAGAACCGATTGGTCCCGGTCCAGATTGAACCGGTTCTGGGATGGACCGGTTCATACCGGATCAGGCCGATATAGTTCCGAATTGGGTCAATCTAATTAGCAGCACTACTTGTACTGCATTTTAGATTTTATTGCTAATTATTTTTTCAATAATTATAATGTTGTCGATTTCAATTTCATGAAATTATTTATTCTGTTTGATGTTGATTTTGATGACAAATTCTGTTGTTTATATTACTATTAATTTTAACAGAGAGATATATTTTACTGACGAAAAATGCCCAATTTATAAAGGTGGAAACTGAAGGTAGTTAAATTCAATGTTAATGATAACTTACAAAATGTCAAAAATAAATTGTTTGGGGTCATGAATTTAGATCTGAATAATGTGATTAAAATTGAGTGTAAGTATCCCAGTACACATTCGTGTAAGGCGTTGCTTATTAAAGATGACGAGAACTGTAAGGTGATGCTTCAACGTGCATATATAGCGTAACTGTCACTACTTGTCGAACGTACTATAATTAATCAAGTAAGTGATCACGATCGAGAGTAATAGGATTTAGGTGATGCTTCAACGTGCATATACAATGTCACTGTCACTACTCGTCGAATGTACTATAATTGATCAAATAAGTGATCACGATCGTGAGTAATAGGATTTAGTCAAGAGGATGCTGAACAATAATATGTCTATATATCAGCTCAGTCTGGTTGACATACAAGGTGCTATCACATAATTCTTACATTGATGTACCACAGTACACACGAATGTTTGACCTAATAAAGTAAGTAACGTGCTCTCAGGATAATAATGATCTATCCTATTGATACCTGAGAATTGCAAGGATTCAAAGCCAACCTACTGTAATGACTAAATGTGACGGGGACAAGTAACTGGCCAGTCCCTGAGCATGTGAAGATATGTTGCAATCTCAGGAGTGCGAGACTGATCAAGTTGAGCGGCACAATGAACACCACATAGACACTCTAAATATGAGTGTATCGCTGGTAGAGGCTCCATAGGCATCTTTCCCTGCCATGTCATCCTCAATCACGTGTCATATCAAGCTTATGAAATAAAATTGATAAGCTATTTTCGATATATTTGATAAAGATAATTCATAAAAAATATTTAATTTATGTACCTTAGGCATTAAATACTATATAATGCGGGTGATGACAACACGACTTGCTAATAAAAAATGTAAGTTGGTAGAGATTGGATGAGAGAGATAAAGAGAATTGAGAGAATAAGAGAATTAGTGAGAGGGAGTAAAATAAGGAGAGAGTCCAGGGATGAAATTGGAGGGGAGGGGGTTTATGTAGGCCAATGGCCGGTTGACCGTTGACCGGATTGGGCGACTCCAGCCAACGGTCTGCCCGGCCGTTGAGTGGAGTCCCCCTAAGCTACGCACGACCATTAACAACCTTTTATGTGAAGTCTCCCGAAGATCGGGTGACTTCTTAAACATATCTATTTTAAAAAAATTTAAAAATCGTGCAAATTATTAAGTGATTTGTCAAACGTGTTTATTATAAAAAATTCTCCATGAAATGTATTCTTATACTCTAACTGCAGCTGATCAACTTGCATATCTTCAACCTCAATTTTGATAATGTGCAGCTGTTATAGTTTACAAAAATCAATGAGTATTGCTAGTAGAGTCAAAGCTAAAGAAGCTAAAATTGAGAAACAAGGATTGTTTTGTGATTAAAAAGCAGACATGTAAGGAAACTTTTGGAAACAGTTGAGACCAATTTTATCATAACTTTTGGTTTGGCGCCATAAAAATTGTTATCAACAAGTTGATAAGAAGAAATGAGATTGTTGAGCTGGATATGTGGTAAGATCATGAATCCTGATTGTAAAATTGTATTTGGGAGAGTGTGGGGAGTATTATTTGTTCTGGTAGATTACTGAAAAAGACGATTTTGGTACAAAAGCAAGAAATAACACCCCTGAGTAGGTAAACTATTCTTATTATTGAATTAGTCAAAAAATAGATTGAAAGTGTGCCAGATATCATTCAAACTGTGAGCATAAAACTTGATTAACACAACATGCAATGGTGAATTTGAATGTTGCTAAACTACTTTTAATCGTACGATTGCTGCGAACAAGATATTGATTATGGAAACATTCAATTAGCTCTATAAATACAATGTTCTTATTGTACCTTAGTAATCTCTTGAGCATCCCATGCTTCATATTCAGGCCTTCAAGCTGTGGTGGAAAAACGTCCCATTTATTGATCATCCCAAGTACTCGAATCCAACTTACAGGGATGATGCTTTGTTGCGAAATATTGAGCTGTGCTCGTTGCGGGGAGCCGATCAATATGATAATCATTTGATTCAAAATGGCACTTGCAAAAGAAGAAGTAGGTGGTGCGTTTGGAGAGATTCGAAATGACCATGATCATAAATTCTCCATTAAGCTCTCATCCCTCTATATCATGTAAGTCGTCATTTAACTTTTGAAGAATGTCAGATTTTTTAAGTTTTTCTGTTTTTGTCCTTTTCACGCTTTAAGACCAAATAAATATTCTTATTTGTAATCAGTAGATGCAATTAAGTCGATTGCCCTACTGCAGCAGTGCATCGTTTATCTCAACTATTTGGCCCTGGGCTTTATGGTTCTTTTTTTTTTACCTATTATTATGTTTCTTTGAAACTGAGATAAAAAAAAAAAAAAAACTATTTTGATTTTATTATATGAAATAAAATTCTTTTAGGGATAATTACAACTAGGCTTCTGAGTTTAACACTTAATAATACATAGGTCCACGTTTTTATTAATGCTCAAGACTTTTTTTTATGTCCTCTTTTTATTTTCTTTTGCTTTTTTCCTCATCTCTCTCTCTCTCTCTCTCTCTCTCTTTATTTGTGCTTAGGGTCATCTCAGGGTGATGTCATGGATGACGGTGCTAGAGTGGTGGGCGATGCCATGGACGATTACATTAGAGCGACGAGCACAGCAATACCAGGGCACCAATGCTTGGAGCAAGGAGAGATAGGAGAGAAAATAGTGAAAAAGAACAAGAAGAAAATTGAGGGATGTCAGAGTAAAACTATTTTCTTAATCGTGAATTTAGTAGCCGATGGACTAAGTTACATTATTTCTCAAGCTATAAGTACCAGTTTAGTTTATTTGGGAATCAGAGACTCAAATTCTCAAAATCCCAAACTAGGGGATTTAATTATCATTTACCCAATTAAAAAACTTTAGTTGATTACAGTGAACAAAAATGAGATTTTAGGGTTAAAAATTGACTTATTATTGTTAGGGATAATTATACTCAGATCTCTGAGTTTAACGCTTAATAATGCATAGATTCATATTTTTAAAATTATAATATTAGGGTCTCTGATTTTTAATAAAATATCAAATGGATTTTTTTTTAATTTTTTATTATTAAATTTTTTTAATTACCATTATACCCCTCAACTTTTCTCTCTCATCTCGATCCCCGCCCACGGGCGACGCCGCGCGGCGTGTGAGACCCACCGGCAACCGCAGCACCCGCGCGGCCGCCTGCGGGTCGCGCGGGCCTCTCTCTCTCCCCCGGATCCCCGTGCATTGTCGACGCCATGCGGTGTCACATATGCACGAGGATCGAGAGGAGAGAGATGCAAGGAGAGGTATAATAGTAATTTTAAAAAAATTAATAAAAAAAATTTAAAAAAAGATCTATTTAATAATTTATTAATGCTCAGGATTTCGATATTATAATTTAAAATATACAGATTTATGCGTTATTAATAGTTAAAACTCAGAGTCAGGGACCTGTGTGTAATTATTCCTTAATTATTATATTGTGGGGAACGTGGATGTTATTTCCCCCATAAAGCAGTGAAGGAACGTGACGAACGTATCCTACACAAAAATCCCCACCATGTCCCTGGTCACATCAATCCAAGGAAATCACATAAAATTTGCCAAAAATGACTTCTTACGGTTGGCTTCAGCCCACGGTGCGCTCAGCGCTGGCCCAGGGGTCGGTCGGTATGATTTAACCCTCTCAATCACAGCCGTACATTCATCACTCTCTTTCACCTGATTTGAGATCTCTGATATTTGATGTTCTCTTCCTCGCTTCTCTCCCTTGCGGCCACTTCTTTTCATTCACATGCATTTGTCCTCCTCAGTCCTCACTGTCACTATCCACCAAAAAAAAACTATGCTCAATAAAATATATTAAATTATATAATTAAAAAAATTAACAGCATATTTGTTTATAAAATTAAATTTAAATAAAAATATTTTTTATTAAAAATTATGAATAAAATGAAATAAAATTAGTCATTATGTTGAGATATGTGAAGGCTGTGATACAAAATTAGTTATCATATCAGGATATATGAGAAATATGATATAAATTAGTTATTATTTTAGTAATATGTGTAGGATGTGAAATAAAGTTAATTTTTAATATTAAATTTTATATGTGATGTGATATATCTATTTAAAATTAAATAAGATTAATTTTAAATAATTATTTTCTCTTTTTTTTTTATTATTTCAATAAGTTTTGACGTCAAGTTAGAATTCATGTGTTTGGCGAGGAACTTTGATTCAAATTATAAGCTCTTGATTGGCAAAAAACAATATATATGTACATAAGAAAAATATTTTTTAATAATGTTTTCCTATTCTACAAAAATTTTAAAATTAAGTTAAATAAAAAGCTTTTTTCATTCTACACAAAATCTATAAAATAATTAATTTTATTTCTTGTCATTGATAAATCTGTTGAGAGCATTAATTAGAGTATTTAAACTCAATGAGATTACATTTGAATTTTAGCTTAAAATCTTCAATCTAAATTTTAGTTTTAGTTTTAATCCATATTATTCCACATTTATAAAGAAAATATCTTATTAAATAGTTTTTATTATGATTTAATTTATTACACATTAAAAATCTTCAAGATCATGGAACAGCTTTAATTTATTGATAGCAAAAGATTTTCCTTATATAATATATATATTATACATTACAATAATAAAAATAATAACACCCAAGTCTTTATCCCATTAAATGAGGTCAGCTATATAAATTCTTTATTTTCATTATATTTTATCAAATAATAAGTCCTAATTTATCTTCAAATATATGAGATTTTTTCTGATAATTACTTGCTATATTTTATTCATTCTTCTTTTGCTACTTTTAACATAAGCAAATTCAATTCAACTCTTTTTACTGGAGCTTCAATCGGCTTATAGTTTATATGTCTAAATTATTTAAGTCGACTCTCTCTAAGCTTACTTTCAACTGAGACTACCCCAATCTTCTTGTCGATATACTTATTTTTCATCTTATTTTTTCATGTATACCCATTCATTCACTTTAACATTTCTATCTCTATTACACTTAGTTTACTTATGTGTTTTTGCTTTGTGGGATAGTTCTTAACAACATATAATATTGCTAGTATTACAATTATTCCGTAGAATTTACCTTTAAGTTGGAGTGAAATTTTTTATCAAACAATACACTAGAAGTATTTCTCTAATTTAACCATTCTGCTTAAATTTGTTAATAATATTGTAACATCCCGGTAAATTTAAATTTAAATTTTTGATTAATTAAATTTATTATGAGGAATTAATATTATTCATGATAAATTAATCATTTAAAATTAAATATATGAAATATTAAATGTTTGTTATGCGATTCAAAATTTAAAATGGCTGAAATTAATATTTAATTTAATTAAATCAGATTATTTAAAATTTAAATCCAATGAATTTAATTACCCATTAAATATCCATAACTACCTCCTTAAATTAAGGCTAAGAAAAATTACAGAAATACTCCCAGATTATTATTTAGGGAAAGAAATAGAGTTTCTGCCCCTAAAACATCAATTCAACTCTTCCCCTTCTATAACCGCCGCCGGCCTAGAGAGAGGAGAGAGAAAGTGACGAGTTGGAGAGAGAAAGTGACGAGTTGGAGAGAGAAAGAAGCCGGATCTCCCCAAAATTGACGATTCCTCTTCATATTCTTCTCAATCTACACGTTTTCTTAAGCCTTGGATCAGATCTAGTGATTTTGGAGTGATATTTCTCTTCGAATCTCAAAAAAATCTAAGATCATGGTGAATTCGAGGTAGGTTTTATTCTAATTTAGCTCATATAAATTAAAATTTGGAAATCAACTGAGTATTTTGATAAATTGTATGAGATTTCTGGATATTGCCATTAGTCCTTGTGATTTTATTTGAATTCAAACATGTTAATGAATTTCTCTAGTCAAATTTCTATGATTATGTTGTGCTATTAAATAGAATTCCTATATATATATTATTTCATATAACTTTTCATGCTAATGGGGTCTCCAGATCTCTAAACTTATTTTATTTTTCAGTGCATCATGCTTATCATATAAAAAGAATAAAAAT
>JAEMOT010000954.1:258457-334077 GCA_019297695.1 Apostasia ramifera
GGGGGCGCAGGGCGGCGCGGTGGCGGCACGGGGCTGCGCGGCTGCCGGATCTGGAGGAGAGAGGGAGGGTAAGGGTATAATGATAATTTTTATATTTTTTAATAATAAAAAAATAAAAAAGGGACCCAGATGATTTTTTTGAAAATCTAGGGACCCCAATGATATAATTTTAAAAATATGGATCTGTATGATAATAACCCTTAAACTCAGGGACCTGGGTGAAATTTGCCCTAAAAGGTATTACTCTTTCTTCAGGCAGCGAAACCTCGCGAGTCGATTTCCACGCGGCAGGTCCTCGACGAACTGTTAGACGGTGCACCATGCAATGGCGCCACACAGCGGATCTAATATTTTCTGAACCAGTCCGGTCCACGTCGCTCTTCCCATGTCAGCGGTTCCGGTGGTCCAGGATCCAGTTAGCGTTAAATTTGGGTGACCCACCGGTCTAGTTCCGGCTGGCCCGGTTGAGCCGGTCCGTCTCTCTGATCGGCTGCATCTACCGTCTTAATTTTCCGAACGTTTGCCGCACATCAGGCCGTCAAATCTGCTTGGCCATTTCTGCTGGCTGCACTGTTGGCAGCTGCGGATTCACCAGCCACAATTAGTAATGCAACTCTAATTTTTTAATTTTTTTTTTAAAATACATGATATATTTTTTCTATATTTTTTCATTTTGTTTAGTCTAGTAATATCTGTTAGGCATTTGACATTAAAATAAATTTTTAAAAGCAAGATTATAGGTGTTAATACGTAGTTCCTGCGCTGCATCCCGGCCGTACACGTGACGCTTTGCTGGCCTCCAGCTCTTTTATTTATTTGCTTGCATCTCACAGGTTTCTGACCAGGTCAAATCTCGGGCACGAAGGTGCAACCAAGCCTCATCCACGACGAGCCAGGACATCCCTGTAACGTCGTCCCCGATGTTACAAAACGGTGTCTGTCGTAATCAAGCTTGGTTCGACCGCGCCGTTCGCTGTACAGAGACACTTTCTCCAGACCAGCAAATCAAGGATCCGCATGCTTCGGCTAGCACGAATTCCCAGAAGAAGTACCAGTATTAAAAGATAGTACCCTCCTTTTGCGGTTTCTGGCCCCTCCGGCGGTCGACAAGCGGCGCGAACTCAGAGTTTATTCACCTCCTTTTCTCCGGAAAACTAGGATGAAGCTGCACCACTCACTGCCTACAAATACCTTTGAACAGTCCTCAAAGAGGGGGGAGATCGGATCAAAAAGACCAACTAACCAGGAAAAAAGGAGATCCCTCTTCTACCACCTCTTGTAAAGAAAGAGCTTGAGAACAAGAAAAGCTCTCTTTCTCCCTCTTTTTCTCTCTTTTTTTTGTAAGCTCTTTGTTCAGCCTTCACGGCTACCTTCTTTTATTAGTGAAACTTCTTTGCTGACCGCTCGGTGAACGTAGGGGATTTTCTCCCTGAACCACCTTAAATTGTTATGTGCTCTTCTGGATGCCCTGAACTCTCTCTCTTAAGCCTCAACCATCAGGCTTACCTCTCTGCGCGCCGCCATCTTCCGGAACTCTCTCTCTTTTTTGGTGTTCCTTGGGATCTCCTACATCCTACGTCAATATTTTCTGGTGCTTTTATTGAGACCTCAGGAAGATGGTGGCCAGAACGCACAAAACCAACTCCGCTGCTCGCAGTACGTATGCGGGAGAACCTTCCGTTCGGGAACCGGACAACAGGGCTTCGGCCTCAACTTCTCGGCATCGCGCCGAATCCGTTTCCTCCTCCAGGGGAACCCGTGTCTCAGAGCTTCAAGGGATGCTGGCGAATCTTACTAACTTGGTCACTGGCTTCACAGCTCAACAGGCCGTGATTCTCAGACAGACCCAGCCAGTATGCGTAGTATTCCTCTTCCGCCGGTAGCGGCGGTTCCTGCTCCTTTTCTGCAGGTCGCGGCTGTTCCTGCTCCTCTTCCGTTGGTTGCGGCAGCCCTAGAGCTCCTTCCGCCGGTAGCGGCGGCCCCTGCGCCCTCCTCTGGTCGCCGAAGCTCCCGCTCCCGCGCTTCCTATCGCGGCGCCTTCCGTTCAGACGTCTGGCTCTTCTCAACCGCCCAGACGCCTCTTTCACCCCCAGGGGATTCACCGGAATCCTTTTCCACCGTGTTTGCTATCACAGCCTGCTTTCCTTCCACCTGCTTTCCCCCCCTTCCTCACCGGAAGAGATCCCCTCTTTCCAGGAGTTCAGGCCCCCCATCATGGGCCTGATCCTTTCTTTGGACCAATGGATGACAACGCTCCTTTCTCAGAAACCATTCGTCTGGCCCCAGTCCCAGAAGATTTCAGGCCACCCAGGCTTGAGGCCTACAGAGGTCCGATCGACCCCCGTGAGCACGTTCAGGGATTTGAGGACACAGTCCATTACCGTCAGCCGGACGAAGCCACTAAGTGTCACCTCCTAGCCAACACTTTGAAAGGGCCGGCATTTAGCTGGTTCGTCAAACTCCCCAGCGGCCAAACCCGAATGGTCGTCTCTGACATGGTGCTCTCCAACATCAAACAAGACGAGAAGGTGAGTCTGCGAGACTATACCAACCGCTTCTTCGCTGCAGCAGCAGAAGTAGAAGATGTATATCCTGCGGTAGCCATGAACAATTTTCGGAGGGGACTCAGAGTGGGGGACCTGTCTAAATCCCTCAAGCTGGCCAAGCCTCGGAGTTACCCAGAACTGGTGGCCAGAGCCAGTCAGTTTATGCTCCTCAAGGATGCCGAATCCTCTCCTCCTGATGTTTCTAGAGTTGAACAGGGAAGCAGGAAGAGGAAACATCGGGGTGACAGACCCCCGGCCACAAAAGTACAAGCGGCCAAGAATCGTGATCGAAATGAGGAGAAACCTCAACACGTCGTCCAGCACTAAAGGCATTCTTTCTCTCGGCCGCTCCCTGAAGTCTATGCGGCGGCCGTCAAACAAGGGTGGGTCCGACTTACCGGACCCAAGCCAGCACCCCCGATCAGAGTAGATCCCGACAATTATTGTGAGTTTCACGGGAACTATGGGCACAGGCTTCACAAGTGTCGCGGCCTCAGAGCTCTGCTTGACAAATTGGTAAATCAGGGCAAGCTAGAAGAATTCATGCATATGGCGCCAACCTTTACTGCTGCCCAGAAAGAAAAGGCCCCCGAAATTACTGAGGCCCTTGCTAAAGCTATACCGTCTCCAGGCCCCAATCAACCAGGGCGTCCTCACCCCCCTGTCGCCAGGACGATCAATGACATTTTAGCATTGACCCTGTTACTACTCGCCGCCGGGAAGCCGAGGTTGGCGGTATCTCTGAGCAGCATTCTATGTCCATTCCTCTCACTTTCTGCCAAGAGGATCTCCCCCAACAGGGCAATGCTCATAACGATCTGATCATGGTCGTTGCCCGCATAGCTGATTTCGATGTTCGACGGGTGCTCCTTGACTCGGGGAGCGCCGCCGACATCCTGTTCAAATCTGCGTTCCTTCAGATGGGAGTCAGAGAGACAAACCTCCTCCGCGCCGAAACCACCTTACTCGGTTTCTCCGGGGAGAGGGTTCAACCTCTGGGATTCATTGCCTTGCCCGTCTCCTTTGGCGATGACAATAGCTACGCCATAAACATGGTAAACTTCGCTGTCATCAGAGCTAAGTCAGGCTATAACGCCATCCTTAGAAGGACAACACTCAATTTCTTTGGGATGGTGATTTTCATGCCTCACCTATGCGCGAAGTTCCCCACCTCCGGCGGTGTTGTCACCATCAGAGGAGATGCCAGGCAGGCCACCCGCTGTTTTCAGATAGCAGCACAACTCGTTGTCGATCAACTGGATCCCAGAGAGTCTCGACCAGTTGTACCACAGGAGGGGGTCATCAATATAACATTGGGGGAGGAAGAGACTTCTAAAATTATAAACATATCATCTTCTTTGAATGACAAGCAGTAGGCGGACATCATCGCCTTGCTTTCTGGGTATATTGATGTCTTCGCATGGTCTCCTGAAGATGTTTCAGGTGTTGACAGGGTAGTCTGCGAGCACCATCTGAACATATCTAGCACTGCTTCTCCTATAGCACAGAAAAAGAGGGTGATGGTAGAAGAAAGGCAGGATGCTATCAGAGAAGAAGTCAATAAACTACTTGGAGCAGGTTATATCAGGGAAGTTCGATACCCCCAGTGGCTCACCACCATAGTCATGGTGAAAAAGGCCAACGGGAAGTGGAGAATGTGCGTGGATTTCCGAACACTGAATCAGGCTTGCCCCAAAGACACCTATTCTCTCCCACGCATTGATACGATGGTAGATCGTACATTCAGGTACGAGGTTATGAGCTTTCTGGATGCTTTCTCTAGGTACCATTAGATCCGAATGGCCAAGAAAGATGAAGAGAAGACTGCCTTTATCACTGACTGCGGCACGTACTGCTATAACGTCATGCCCTTTGGTCTCAAAAATGCCGGCGCTACCTACCAACGCATGATTGATGCCGTCTTCAAAGATCAAAGGGGAAGGAATCTTGAAGCCTATGTCGAAGAACATCCTAGTCAAAAGCAAAACCTTGGAGGAACACTTCAACGATCTCAGGGAGACACTTGACACCCTCCGAAGGTTCAACCTCAAGCTTAATCCTTCCAAGTGCACCTTCGGTGCAACCTCAGGAAAGTTTTTGGGCTATCTAGTTTCGGCCAGGGGAATAGAAGCCAACCCAGATAAAATCTCGGAGATCCTAAGCATGCCCTCTCCGAAAAAGGCAAAAGAGGTTCAAAAACTACCAGGACGAATCAACAGCCTGGGCAGATTCATTTCGAAAACTGGGGATCGATGTTCGCCATTCTTTCGATACCTGCGTAGCAACAAGGGGGGCCAGTGGACCGACGAGTGCGAAGCTGCTTTCACAGGACTGAAGAAATACCTAACTTCAGCCCCGATATTAGTGGTACCAAAAGAAGGGGCGGTCCTATCTTTGTACTTGGGGGTGTCTTACACCGCAGTCTCAGCAGTCCTCGTAGACGACGATCGAGGAGTACAACATTCGATCTTTTATATTAGCCACATACTCCTAGACGCTGAGAGCCGATACCCCACGCTGGAAAAGCTTGCTCTGGCTCTCCTGGTGATGGCATGGAAGCTATGGCCATATTTTCAGTCTCATACTATCCAGGTTGTCATTGACCAATTGCTCCTGAAGATACTGCACACTCCAGAGGTTTCGGGAAGACTGCTTAAATGGTCCATTGAGCTGGGCGAGTATGACATCAAGTATGTCCCGCGGACAGCAGTCAAAGCTTAATCATTGGCAAATTTCATCGCCGAACTTTCTACTCTAGAGCCGCCACCCGTCGGACATCGGAGAAACCTCTGGTCCCTTCATGTCGACGGTGCATCCGGATCGCAATCCCAGGGGGCTGGGATTCTCCTAACAAGCCAGATGGGAGCCACTTTGCACCAGGCCGTGACGCTTCGGTTCAAGGCTACAAACAATCAGACAGAGTATGAAGCTCTCATTGCAGGACTGAACTTCGCACTTAGCATGGCTGTGAAGTATATACAGGTATTCAGCGACTCCCTATTGGTCATCAATAAGGTAAATCATGCATTCGAAACGAAAGATGAGGTTCTGAAAAAATATCTACAACAAGCCCAGTCCTTGATCTCTCAGTTCGAAGATTTCTCCCTGACGCATATTCCCAGAGAGGAAAACCAAGTGGCGGACCGGCTCGCAAAAGAAGGGCTCCTTGACCTCCGCCGGACCCAGATATTCGAAAGACCAAGCTTCGCATGCGCAGAAGTTTGCTCGGAAGAGCAACCGCCTTGCTGGATGGACAGGATCCTCAATTACCTAAAAGATGAGACCCAACCCGACAACAGGCAAGAGGCGAAAAAACTGAAGCTTGATTGCGCCAAGTACGTCCTCATCAGTGGAGAGCTTTACAGAAGATCTTATGCCAAACCCCTCACTAAGTGCTTAAGGCCTGAGGAAGCCCAAGAAGTCATGGAGGCTGTACACAAAAGGGAGTGCGGAACTCATGCTCGAGGCCGAAGTCTGGTTATGCGAATCCTCCGCCAGGGATTCTTCTGGCCAAACATCCACAAGGATGCTCAGACGTTTGTAGAAAAATATTCTCAGTGCCAGTACTACGTTGACATGCAAAGGCAGCCCGCAGGCTATCTCAAACCCATCAATTCATCTTGGCTCTTCGCCATGTGAGGGCTGGACTTCCTGGGCCCAATGCCTACGGCCATGAGGAATTACAAATGGATACTAGTGGCCGTCAACTACTTCACAAAATGGATTGAGGCTAAGTTACTTTCTCATCCTACTGCTCAAAATGTGGAGAATTTTCTATGAACAAATATCGTCTGCAGATACGGCATACCAATGACGATCATCACAGACAATGGTACCTCGTTTGCTAATCAGCGGATCCATGATTTCTGTGGCAAACACCAAATCAATCTTAAGTATGCATCCGTCTGACACCCCCACACCAACGGGCAGGTGGAGGCCGCCAACAAAAATATCCTGAATATCCTAAAGAAACGCCTTGACGGCGCCAAAGCCCGCTGGCCAGAAGAATTACCAGGCGCTCTCTAGGCTTACAATACAGCTCCTTCCGAGGTTACCCAGGAGTCTCCTTTCTCCCTTTCATTCGGGGCGGACGCTGTCATACCAGTTGAGCTAGAGCATTACTCTCCCAGGGTGAAAACTGCAGCAAACTTCAATCTCGAAGATCTACCAACTTGGGTGAACGAAAACGATGATTCACGGCGCGTTGATCTAGACCTTTTGGAACAGAAGAGGGAGCTGGCTGCACTCAAGCGTCTAGAGCACAAACGCCGGATTGAAAGGTATTTCAACTACAAGGTCAATCCCAGGGTTTTCATTCAAGGAGACTTGGTACTTAAGTGGCAGCTTCTCGCTGGCAGCAATTTGGGAGTTCCCAAGCTCAAGCCTAACTGGGAAGGCCCTTACATCGTGCGCGAGGTTGTTGGACCGAACGCATACTATCTTATGACTTCTGAAGGCATCCAACTCCCCAGAACTTAGAGTGGGGATGATCTAAAGAAATTCTACGCCTGGTTCCTAGCAGTAGTTCATCTTTATACTCCTTATACAACATTCGTTTGTACAGATTCATTTAGAAATATATTACACGGATTCTGTCATAGTTCTCAAGACATTCTTTATTAATAGACATCTGGGTTTTTCCAAAATATATCTGGATTTCTTTATGACGTCCCAGAGGTTATATTTCAGACTTCAGAAATCTTGCAACAGTGAATCTCACACCTATTAATTTATTTTGAGGTATTCATATCAGCCTAACATCTATCGCTCATGTATGATTTCAATCTCAAAACTCTCGACCATCGTGCCCGAGGCTCCGGACCTCGTACACGATGGTTCATTATAACTAACCTCGCATATACGACAGTCACTGAGCCTAGTTATGCCTAGCAGGCGGGGTCTCCTACATACATCTGGAACCCCTCCATAAGGCCATCTGGCTAGAGGAAGGTCTGAAGGCCTGCTCATAACCTTAGGGCAGTCCCTGCTATCTACTTATGATACAGGTCCCCCTAAGCAGAGTGTCTTCGCTTCCCATAAGGATCTGCCGTTCTAACGGAGGTCAGCCCTTGCCTCAAGTACAAACACCGGCCATGATATTTCAGATGATCAGGTCCTTTTGGCATCGGGTCAGATAACCCCTCCTAGGCAGGATCTCCACTACTATTATTACTTTTCTTGTACAGATATATAAAGGAGTATACTTTTAACCCAAATTCAAGAGACCACTGAGGTCAACCCATACCTTAAGTACAAATATCTGACATGGTGTTTCAGACACTTCGTTCTTTCGACATTGGGTCAAATAATTCCTCTTAAATGGGATCTTTCCTACTGTTACTGCTCCCTTCCCATGCGGACTTGTGAAGTCTCAAAGGTCAAACTCGGGGTATCCCATATGATTCAAAGTCCCTTACTATTTTATTACAAGGGGTTTTCTCAGAGTTACAATCAGAATATCTCAAGTCTCGTATGAAGGTACATGTTCGTTTCATGCATATCAGAAATAACACAGGTATGAAAGACAACAAACTTTCTATTCAATTCCAAAATTACAAAAAATCAAAGTTACAGTTCACTCATCTTATAGGGAGAGAGGACTAGTCTTCACTGATTCCATCCAAAAGGTCGAACACCTGATGGATGAGGTCATCAGTTAAGTCGAAACCCTCTTACCTGTAAGTAGGGTCAGCGGCCATACAAGGAAATGGATCCACTTCTCCAAGATCGGCGGCAGTGACTTTGCCCCGTTGGATCAAAGTGGAGGCCAATCCTTCCCATGATCGCTTGATCCCTTCTAACCTCTCCTTCTTACAAGGTAAGCTCGTCTTGTAGGCATCCATAGCAGCCGTAGACCTCTCCGCAATGACGGCCTCCTGGTGTTCGGTAACTCTGACAAGCTTCTCCCATAGGACTTTATTGTCAGCTTTCATCATGCCCATTGCAGACTGGTGCACTGCAAGTTCCTCCTGCAGTTCGGCCTTTTCTTCCCGCAGCTTAACCTTTCCTCTTAGGCGGCGTCGAGCTGAGAGGACTTCATCGCAAGCTGGACTCTCAAGGCCTCAATCTCTTCATCCCTTTGATGAAGGTGACGTCCTTGCTCCAACACCTGCTCCTCGATCCTCATGGCCCTGTTCAAAGCCAACGACAAGCGAGCGAGGACCTGCAACAAAAACAAGTCAGCTCATGGGAATAAAAGGGAGAGAAAGCCCGGGAGAAGATCCTTACCGTGGCTATCCTATTGGCAAGACCTGAATAAAGGTCTGGCATGGAGGTCATCTCTAATTTATCCTCCAAATCCTTTGACACTAGACCACCCTCTAGAGCCGGACCTACCTCTCCTCGGTAGGCACAACCCTTATTCGCGGTTGGCACGGTGACGACAGTCAATCTTCTGTCATCCCCTTTCGTCCTCACCGACATCCTTGTGCCTTCATCCCCGAAGATCCCAACGAAGTTAGTACTGTAAGGGGGCTCTACGCTCCGCTATCAGTCATGTTCTCCCCCGGCAGCAAAGCCTTCCTCCTCCACACTTCTCGCCTTCTTTAATGGGGGCTCTGGGCCTGTGCTTCCGGTGGGACCCCTTTTCTCTCCGGGAACCTCCCTGAGAACTAACTCCAGACAAGGTCTCTCCATCCTCTCCTTTTCATGGCCTCTGTTAGCCTTATTCCCTTCCTCCTTATCCCTTATAATAATCCCTGTGGAACCCTTAGGGATTGTCTGAGGCTTGGCGGCTAACGCAGGCTCCTTCCCCTTTCCTGCATACCCCAGCTCAGCCATGATTTTCCTATCGTCTGTGGTATCCTCAGGAGAGGACACCACATCTACGACAGTTCCGCCACAGACAGGCTCTGGAACCCCTATCTCCTCTTCCTCCCCCACCTCAGTAATCTCTCTGTTGAGCTGGGTGGCAGGAGGCTGCCCCCTCGTGGCCCTCTTCATCAGAACCGTACCAGGAAGTGAGACGACTTCCTTGAGAATGGCATATCCCAATGCCTTGGCGTGCAGGGATACGTCATTCCTCACATGCCTGAGGAAGTCTTCAAGGGCCAGCTCTGCCCCTTTAGCCTCTCTAGACTTTTTAGGGTGGCTGACTCGGCCATCCACTTGGCATCGCCCATAAGCTCAGGAGGGCACGTCCCGGGCGTCAAGGGGATCCCCAAATTCCCTCCGACGAAGAAGTAGTAGTCCCTCCAGTCAGAATGAGAGCTACTTGCCCCCGAGAACATCGCCTTCTTGTCTTTGACCGCAAGGCCAAACACCCCCTGTACCCTGGCACCGCCATCCAACTGAACAAACTCCGGAACAACGTCAAAGTCCACGGTATCCCCTGAGCCTGCAGCAGTTTCAGGAAGGAATATACGTAGGCACTGGCGTTGGGGGAGAGTTGCACCGGGACGATCCGAAATGAGTTCAGAATCTTCTTAAACTCCGGCTGCGGCGGCAGCATCAAGTCATACTCCACCTGTGCCCGGTGCACACATACCGCCCCCTCAGGAGGGCTGTTCGGTCGGAAGTCAGCGGTAGTTGGGATAATCGTTAGGTTGGGATTTCCCCTAAACCCCCTGGTCGTATTGAGCACTTCGTGCTTCATCAGAAGACTCTCCTGGTAGCTAGTATCCTTATGGAACTGATCGGCTAGCTCGGCCCACTCGATCTCTCCTCCTCCCATGGCTTGACTTTCACAGCGAACGGGGCGAAATCTTCTTTTTCTCTCTTAGGGTTTGAAGACGAACAAGTACTCCAGTTGCCCCTTAAGGAAACCTTTTATGAGAAACAATTGTGTCCTTTCATCTTCTGGCCGTCTGATCTCTTCGATCAGTGTGCGGACGCAGCTAGATCGTCCGTATCTTCTGACAAGTTCGGAATTCGGAGCGGCACACAATTATCGAAGCATCGCTCCCTCTCGTTTCGTCGTACGTCGGGCACGATATGTCAAAATGATGGTTTTTATTATTATTATCGTCCGACGCTTTATAATCGTGCACGATGATAGTAACTTTTCTCTTTACTTAGAATTTACCATTGGTTTTCACTCTTTCACTAATGAATTCCTGTTCTCTCTTTTCTAACTAGTGGTACCTGTCTCAAACACGGAAGAAAACACAAACAGAATTCATCCAAAATAAATTTTTGAAAGAAAAATGTACTTCATTAATAATAAAACTTTGTTACAATTTCATTTTCTCTATTCTCTTATATGTTTTTTCATGAGCACAGAAAAACAAAGAAAATACAAGGCTTCAGAACTTAGATACCTAGAGTAATGGTATTGACCTCAGGCACAAGGGAACCACCCTCTCTGAGACCAATCTATTACTCTCCTGACACCAGGGAACAGACCGCCCAGGAGCTACCAGGACTCCTTTCCTCGATTAGGGTTTCGTCAAATATTATGTTGATGATGAGGCTAAGAAGCTAGCTGAGGACAGAGGCAGGTCATTTCTAGCCCCCTGGTTGATCCTGCTACTGGGCTTCAGGAAGAGCGCTTCGGTCTAGCCACCTGGCCTCAATGGGATTAATCTGGCCCTCTTCAGGACTCCTACGTAGGGGAGACAGATGATATCCCCAGCCAACGTAGGACCCTGCTGAAGGAACCTCCTCTGGGCAGTGGCTCCTAGCGTCGAAGAACCTGACTGGTCCCTTAGGACCACAGAAGGGAAGAACCGCAGGATGATCTGTGGTGACCCACTGGCGAGGCGCTGATGATCTTCACCGCCCTCCTCACCGCTTCTTCCAAATCTTCCATACGTCATCTCTACCATCCAGAGCTGTTCTCCACCAGGGCCCACAAGGAGTGAACTTCAGACTTCAGCAACTCCTCCCGGCGATGAGCTTCGGAGGTCGCCTCCCTCGCCTCCGACGAAACCTCCCTGGCCCTGGCTAGCTCATCCCTTAGCCGACTCCTCTCCTCTTTCAAAGCCTCCCTCTCATCATCCAACTCCTTTATTCTTTTTTGGAGGTCTTTGACATGAGCGGAATGGGCCTGGTTCACATCCGATAGGCTACGGCGGAACTCTCCCCTCGCAGCCTCACTCTTATTGGCTCATTCTGCGTTACTCAGAGCCAGGAAAGCCAACTTGTCTTTCAGTTTGTACAACTTCCCTAGCTCCTCTCTGTGATGACTTTGAGAGTGCTTCGTGACTTGCAACAAAGCGCCCTCCAGCTCCTTTATTCTCCGAAGGTGGCAGGCCTCCCCTTCTTCCTTGCCCTTCAGAGATCACTACCTCCAGAACCTTGGAAGTATTCCTCAGAATCTTCTCCTCTTCCCTCCTTATTTCGAATAACCTTTCCCCCAACACACTCCATGTCCCTTCATTGCCAGGGGCGACACTGGAGGCAGCTGGAGGAACCCCCTCCTTCTCCTTAATCGCCTCTTCCATCTTGTCTCCTGGCCCTTCAATGCCAAGAGTGCTTTCAGGAGCGACCTGGGAAGGCACGTCCTTCTTCCCTTTAATCACCTCCTCCATCTTATTGCCCTCTTCTTTCCTCCCCTTCTCTTCCTTTTCCTCGTAGTTTCGGGGGCTCGCTGGAAGGAAGGAAAGGAAGAGGGGCTTCTTTTTCTTCTCAGAAGGAGGGATTGAGATACCAAGAGAAGCAGGACCGCAAACCATCAGGGGTGACTTCCTCACACCCTCTGTAGGAGCCAAAAACCTGGGAAGGAGCTGCTCAATCTCCTCATCCTTGAGTAAGATCTTCCCAGGCGCCAGTTTCCCTTCGGCAGCTGTTCTCCTCACCAGGGCCACCTCCTTCAGCTCTCTAGTCTTTGGAGGCAGCTTGGCCGGAGAATCAGAAACGTCCACCAACACTATGGTCTCCACACCCGCCGGTTCATGCACAGACTCCAGAGTCTGCGCTAGAACAACGGCAACCCTGACTGACGGAGCCTCAGCCTCCAGGTCCACAACCGTGGCTCCCACTCCTTTCTCTTGGGGTGCCTCAACAGGAGCTGTCGTCGCAGGTTTCGGCGATCCTTCAGGTAGCGCCAATGGCCTGTTCTTCTCAGAAGGAGGAGCATCAGCCGGGGGATCGCTGGCTCTCTTCTTTGTGATGCCTGCTAGAGTCGTCCATTTCTTCCTCTCTGCCATCTCTCTAATAGACTACCCTCAGAGAAATTTTCAGGGGCCAAAGAAAGAGAATGCGAATCGGCAGGCGCCGCCCCCATCTTATCCTTGTAGGCCTCGGGCAGCACATCCACTATCGTGACGGTTCGCATTCCAAGACCCATATTAATATTCGCGCCCTGACAATGCGGGGGGCTGATGTTAACACATGGTTCCTGTGCTGCATTCCGACCGTACACGTGGCGCCTTACTGGCCTCCAGCCCTTTTATTTATTTGCTTGCTGACTCATCTCTGTTCTCACAAGTTTCTGACCAGGTCAAACCTCGGGCACGAAGCTGCAGCCAAGCCTCGTCCACAACGAGCCAGGACCATCCCTGTAATGTCGTCCCCGATGTTACAAAACGGTGCTTGTTGCAATCAAGCTTGGTCCGACCGCACCGTTCCCCGTACAGAGACACTTTCTTCAGACCCGCAAATCAAGGATCTGTATGCTCCGACTAGCACGGATCCCCAGAAGAAGTACCAGTATTAAAAGATAGTACCCTCCTTTTGCGGTTCCTAGCCCCTCCGGCGGCCGACAAGCGGCACGAACTCAGAGTTTGTTCACCTCCTTTTCTCCGGAAAACCAGGATGAAGCTGCATCACTCACTGCTTACAAATACCGCTGAACAGTCCTCAAAGAGGGGGGAGATCGGATCAAAAAGACCAACTAACCAGGAAAAAAGGAGATCCCTCTTCTACCACCTCTTGTAAAGCAGGAGCTTGAGAATAAGAAAAGCTCTCTTTCTCCCTCTTTCTCTCTCTTTCTTTTGTAAGCTCTTTGTTCAGCCTTCACGGCTACCTTCATTTATTAGTGAAACTTCTTCGCTGATCGCTGGTGGACATAGGGGATTTTCTCCCTGAACCACCTTAAATTATTGTGTGCTCTTCTGGATGCCCCGAACTCTCTCTCTTAAGCCTCAACCATCAGGCTTACCTCTCTGCGCGCCGCCATCTCCCGGAACTCTCTTTTTTTTTTGTGTTCCTTGGGATCCCCTACATCCTACGTCAACAATAGGTTAGAATATAAAATTAATTATATATATCAAAAATTAAGATAAATTGCCTCCAGCATTTGAGGTTAGAAGATTATTATAAATTAATTTTAACTTAAAAAAAAAACAATTTTAGTCTTGAGGTTCTGCTAGCTGTTAGATCCATTTATTAACAATTTTAGTCTTGAGGTTCTGCTAGCTGTTAAATTATTTGATTTTCTAAAATCTACCTTCATTTTAAAATTTTTATTTATCGCAAAAGTCTTATTTATCTAGTTTTTTGTTATTTTTTTAAAATCCAATTATTTGAATTCCTAAAATGGAAGAACATAAAAAAATATACCGCCTTTTTAAATGATGAAAATTGTAATTGACACATTTAAATAATTAAAAAATTTATAATATTATAAAGTTTGTTGTTTATTTGGAAAAAATACTATATAAAGTATAATCATTTTACAAGTTACGACTTATAAATAATTATTATCAAAATAATAATTTTTTACACCTAATTTCGCAGTACTTTTTGAAGAATTTTGAAGTCAAATATTAAGAAAAAATAGTAAAATAAATTTTTTTAATATTTTAAAGTGATTAACTCTTGTTCATTCCTCTTTGTTATAATTTATAAAGCTCTTAATTAATTCTTTTTATTTAATCGTTTATTTTAATTTAGAAAAAGTTTTCAAAATATTAAGCTTGCCTTATAATGTTTCAAAACATTTCAATTATCCTTAATATTTAGAAATTATATTTCTTTTCTAAATTATTAATAAAAGATTAAATAATAAGAATTAATTAAGAGCTTTATAAATCATAGTAAAAAAGGAGAGAGAGAAAGAGGAGAGAAAATCAACAGAGAGAGAAATAGTGCTTTTTATGTCGTTTCAACGAATTTTATGCCAGTGTAGGCCTGGGCCCCAGCATGCCTGGTCTCTTATTCTAATTGAGTGCTTGAAAGATGATGTGTTAAGGTGACCTAAAGGAATAAGTTTTCCTTACATAAAGGTTGCATCAATAGTGTAGGTCTTGGAGACGACATGTCAAGGGTGGGCCAACCACAATACTTAATAGAAAATGCGCTAAAGCATTAAAGGCCTTGAAGAAGTAGAGTAAAGAAGAAATCAGGGACATATTGATAGAGCTACAGGAGTTGGAGTAGGCTACCCTAGCTCTTACTGCAGATGAGCATGCTTAGACATTGGAGAAGGTGAATGACTAGAACACCACAGTGGCTAAAGCTGAGACATGGTGGTGACAGAAAGTCAAAGCACATTGGATGACACTGGGGAATAGGAATGCCATTTTCTTTCATAAGGCGGGCATTTTGTTTATGATGGATTTTTTTACCTAGAAATGAGGCACAAAGGATACAATGACTCTACCTATTGACCTACAACCTAGGGCTACTCTTTTGGCTATAGCAACATCACAATTGGTCCAGGAGGTCACTAGCAATGAGATTAGAATTGCAGTTTTTTCTTTGGCTAACAAGAAGGCAGTTGGGGTCCATGGCATCACTGGCTATCTTTAAGTGTGTTGGCAGACTATAAAGGGAGAGTTGGTAGGAGATGTCCAGCACATTGTTAGCACCGAAGTCACCCTACTAGCATGGAAGGACACAATGGTGGCTTTTGTTCCCAAATCTGGTAGTGTTTGAGCAGCCAACTAGTTTAGCTCATCAATCTTTACACCACCATTTACAACGTAGTTGCCAAAAACTTGGTGAATACACTTAAGGATCACATTGCTAGTCTTGTATCTTTAGAGCGGGGTGCTTTAGTCGCAGGCCTCCTTGTATCTTAGCATAGGAGGTGATGCATATGGTGTAGAAGTGTCAAGCGATGGCTACATCATAAACAAGGCAGATATGAAGCAGACTTATGATACTTAGCTGGGACTCCTAAATAGGTTTCTTGCTTGGATGGGCTCCTTATAGTAGTGTGTTACTGGGCCCAGGTATGCTTTGCTAATTGATGGCAAACAACACTATGAATTCTTGCTGAAAAAGACTTGCTGCTTACTTCCCATTTTCCTCGTACATTGTCCACTGTAAGCAGTGTAATATGTAAGGCATTAGGTCTCCCCCATGGGAACGATACATCTCATGTTCGCAAAGGACCTATTGTTTTTTTAGATGGCCAACCCTACAGCAACAGCTTGTGTGAAGAGATTGCTTTATTGCTATAACCCAACATTAGGTTAGTTGGTAATTTCCGAGAAATTCTCCAATTTTGTTGTACCACTGTTAGAAGCTAGAAAACGGTGATTAGGCGGAGGTTCAGGATGCAGAAAGGGTAGTACTAGCGGTATTTCGCGATCTCACTCACTAAATAGAGGCTAGTAAAGGCAAACTTTTTTAGCTATTATTGGTGCAGTCAAGGGCAGGATTAGTGGATGGGATCCTAGGAGCTTGTCCCTTGTAGGATGGATCACCCTCATTAACATCATCTTGACTCGACACCAATTTATGCTCTATCCCATATGCATGTTTCCCTCAATGTCCTCGATGAGATCAAGAAGCTGGTTAGGATGTTCTTGTGGAGTGGCAATGCAAAAGGCTAAAACTATGCATTATGTAGTTTGGGAGGAAGTGTGTAAACCCAAGAGCGAAAGGGGCTTGAGTATACTCAACCTTAGAGTCTAGAGGCAGTTCTTTGTGGCTAAGCACGTCGTCAGATACTTAGATCATTTTGATTGAATTTGGCGATCTATGTTGAAAGCTAAGGGGCTCGGGGCTAGCCATTTGAGAAGAAGAGGATTGTTTCTTGGATTCAGAAGCTAGTATGCATGGGTGGTGAGGTGGTGTAGGACAACATGATTAGGCTCATTGACGAGGGACTAGCTGTTTCTTTTCTTGATAATCCTTGGTTGTCCATGTTACCATTGGACAAGTGGCCTACTTATCTGATTATATAGGTTGGTGACTTCCCTATTATGGTGGTAAAGGTGTCTTTAGGCTTGGAGTGGGATAGTAGCTAGCTACAATGATTCCAATCTATAGAGGCACATTTTAGAAAAAAACTATGCAGTTGGTGACAAGAACTCCATTGTTGAGCATATTTGAAGAGTAGTCCTAGAATGAGTGATTTTTCTAAGAAGTTGCTCAATTACATTAGTTCCTAAAAAGCTAAAGCAGATAATACTTTTATATGTGGCTCTATTTGGTTAGAGGAAAAAAATAGTTTGAAAAATTTTTGTTGTTTTTTTTTTAAATGTGTATGATATGAAATAATATTAGTTATATTAAAAATTGTGTTGGATGTGAAATAAAATGATTGTTTAATATTAGAGTTTGTGTAAGATAAGATATAAATTTTTTTAATTTTTTTAAATAAAATATGGCTTTTAGTTATAGCTAAATTTTTTTTCAACTAAATGAGATACAGGATGTTACAGTTAGGCTGTTGGTAGCAATTTGAAGGAGTTCGCTATCACGATTGGGTTACATTAATGCTTTGTTTTGTGTTATCTTTTTACTTTGGTGATAGAAGATAGTATAAGAATATAGAATTATTTTTAGGTCATAACCTACAAAATTAAGTTTTTGTACTTGATTACGCGGGCAGTTCGACATAGGGTGTTCGTCACATGCAGTTCACTGAGGGCATTTTGCTATGCGTCCGTCGTTAAATTTTTCTTGGGCTCTTGCCACGTAAGCTTTCGTGTGTACGCTCCAGATGTACTGGTTCGGATCCCAATCCTTGACGTAACGTGCATTGATGTACGTGCCTCCCTCTGCAGTCGGTGGTGTAAGGGGCGAGACTATTTACAAATTGCCCGTGGGCCAGCACTCGGGTGCGCCTTTACTCCGTAGGTGAGAATAAAAAAAGTCTTTGTATGACAACCTGGCCGAGGATGGGAAGATGAGGTCCCTCTTGCTAGGCGCTCTTCCCAAGCGGGGCAAGTGCCACCTCGAAGTCCCGAAGAGGACGGGGAGTATTCGCCGGGTGATGTCCCAAGAGAGAGAGGGGAATCACTGGTGTAGGACTCCTGACAGGCTTCTAGGCTGAATAACGAGTGGTGAGAGGGGCACAGGAAAAAATCGACCCTCATCGGAAAAGGAGGGAGATCCTGACCTGTATAAGTAGATAACACGATCTAAAATAGTAGAGACGCCTTTTGGGGCAAAACCGTGAGGCTAATGATGGAAAACTCCATAGTTAAGCGTGCTTGGGCTGGAGTAACACTGGGATAGGTGACCTCCTGGGAAGTGCTTAAGTCACGCAGTTTTCCTAAAGCCAAAGCAGATAATGTCTCTACATTGGGATCACGGGATGTGACAATATGGTATCAGAGCTGACCTACAATACGATATTGTTCGATTCGAGGCCTCGAATTAACTTTTCCAGTTCAGAGAGGAGTGCTGCTAAGACCGGCAGCTTGAGGGGTGCCACGCGCGCTATGCCGAGGCCTTTTCCTAGGGGGCGAGGGCGTCCGCACAATCTCGTCGGTGGACAACACCATTACCTTGGTGGACGACAAAGTATTGTCCGCCGTGGAAGCTGGGGTAGCGCCGCCTCAGGTTCCTCCGCCCGCCGTGGAGACTGCCAGCGCGCTGGCGTTGGACCGTGGGCACGCTGGCGTAGGATTGCGGGCCATCCGTGGTAGCTTCACCTCCTCCAGCTCCGACAGTCGGCCTGGGTGTCATCGCAGCACTGACCTAGACAGATGTTTGCTTCGATGGTTTTGCCACGCAAGTTTTTGGTCGCAACATCTGCCGTTGTTTTGACTAGATTGAAGGGCGTGCCTCGCTAATCGCGAGGGGGGAGAAAGTGGCAACACTCGAATAGACAATCGACGAGGCTCTGGTGCTCCTTCGAAGGTTGGAACCAACGGAAGTAGAGAATGTGATCGTCAACCTAGAGTCGAAGTGCTCCAGGCTGGAGGCGGCGACTGCACGGATCAAACTTCTTGAGAAGGAGAAGGCTACTTTGGAGGCTCAAGTCGAAGAGCTCGCTGAGGAGAACTGTTGTCGAACGAACTTTGCTCGAGCTATTCGGAGCCTCCTTTTGGTGCCGGAATTCCGGCTCCCTTCCCTTAGGATCTCTTTTTCTTTTTAATGATAAGCTTGTAAAAAAACTTAATTAATGAAATATTTTTTCTTCCTTTCTATCCCAAGTGTTGATATTTGAATTTTAAAAAAAACTTATTTAATGACGGGAAGTGGAACCGTCGGGCCAGGGGCTATAAAAGACTCTGTAGCCGTAGTGGTCCCCACATCTTCTCTGTGATTGCGATGGCCAAGAAATCACGCAGCCGAGCGTAAGAAAAAATAAGAATAAGTAGGAGAAATATAAAGTGGTTTGATGAGAATCTAAGAAAGTAGTAGGCAATGTAAAGAATATGGTTCTTAAGAATTTATATAAGAAGCTAAATATTAAAGAAAGAGAAAGACAATTATATAAGATGGCCAAGGCAAAAGATAGAAAAACTAAAGACTTAACTCAAATAAAATGTATTAAGGATGAAAATCAAAAAATACTTTTCATGCAAGAAAACATAAAAAATAAATGGATGAGTTACTTTAACCAGCTTTTCAATAAAGGTTGTGAAAATTCAATTGATCTTACGAAACTTAGCACCCCAAAAGAAAGTAAAAATTCCGATATATCAGTAAAGCTGAAGTCTGGAAAGCTTTAAAGAAGAAGTATAAAAAAGCAGTAGGATCATATAATATCTCAATAGATATTTGGAAGTACTTAGGAGATGAAGTTTCTTAGCTTACTAGATTATTTAATATAATTTTGAAGACTAAAAGGATGCTAAATGAATGAAAAAGAGTATATTGATACTTATTTATAAGAATAAAGATGATGTACAAAATTGTGCCAATCATAGAGAAATTAAATTAATGAGTTATACTTTAAATTTTGGGAGAGGGTGATCGAACATAGATTACGTCATAATACTAAGGTATTAGAGAATCAATTTGGTTTTATGCCAGGTAGATCTACTATAGAAGCTATTCATTTATTGAAAAGTTTAATAGAGAAATTTAATGAAAGAAAGAAAAATCTTCATTTGATTTTCATTGATTTGAAAAAAACTTATGATAAAATCTCAAGAGAAATACTTTGGAGAATTTTAGAAAAAAAAAGGATTTGTATTGCTTATTTTCAAGTTATTAAAGACGTGTATAAAGGAGCTGTTACATGTGTTCGGACACAAGGAGGTTTGACAAAGAATTTTTCTATTACAGTTGGATTACACCAAGGCTCGGCTTTAAGTCTGTATCTTTTTGCTTTATGGAAGTCCTGACTGGACATATCCAAGATGAGGTGCCTTAGTGTATGCTCTTCGCAGATGATATTGTCCTTGTTGAGAAAACTAAAGAGAGAGCTAAAGCGAAACTAGAGCTTTGGAGGAATGCTCTAGAATTTAAAAGTTTTCATCTTAGTAGATTAAAAACTAAATATATAGAGTGCACATTTAGTCAACAAAAAAATACTTATATTGGAGATGTGACAATTGGTGACCAAATTGTCAAGAAGAGTGAGCGCTTTAGATCCCTTGGACCAATCATATAAAATTATGGTGAAATAGATAATGACGTTATTAGCAGGATTCAAGTAGGATGGGTAAAATGGAGAAATGCTTCTGGTGTATTGTGCGATAGAAAAATTTCATCCAGAATCAAGAGTAAATTTTATAAAACTCTAGTAAGACCAGCCATAATATATGATGTTGAATGCTGGCCTGCAAAGAGAAAACATACAAATAAAATAAATATTGCAGAAATGAGGATGCCAAGGTAGATGTATGGATATACACGAAAGGATAGAATGAGAAATGAATATATTCAAAAGAAAGTTAGTATTGCACCAATTGAGGATAAACTTATAGAAAGTTGACTTAAATAGTTTGGACATATAAATCATAGGCCGATTGAAGCTCCAGTTAGAAAAATTGAGCTATTGGATCTTACCCATGCATAAAGAGGAAGATGAAGACCAAAGAAGACATGATAAGAAACTATAAGAAGTGATCTTAATTACTTATACTTAGATAAGAATTTGGTAATTGATAGAACGCAATAGAAACAAAGGATTTATGTAGTCGACCCCACCTAGTGGGATTAGGGCTTGGTGGTAGTGGTTGTTATTAATTAATTCGGACACGCCACGTGGCATGTTCGACATAGTATCCCCCGTGTCTGAACGGTGTCCTACACGACACTTCATGTAAAATAAAAGTGTCTGTGCTTCATAGATATACTACCTATCAAGGAGCTGTAGCGTCGAAGGATCCTTTGGGTTATAGAGATCTTCAAGGCGGTTTTTCGATGGGAGGCAAACCCTCGCTTGCATGGGTGTTTCGTCCTGAATGGGGGATACTGCTAAGTGTTCAAGCTAAGGAACACCGGGTTTGCAGACTGATACAAGATGTTCTTCTTCGTTGACTCCGGGGAAGTGAGTTTCGTTGTCACCCAGAGAGGTGAAGTGTGTTTCATTGGGGAAGGAATCGGATTAGAAAACCCCTACTTCCAAGCGGTGGATGAGATCCGAAAGCACGTCCACGACGCGGAGGATTATTTATGGGAGTTGGAAAATGATGTGCAGGCTTACATAGGTAAGATTTCTAAGTCTTCCTTCAATCTCGGTTTGGCGCTAATGATCCTTCTTGACAAGCCGCCCGCAGCTCGAACTGTTGCGGTTTCATCTCCGCTAGATTGGGGAGCAAAGTTTCCCTCACGACAGGGATGGCCCATCCTAGCCACTGGCTCTGAGGAGGAGAACGATGCCAGCATAGGGGGCCTTTTCTGCCATGGCCGCTGGTTTCGAAGATGGCGAGTCTAACCTGGCGTATGTCGATGTCATTCAAGTCAGTGATGGAGTCGAAGAGAAGTGTGAGGGCAGCGAGCGTTTTGTGGATACTCGCACCGAGGGAGAGGCGGCCTTGGTTGATCAAAGTATCGAGGAGTCTGGGGAGACTCTTCGAGGTGAGCCTCCGTGGCGATTCCTCAAACGGGGACGTCCGGATTCGGTGACCGCACTTAGCGTGAGAAGTGCAGATCTAGCAAGGGTAGTAAGTCCACTTTGTTTTTTTTTTTTGGGTTCTGGCCGTTCGTAATATCCCTATTTTGCAGCTCCAGGAGGTGCAGGGGGCGCTTGGAAAGAAAGCGATGGCTCAGGAGAGGAAAGCTAAGGAGCTAGAGCTCAGGTTCCTGGAGTCAGAGCGCTAGCGCAGTCTTGCCAAAAAGCGCCTTCGCTCTGCCATGCGGCGCCTCGCAGAGTCCAGTCGCCGGGAGGTTGAGCTCCAGTGACTTTTAGAGGAAGCCCTCGACTAGAGTCTCGAGGAGGCTCCTTAGGAGGGAGTCGCTAAATTTCAGCGTTCGCTGGAGTTCAAGGCTATCATCAAGGAGGCGCTGGAGAGCTCGGTGAACATGCAAGACTCGACTCTCCTTGATCAGGGAATGGTGAGGCGTGAAGACCTCGAAGGGCTGGACTTGGATGAGTGCATCCGCTTGAAGAGTCATTCGTACAAGTGCCCATATATCAAGGGCAGAATGGTTGGAGAAGAAGTTCGCCTTCATCTCGCTCTTTAAGTTGCCCGTCCCTCTTACTGAGGCTGGGATGGCGAGAGTGGAGGAGGTCGCCGGAGGGAGTCCTGTGCTGGAGGAAGAGCCAGGCGTTCGGGAAGAGGAGGCCATGGAGGAGCCACTAGCAATGTCGCCTCTTTGTTTGCAGGATCCACTGGAGGGGGTCCCTCGCACCCTGGGTGCCGACATCAATGTAGATTCCCCCACTGAGACTCCGAGGGATAGCAAAATGTAGATTTTGCCTCTTTTTTGTGTAGAGCTATTGTAACACAGAACATTTGTAAAAGAAATTTTTTGTAATAGAAGAATGTTTCCTTTTACTTGTGTTATTTTCTTTTTGGAATAGTTTCATTGTAATGGATGTTTGAATGTTTTGAGTTTTCATTGCAGGAAAAATTTACTAAGGATGAAATAGTCTAGGACTTTGAGAAGGAGTGTGTCCTTGACTGTCAGTAGCCTAGGCGCCAAGTTAGAATTTGAGTGGCCTGGGACTTCGAGAAAGGGTGTGCCCTTGGCTGCCAGTCGCCTAGGCACCAAGTTAGAATTTGAGTAGCATGGGACTTCGAGAAGGGGTGTACCATTGGCTGCCAATCGCCTAGGCACCAAGTTAGAATTTGAGTGGCCTGGGACTTCGAGAAGGGGTGTACCCGTTACTGCCAATCGCCTAGGCACTAAGGTAGAATTTGAGAGAGCGTTTTGCATTGTAACTATGGCATTGCAAAATGGTTACAATGTTTTCATGAATATAATTTTCTAAGATCATTGCCGCTCCATGTTTTGGGATGAAGGGCCCTTTCCAATTAGAATTGAGCTTTCCGACTATGCTTTTTAGCTTTAAGACAAGGTCGCCTTCTTGGAGTGGACTTTTCCAAACGTGCTTGTTGTAGTATTTCGTGATCCGCTGCCTATGTTCAGCTTGCTGGAGTGCGTCTAATTCTCTGGTCTCTTCGAGAAGGTCAAGCTCGAGTCTTCTGCTGTCGTCATTCTGTTGTTGCCAAGACATACCTTTTCAAAGACTTGAAGGTCTGCTGGCAGTCATCGTTCCAGGTTGCATAGTCTTTTCGAAGGACCTTGAAGAATGGAAGGCACTGTTCTCCAGATCTGAATATGAACCTTCTAAGAGCGCTTACGTTCAACTTTTACATGTCTGCGGTTGTTTATGGCGGGTCCATCTCAAGGATAGCCTGTATCTTTTCGAGATTCACCTTGATCCCCCTGACTGACACCATGTGATCAAGGAATTTGCCATATCCTGCGCCAAAAATGCTCTTCAGGGGATTTAACTTGATGTTGTAGGTGCGACAGGTGTCTAGTGTTTTGCGGAGGTTGTTTCGATGTTCCTTCCCACTCCTGCTTTTGATTAGAATGTCATCCATATAAGCCTCTGCATTGCGCCTCTTTTGATTTTTGAAGATATTGTCGACCATTCGCTGATATGTTGCCCCCCGTGTTCTTCAAGCTGAATGGCATGACCTTGTAGCAGAAAGTTCCCTGATCTGTAATAAATGAAGTGTGCTTCTCGTCTTCTTCCGCCATTTGAATTTGGTGGCAGCCGGAGAAGGCGTCCACAAAGCTCATTACTGAATAGCCCGTCGAAGAGTCGACGAGCCTGTCTATCTTTGGCAAGGGGTAGAAATCCTTGGCGCAAGCTTTGTTCAGGTTAGTAAAGTCCATGCACATTCACCATTTGCTTGTACTCTTGTTTACGATCACGATGTTTGCCAGCCATGATGGGTATGCGATCTCCGTGATGAAGCCAGTTGGAGGAGCTTTTCGACCTCTTCCTTGATTGCTCGCTGCTTCTCGTCTCCATAGTTCCTTTTCTTTTGTCTGACGGGAGAGCCACATCGATTTTAAGGCTTAACTTGTGTTCGACTACGCTCCAGTTTATCCCAGGCATGTCCCCAAGTCCCTAAGCAAAGACATCGAAGTATTCAGAAAGCAGCGCTGCTAAAGCATGCTTTTCATTTCGGGAAAGTCTTTAGAGATTAGTACAGATTTTTCGTCAGCGACGGTTACATGGTCATTTTGGTCAACATGAGGCGAAGTGTGGTCGCTGGGGTCTAGGTGATCGGTATGGAGGCAAGAGTTGACCTCGAAATATTTTTTGGCTCCCGCTCTGTTACCCATGATGGTGGCGACGCCGAACTGTGTGGGGAACTTGATGCACAAGTGGAAGGTGGAGGGAACCATACGGAACGGCGCCATCGAAGGCCACCAGAGAATTGCATTGTACTCGGAGGGCGCGTCGATGAGGATGAAGTCAACTTGCTTCATCTCTTGCCTGGGGCGATCTTCGAGGGCGACGCAGAGCGACGGCTTGCAGGCTGTAGACATCCTCAGAGAAGCTAGGTACTGTCATGGAAGGAAGGAGGGGCATGCAGTGGCTGACATCCATTTCTTTAAAGGCATGCAGGTAGAGGATGTCGGCTGAGCTCCCCGTGTTGACCAGGGTTCGGTGGATGCAGTATCCATCAATTTCGACGATGATCACTATGGGGTCGTAGCGATTACCGCCTCCGTTGGGGAGGTCACCTGTGGTGAATGTAATGCCAAGCAAAATTTGAGGGGCTACGACGCATACTTGAGGGCACCTTGGAGTCAGGTAGGTGTAGTCGAAGCCGAAGATTGACAACACGGTTTTCTTTCCACTAGCCTTCGATGACGTCAGAGATGAAGGCGAGGCCGTTGAGGGATCGTCTTGGGGGAATAGCGCCCGCGCCGTTTTTGATGGCAGCTCTTCGACCTTTTTGTAGCTGGTGTGGAAGCCTTTTTCTATATATTCATTAACGAGTGCCCAAAAAGAGCGGCACTCATGCAGGAGGTGGCTGTAGTGCTGGTGGAACTTGTAGTATTTCGTCAAGCCCTCGCCTGATTGGGGTGGCTGTCGTTCGACCCGATTTTGGATGAACTCCTTGTCCTTTAGGATTGAGATATCTCCGCGATGATATATATCGGTGTCGAACTGCGGGGAGAGTCACCATCGAACTTGCGCTTTCTATGAGAAGGAAATTTTCGATCTCAAAAATTTCTCCTGAGTACCTCTGTTCTGGTTTCATGGTGTCGCCCTTCTTCTCTTGAGGCGAGGCGTCTTCCTTCTTGGCGCTTGCCTTTAGGGCTTTTGCATACTCCAGATGGATGCGCCTTTCGACTCGGGCCATTGCCTCTATGGGCTTCTTTGACATGTCGTCCACGAAGGAATCATATAGCTCCCCTGGCAATATGATGTGGACGAAGATCATAGTTGATTGTCGTTAGTAGTATCCTTTGTTTCCACATTCATCTTCGAGAACCGGTCAACATACTTGGGAGGGACTCATTTTGGCGTTGTTTTATCTGCCAGAGTTCATGGATGGTTTGGGAGGTAGATCTATTACTGGAGGAGAGTTGGGAGATTGGCAAGGAAAGCATTCATCGCCTAGGATAGCATGGCCATTGCATGTGTGAGAGCCTAGAGCTGCCAATCGCTCGCAGAAGTGTCCGGCTGAGGCACGAGTGCCATCTGCTGCTTGGTTGCCGGTGGATTTTCATCGTGGCTGTGGGAACAGGATTCAGTCCTACGTTATTGATGTAGTAAGTGTCAAGATCAAAGGAGTTTTTACATGGAAACCGACCAGGCGGAAAACCACGGAACCAATCCGTCGGCGACTTAAAGAATTTTTACTATAGAGCAAAATGTTTACAAGCAAAAGGGGCAATAGTTAGCCAATATATTGAGAAGGGAGACAAGAAGGGAGAGAGTTAGATAGGATCTCCGAGCCTCTTTTTCTTATTACAATGAGATTTTATAGCCTAAATTTATCTTGGAAGTTCACTTCAGAGGAATGGCTCAGAGTGGTCATTTCAGAGGAATAGCTTTCGTCTTTGGCTTTATTCTTATGATGGCTGCTGGCTTAGAGCATGGTGGCCTTGCTTGCATGGAACGTATGGACCCTGTAGGTAGGCCATACTTCTTAAAAGCAGTATGGGGGCCTTTGTTTTGTACTTGATTGCGCGGGTAGTTCGGCATAGGGTGTTCGTCACAGGCAGTTCGCCGAGGGCATTTCGCCATGCGTTTGTCGTCGAATTCCTCTTGGGCTCTTGTCACATAAGCTTTCACGTGTACGCTTCAGATCTGTTAGCGTGGATCCTGGTACAACAGATATTTTTCAGGCAGATGATATTGGACAGAATCTGAAAGAGTCAATCTATCGTATTTTCAGTTTTCTTAGTTTGTTCTTTCTCTGTTAATTATGTGCAACATTCGAATCTTGTTCAAAATTTTTATCAAATTAAAATCAACTTACTTTTCTTGTGACTTGAAATCAATGATATATAGATATACTTATGTATTTGGTCTCTGTTATGTATATTTATGGTATTTGATATATATGCTTGTGCTCTGCAGTGTGTATGCTAAAAGAAGAAGGTATGTAGACATACCATACATTTGAAACTTTGTCTGTGATATATTTGTTTTATGCATTAGAAGTATTTCAAATTCAATTTAAGGAATCGGCTAGTACTTGACTTCAAATGGGTTCAAAGTTACTCGAATTTTAATCAATTAGAATTGGATGAGACTCGAAATCGAGATCTATTAATTTTGAGTTGTGGCTCACTCAATGCCAGCTATCCTCTTATATTTTCTCACAAAAGGGAAGTGCTTGTGGAAATGATATACTTTAAAAATCATTCATCACTATTGTTTTTTCCCCACTTCTTTTGTTTCAACTTTCTGGGATCAATTGTGTTTCAACCTTTTATCTTCGTTCCGTTCACCATGTAAAAGATTTATTGTCCAATTTGCATAACTATTGGTTTTATCTGCAGGTTGAGAACAGTGATTTGAACATGCACATGAATGTGTGATGGATGGTTTTGAGCATATTGCTTATGGGCATTTCATAACACTAATCTCTACAGCTACTATTGCGGCGGTAAGGTTTTCCTTTCTTGCTTTAAATATTTTAGTAACAATTTCTATTGATTCTCGTTCTTATTAAAGTAGGTTTTCTACTAATATGTACTGCAAATAATGCAGGTGCCATTTTAGTTTTAGGAAGAGATCTAGCGGTTGTTCCAACGCTTATTCATCCTCTTCTTCTTGCAATTAATTCATCGGAAGCATTACAAGAACAACATATGGACGACACATGGATGCAGGTTCTGTTACTTTTTCAAAAATTTCTTGCAGATGTATTCAAAAGGTTTACTTAAATACCGCTATGTTGACGGGCCTTAATGCCACTATTAAGTTGCATTGTCGTAATCTAATGGCTCATCATCAATAGATTTAAGTCTTTTTTTCTTTTTTTGGTGCAACCTATGGTGTTGACCATAATTTATCTAATCTTTCTGTATAATGTTGAACCAACTTTACTTTTTCTACCTTATTTATTTTCATTTTCCTTTTGGCCAAATCCAAATTCAATGATAGGTTATGGACTCATCGTGCATACCTTAATTAGCCCAACAATTCAAAACTATGGCAGATTGTGATCCTAGAGATGTCCTGGCCGATAAATGTTGTCACTAACATTTTCTTCAATACTGCAACAAGAAAATCAAAAAGTTTTACTATTTAAATGCATCTTTCTCCTTACGCTATTTAATGCAACTTTGTGAGAGGTAATGAAGCTAAAGTCATATTTTTTGGTTCTCTCTTTTTGGGAAATTGTATGGCACTAAAATCTTATCACATATATACAAATTATTAAAATTTTATAAGATGTTTTAAAGGTTACTTTTCGTCAATTATCTCATATCATAGTCTTTTAAAAAAATCTTTAAAGAAATATGTTTTTTGTATAATATAGAAATATGTATTTTATCAGTCAAGAGCAGGTTGCAATATTGTAGATAATGATGTAGTGGATCTAGTATGATATATCATGGAGTTGATCAAATAGATACAGATAGTCATATATATAATTAATACTTAATACAAGTAATCAAGATTTCAAAAACATATAGATTTTTGTGCATATAAAAAAAAAAGATTTTTTAAACCTATTTATTGATGCAGATTTTTGTCATGTACAATTTTAACCAACTTCCGTGCAAGAATTTGAAAACAATAATAGCCAGCTAACACAAAATTTGGACGATTTATAGCAGAATCGCAAAGATCATGATAAACAATACGCACCAAAAGGTAATAAGCACCAGGTCTGACTGAAAAAAAGGAACAAGTTTACCCCAAATTTTCAATTATGAAACAGAAGTGGAACAAAATAGGAAGAGGTTACTTACGAATAAGAGATGCATCACTCAAGAATAAGATAGTGATCGTACGTTTTGCATCCTTCGGCCCATTTCAGTTGAAATTTTACAGATTTCCCTCACAACATACACGTGAGAGTCATGTCAACTGCAACCCTAAAACGTTTTTCAACGAAAAAGAATGACGATAAGGAAGCCAGCAACTAGCTGCAGTTTGCAGGTTAAGTTTCAAAATGATCCTCTTAATATTTTTGAAAAAAATACACCATGCCCATTCTAATTTCAAAATAATGATATCTGGTATAAGTCGAATTTCATACGTGCACATACATTTGATAACAGACGTGCATTGAATGTATTTGTGACATGCCGACTTATACCAAACAAGATAGTTTGAAATTATCATAAACATGGCGAAATTCAAAAAAAATAATAAAAAAAGAGGATCACTATGTTTGTTTTCCTGCAGTTTGCTATAAACTTGAAGAAGAAGAGGAGGCCTTTCTCACAGATGTTCCTTCATGGGATCCTTGTGGTTTGCTTAATAGCCGTCTTTTGTAGCGTTTTAGCACTGATGCTAAGTTCTCTTTCCCTTTGGGAAAGGCAACATCACCGGCAGCCGTGCCTGTCCGACCCTTGCGACCAGAAACTGCAGTTTCAACATCCTTGATCAGCTCAAGGATCATAGATGCAGTGGTCAATGAACTTTCACCACGTTTCTCCACAACAGGTGGAGTCCAATTCTTTAATTGGGAATTGAAGTTTGTCAAGCATTTTACTGACATATCAATGCAGGTACAGGGCTTCAAGGGTTGTCGAGACTTGAGGAATGCAGGCTCAATTATCCCCTGCAATAATCGCAGGAGTAACAAGATTTAAGAATACAACAGTTTGGATATAAAATTATTCTTAGGTCATGACCTATAAGCTTAAGCTTTTAGGTCAGTTAGTGACCAAAGATTTAACATGGTATTAGAGCCAGGAGGTCTCAAGTTTAAACTCTGGTAACTCCCATTTATCTCCAGTAAAAGGTTAAAAAAAATATATATGTTGAACTTCACGCTGCAAAATGAATAAACTTGCACATGCGGGAGCGTATTGGAATATAAAATTATTCCTGAGACATGACCTATAAGCTTAAGTTTTTAGGACAGTTGGTAATCAGAGACTTAACAAGTTACATGAATCACAATCTCCACAAATATGGAATGCAGATTGAAAACTAATTTCTCATTATATATATAAAAAAAGACCAATGCCAATCCATCTAACCAAAGAAAAATCACAACCTAACCAGATGGTCATAGTACAAATGGAACAAAGTACAATGATTCCCAAGTTCATAAAATCCCTTCGTATTAGTACCAGCCAAAATCTTGCAACATTATATAATTATTATACCTTTAGATTAAAGACAGTTTCTACAGCCTGGCCTGACGTTGTGGTCCATATACATAGAACTAGTGCAATAAGTGCAAATAAACAAACCCAAAAGGATACATGGGCTAAGATGTGATAAATTCTCATAAAATTCACATTGTGAAGAAATAAAGGCAATCTTTTCCATGCTATTATCAGTATAATTATCTACATCATTTTTGAGAAGTAAAAAGCACATGTACTGTAGTTCATTTAAAATATAGTAGCCAAAATAAACTTATATGAAGAAAGGATGCAGTAGCTTCCAGAGGTTCACAGAAAATAACAACACAAGCGTTGCTACGATAGGTAAAAATAAAACAAACTTATCTATCTGCAACAAGCAATAAATAAAGAAAATGCCAGCATGTTTTTATGAACGTTAAGTCCGGCAGAACTTAAGATAATCAATTTCCTTTCCAGATGTAACTTTCTATACAATTTTAAGTTTTGCATGTGATTTGCAGTATGAAATGAATATCTTTTTGTTGCTAGCTTCAAGTTTACCTGAAGTCGATTGAGAACGTAAGTATATTTTCCCCAGAGCTCTGGCCTGCTCTCCACAAGTGAGAGATCTAGAATACGCCTAATGCACCACACCCCAAAACTTACAACAAGTGCTGCCCTCCAGACACAAACATCTCCGCAATTAGGCAATAGACTAATCTCATTCTTCTCTAGATGCAGGCATTTCTCTGCTACAGCAACTTGATCAATCAGCTCCTCATCAGGCCCACCACTCTTGCTAAATAGCCAATCTGATCCGTCCAAATTCAGCAGCTTCATGATACAAATTCTTAGAGAATGAAGTAATTTAGCTTCCGACTCTGCATAAGGGAAAGTCTCCTCAGCTGTGATGCTCGGCTTGCTTGCAGCTCCTTGGCCCCCACCACCTTGATCCCTTCTCACCATGCCAAGTAGTTCCTCAAATGGCTGTCTAGAGAAAAGAGATCTGGTTTCTTGATTCAAACTCTGCTTTAGTGGAAAAACATCTCGCTGAATGTTAGATGGGGAGAGCTCATCAAATGCTAATGGGGCTCCTCTTGACAAAGGGTTCAAATATCGCGATTGTTCAGATAAAATCTTGTCAAAAGATGTCCGAGGACCAATAGGAATGCTCTGCTTCTTCCCCTCATTCAAGTATGTGTTCCTAGCTGATGCAATGATTGCAGAAATATCAGGTGAACTGTGATATTTTTTGGTGTAAGAAGAAGAAACAGAATGCTCGCTAGGTTCCATCAAGGCCGGCTCATAGTGTGGCCTTTCAACCTGAACTGTATTTATTCTCGATAAAGCCGGAATTTGCAGGCTAGATGTCTCTAAGGATCCTAAATCAGTCTGACTGTGGCCATACATCACTTGATTCCTTAGAGAAGAAACATAAGATGTAGAAAACTTGTTGGTTGGCGGAAGGCTTGGTGAGCAAATAGCAGAAGGAGACCTGCTTGTACTGATCCCTCTGAGATAGGAAGCTATCTGATAGCCATGAATGGTTGCTGGTTGGTAATCCCTATTATCTGAACCCAGAGGCAGATGCAAACTAGAATAGCTCCTTTCAGTAGGGTCAAACATGTTGCTACAAGAATTCCGGATATGTGCTTCCGCTTGTTGCATGTTCTGGGACCAAGATGAGGTCCCCACTTGAATATTGAAAGGAAAATCTGCACCTTGAACTTTCTTTTGCCTTGGGGAGCTGTAGTCCCTCAAATCTGTCTGGAAATATTGTCCCTTGTCAGCATCTGGAAACAAAACACTAGAGGATTCAGCAGCTGTGGCATCTGCTTTTCCAGAGCTGGCCATATTTAAATCTAATCCTAACAGTATGTCTAGTCTATTAGAACTAGCGTCTTGAGTTAGCTTCCCATGGAAATCAAAAAGATTTCCCCAAAACTCATCCAAAATGACAGTCAACTGGCGTCGACCTGCACGTCCAAGCCCTAATAATTTTGAAAGACTACCACTGCCATTTCCACAATCTTTGCTCATTCCCTTGACAATATTAGGAGATCTAGGGCCTTCAGAGTTCAATGAAGGACTAGAACTTTTAAGAGATTCATTCACTAAAGCATCCCCTTCATCATTATTCCTTTCAGTGCGTATGTCTGGTTCTGATGTCACAACTGTTGCAACAGGTTCCTCAGATTTAACTTGTGAGATGGTAACTTCACATGGAAAGTGTCGTGCAGAACTTTTATATTCAATATCTAAATGTCCTTCAGTGGGGGTCGTACCTTCTGGAAAATGAGTTGCAGAGGTGATGCTAAGAGGAGGATTAGACCCGTAAGCAGAATGCTGCAAGTCTACCTCAGAATCAACGGCAACCTGCATATCAGGGTTGTACTCTATTATTGACTTATCAGACAGGCTCTCCACTGACTTCTCATAAGTAGCTTCTGCCACATAATCCTGATCTTCATAACATTTAATCATTTCATGATTATCTTCAGCTATACCATCAGAAAGTGCTGGCAGATCTTTCTGAGAATTACTGACATAGATCTGCATATCAGACTTACTGCTTGCAGACTTTAAAGGTGTAACTGCTAAGTAAAATGTCACACAGATGGATGTGACACCGAGAAGAAGAAAAGCATACAGGATAATGGTGCTTCTCCCGTTGCTTTCCCTCAGATTAGCTACCCATCTGCTATTATCAAACAATATTTCTGCAATAAAGAAAACATTAGTTCCAAGCATTCCAAGAAATGCTAAAAGAGCCAACATCTCCGTGTACCAGGATGTTTTGAAAGAACCCATTAAAGACCGAGATGATGCCACACGAAATAGAGGAATAGAAGAGGATGGAAGAAGCATGCCAAGTATAATTTGACAGACCATAAATGACTCGTAGATCCCTTCAGCACCGGCTGTTCTTGCACAGAAAAGGGCTAAAATGGCAGCAAGGGATTTTACCAACATGTGATGAGCCAGAACGGATAGCTCGGAACCAAAAAGATGTTGCAGAATTAGTTGCTCACCAATATTCCTAGTGAATGCTGTGATTTGACAAGAGAAGAAAAGAACCAAAAGAAGTGCAGCTGGAGCTACGGGATTCTTAAATATCTGCAAGACGCACATGAAGCTTCAAGATTTCATAATAAATCACTCTGGGTAATTGCATCATAAATGCACCACCAGGACAACAATAACTACAGATCATTAGAACAACAGAATAAATGGCTAAACAATCACTACACGCCATCAAATTATCAGCTACCATGGAAAAGGTCAACAAAAAATAAAATTTAGCAACTACAATCTTTAATTAGCCACCATTCCAATGTAACCGTTTCTAATTGTCATCTATGAAGCACGAGTACGATACAACGATACGGATACAATACGATACGGATACGGCGATACAACAAACTTAAAAAAAGTAGAATACGGAAAGTCAGGATACGATTGCTATATATGCTTATTTTTATATTTAAGATATAGTTCTATGGTAGATGAGAATAACTTATACAAATTGTTGCTATAAATTTAAAAACATCTTTTAAATTTTCTTCAAATTAACTATATTTTTTTAAACATTTTTTTTATCACTTAAAGAAAAATTATGGATAATTTAACTTTAAAAAATAAAAATATCTTTTAATTATTGAATTTTTAAATATTTTAAATTTAAAATAATATCATAAAATTTGTTTAATTACTTCCCAACATGTCAGATTATTTACATGAAATAAGAGTTTATATAATATATACATCAGTAGACTAGTTTCATTTTCAATTTAAATTCGATTCAATCGATTAGCTTAATTCAAACGAGATACAATTAATAATACAAATATTGTGACATAAACCAAGATATACTAACGTGATTAAAGTATATATATGTTCTCTCTTTAAGTCTTTGACTAAATAAATAGATAAAATAAAAAGACCAAATTTTTATCTCTTTCGCAACATAAGCTTGATTAAGGTAAAACAAATGTGATCGACATCCAATAGAAGTAAAGATAATATCAGTTAAGATAAAAAAAGTAAAAACGCTACTAATATCTGTAAGATTATAAAAAAGGTTAGCTAAAGTAGACGACACATTGCCGTCTACTTGCGAATACCAAATCTTTTTTTATTGCCGAAACACTAGCGCATGTAAAACTTTTTGTAATCCCAATTGCGTAGCGTAGTATATCTCTCTCAATTTTAACGTTGAATCTATGCATGAGTTGTGTCTTATGTATGAGATATTTTTTATTTTATTATCGTGTGGGCCAAACCGACTATTTTAATATTTTTTTTTCTAATTAGAAATATCAAGAAGTATCGAGAAAGTATCGGAAATGTATCAGGTAAGTATTGAATTTTTAAAAAATAAAAAAATTGATACGCCACATGGCATATCGGATACGTATCGATGGAGTATCGAGAGGTATCAGTATTTGATACAGATACGATACGGATACGTCAGGCTTCATGAAATATCAGTGCTTCATAGATTGCCATGTGTTAGGGGAATTACCAAAGAGGGGCTCACGTTGGGCCTAATATACAATTGATGAAAAAGCTTAAGCCAACGGATAAGGATTTTCAATTGTATATTAACACCATAACTTGTGTCGAACATTTAACATGGGACAATTTTCTATGCGTATCCCATCACCATGGAAGCACAAAATAAGCTTCAATCATTATGGATTTATGCAGCAGCAAAAATGACAATAACAAAGCCTCAATCCCAAGCAAAGTAATCTACATGGTTGAGATACAATACAAGTAAAATAAGATGCTTACATTTTTTGCCTTGCTATGCAAGATCAGCATAAATAAGATCTAATAAATCAACTCCATTCAACTATTGTCTAACTCCATGGGAGCATGCTCATGTTATAAACAATGCTACACAAACTGGTACGTCTCAATTATTGTATATAAATTCAAGTATTCCAGAAGTAGGCCAATCCAAATTCTAAAATATCAGCCATGTTTTTTCATATATAAACATCCAAAACTAGTGAATATATAGCTTCATTTCCCCTGCAATGCAAACTTAACACAACAATGACATACTTAGAAAAAAAGTATTGATAATTTCATTAAGTAATGAACGCTCTTGATGATAAAATAATACAATGTCATTAGATCTCACTTTAGCAAATGCATTAAATCTTCAAGATGGGCATAGAGGTGCATTTGTGACATGTAACAAGAACAAATAAGAATGTAATGTAAGAAGGATAGAATAAGAACCTGTTCCATCACACTAGAAAGATCTTGAAAGTTGGGTGCTAGAAGATCTGCACTGCCGAATACTGCTGCTGCAGATGTTATTAGCACATAATTCACCAGAAATATAGCAGTAAATATGAAGACAATGGCAAAGAGATGGTCATGAAATAAAGCCTCCGTGGAAACATTTGATAGCCTCCTCTGTTGCTGCATATCGATAAAAAGATAAAATGTATAGAATACCAGAAAGCATATCTTTGATGTCGAATTAACGCAATGTACCCATAAATTAACAATGCAATAAAATTATTGTACAAGACAGTTTTGAGCATCCACGAGAACAGAGTATAACTTGCTCCACTAATTAACTTATTTACTGAAACATCAAATTCACACAAGAAGAAGGAAATACATGAGATATTTAGGTACCAATAGATAACAGCAGTAAATAATATGAACAACAGTTCCTCAAGTACGCAAGGACTCTCAAATTGACTTTTGCTGGTTTTTGAAAACGTGCTATTTCTTTGTTTAGCTTCTTATTATTGTCATTAGGATGGTGGGGAATGTGGAGAGTCGACCATGTAGGTTGGAGTACATCAATGAGAGCTGGCGAAGTGAAAGAAAAATATCAAGGGTTTATTATAAGATTTTGCAATAGTTAAAGGTTCACTTTGACAGGGGCTGGAATAACTCACGAGGTCCTTTTAAAATCAGTCCCAATGAAAGTATGTATTGACACAAAGATACACAAACATTGTAATTACACCAACTTCCATTCTTTATCATTTGTTAAGAGAGTCACCAATACAGTCCAAAGCGGTCAGTTTTACACTGGAATCCTTCCTTTCAAAATTACTAAAAACTAGTGTCATACTTTTCGCATAATATCTTAGCTTTTACATTCAATAAGTCTACTCACACTGATATTCCTTTAACATTAGATGTATCTCCTAGCCTTCCTTTCTTCATTGTACACACCTAGACCAAATAAATTTGTTGACTTCTAGCTGATCTTCCAGTCTATTTAACACCTTAGTTTTCTTTTCTTGCTTCTATTATTATTTTGCTTGCTTCTATTATTATTTCAATCATACCCAACTAGATTGCTAGTAACATCCTCTTGCCTAATAGTAGGATCTTCAGCATAGCTAGGTTTGTAGAAATTTAATACCTCTTTTTCTACAGTCATCCAAGATAAGAAATCTCCAGTAATAAAACCTTGAGCACATTTACCTGTACAATTGAAGAGTGCACATAGAAATTGTGAGCCATTATATTTGCTCCAAGAAGAGCCATTAGCGAGTATGCATTTTCCCCAGTTAATTTGGGGAAAATCTCATCTGTTATCACTGGGACCTCAGGTTGACTAATCAATACACCAAACACATAAAAAAGCAAAGATAACCCTCCTATGCTCACATAAACCGCTTCAAACATGCGGTTGTCCTGCCATTCAAATTTTTGCCATCCATCAGAATGAGTTTATGTTTTTTTACTTCCAAGTGAACTGTAAAAATCATAAGTAGACAAAAATTACCAAGAGAGTAAGTAAAAATGGAAGTAGGAAAGCACCAATTATTGCAACACAGATGCACGAGAAAAAGTCCATATCAAATAAAAGACTGAGTCCATGAGCAATACCAAGTACCTGCCATTTGAATAGAAATATATTAAGCCAGTCAAGAAAATTAAAAAAATGAAAAATAAAAAAAAAAGTTGCCAGTCAAGTGGCTGCAGTTCTCATTACATAAAGATTTAAGTTGACATAGATGAAGGGAAGAACATAAAGAAAATTTTATCAAAAGCATACCATGGTGAAATCTGAAATTATCATCGATACTTCAGCTAGCACTCCCAGCAGTATGCATGCCATTCTGCAATATTCCTCACTGCAAATCTTTTTGCGAGAAAAACAAGGGCACACGGTTTATCTTAGCTCATAATAGGAGCGTCCCACCAAAAATTGTTCACACATACTAAATATTATACATGTAATAACAAGTAACTGGAAATTATCAAAAGAATAAAAAGCGTATCTATTACTCATGTGACAATATATTCTATATATCTTCAGAGACTATATAGACTATATTCTATATGCATGTTTACAACAGAGTTATCACACTATTCTTAGATGTCTATGCGGATATCATTGATACCAAAATGTGCAATGGTAGAATTTCTCCAAGTCCTGCACTCTTCAATGGTTTCGGCAGGCAAGTGCCAATTGATCAAGTCCTACACAGCCCTTTGGTCCTGGCATATCAACACCAAGATATCAACTACTGAGATAATCCCTTTGTCCAGCTAGATTCCTTATGACTTGATATACCCATAGACAATGCATGATGCACCTGAGATATGAGTGCATCGGCCTCACCGTATATACTTTGACACAAGATATTCCGACATGCTCAGTTCAACTGAACATGTAATAACCCATTTAAGAAATACCTAAATTAAAAAAAAATGAAAATATTACAAACTTAAAATTATTTTGAACCAACATATACTTGTTGGGAACACGAAGGACCTTAATATAAAAGCGCATATTTATAATCATATTACTCCCATAATCTCTCAGATGGATAATATTATATCATAAGATAATACACTAAAACTCTAGCACTCTAAATTGTCAGCCTATCTCACAACAATGCCCTCATGTCATAAATTAATTTCTCCTTAGTCCTATAAATAAGTCCCCGAACAGTCAACGAAAACCAAACCAACTTGTATTTTCGATACCTTCAAAATGAATTGATGATGAGATTTTTACCAGGTATTTATTACTTAAATGCGCAAACTAGATTACATTTTACAAGTTAAATTTCTACATAATCCACTGATAAGTTATTTCGAATTAAACATGTTTAAATTAAAACAGTCGTAAAAATAAAGCCATTGTCACAACTTCATTATGGTTGAAGAAGGGCTTCTAAATGTAATTGTTCATTTTACTTTCATTTCACTATTCAAATCCATCATGTTAAGGTGAAGTAAGTTTCATCTCACCTCAAGTATAATGAATACACATAGAAAAGATAAAGCAAAGTATAGTTACAAAATACCAATTTATCCTATAAGCCTAAAGATGAATATTACGGGATATTATATAAATATGCAAAACAATTGCAATTAGAATTCCACTTATTCTATGGCTTTATATTTTGCCCTATATTCTACTACACTTATAAACTTAAAAATATTTCATAATAAATATTTAACTATAAACTGATAAGGGACAATATTTGAATATCAATTTTGAGAATTGTTTTGTGGCCTTCGTGGCCATTTCTAATAGTCTGTGATAGGATCCAATTTTTTTTAAGCTACATCTTTGAATGTTTTGGCATCACATAAGGGTTAGCCTCATGCCATTTTCGCGGATTTATTTTATTCTATTTGGCCGCTAATCTGTATCGAGATACTAGCCCCTATTCTTAGTATGATTTAACTTTAATGGATAAATTTGATATTTTAAATCTGTATATTACATACTTCTCTTGTGTAGATTAACTTATTTATGTTACAACAGATCCACTTGAGATCATTCCATGGACCTCTTATTATTATTACTACTGATATATATCTTGCATTTATACTTTGGTGTAACCATTTACTAGCTGCCTCTAATTAATTCTTTTGTTTAATAATCTCAGATCTTAAGCAGAAGAATCCAAAGTAGGATGGATCCACCTAAAACTTAGTGGCATGTCTTGGCCTTTTACTATGTCGACTTTATGTTTTCTTATTTGTAAAATAATGAACTATCTAGTCTGTATTAAGATCCTTTCAAAGGCTAGGAAACATAAAACACTCTTACAATCTTGTTTACTGATTTATATTTGTATTATTATTATGTTCCTGCTCTAGATATTTTAAAAACTTCACATGCTAATCTGAATTTTCTCGAAACTAATAAGGAGAATTTGGATCGTGTCTCGACATATTATATCTCGATAAATAGTAACCTGACATGTTTGTTCCAACCTGGGGAGTCTCAGCACATCTACTTCGATTGAAGTGCTTAAATATATCTATTCTGATTGGATATGTTCCGAGGCTTGCTCCATCTGATGACAACTTAGAGTGCTCAAGTTGCTCAACAGTTAATTGTAGTACTCAGTTCGTAGCCATACAATGAGAATGGATACTCATCTAGTCATGGTATTGCTACTCCAAAGCACTACTCCTGCTACTAGCAGTTCACGCAATCATCGAGGCTTCCAAAAGTACACGTGGTAATCCTCCGTTTGCCGCTAACTAATTCTTTGGTCACAATTGACAAGAAGTTAAGGGAATAGCCAATCATCATCCATTATCAATGCCATTCTCTAACTATAAATAGAGGAGATGACCATGGGATTTAGCCAGATTCACAAAGGTTTACATTCACATTCTCTAACAAGGTCTCCTAGTCGAAGCTCTACATCTGAGTTTTTTGTAATCCCTCAAGGAACTTTTTCCTAATAATAGCAATGCTTTCTTTTTTAACTCCAAGTGGCATGTGTTTTTTTTCCCTTCTAATATTTTTATGTAAATTATCTGTTTTTCCTCTCTTTTTTCTTCCTTTCACAATTCCACTATCCAAACTGAATCGTTGTGCGAAACGGTCTCGTCTCCCTTACACGAGATCACGACCATCCATTGTTCTCATCGAGAAACTACCACTAGGGAAGAAACAAAGTGCAACTCCATACCTGAGACTTCTGAGAGAATAGGCCTATATACAGTCCATGGTGGTGGACATGGAGGCCATCGTGGTGGTTGAGGTATAGGGAAGGGGGCGAGAGACTCGCACATGCAATTACTATGGGATTCAAGGTCACCTCCAGCACTATTACAAGAAGTGGTTAGCGACTCAGAGTAGCCAATTACCATTTTGCACTCCAGCTCCTGTTGTTACTGAGTCTCCAGCTACAACAGTAGATAAGAGGACTGTGACTATGAATCTTGAGGGGTACGAAAGGTTTATAGAGTTTCAAGCATGTGGCAGAGCCTTCTCTTCTCATACCTCGGCTGCCCAGACTGATATTTCCTTTGCCATTGTTCCTGCTTCATCTTAGATAATTGATTCCGGTGCAGGTAAGCATATGATAGGTAATAGAAGTGAACTTACTGATTATCAGTTCTCTTCTCATTTACATAGTTCATTGTGGCGAATGGTTCTACTTTGGATGTTGTGGACGTGGATCTACACACCCCACTTCAGGCATTTCTTTGAAGTCTGATTTGTATACATCCAAGATAACATTTAATCTTCTATCAGTTAGTCTGATTACAAAGAATTTGAATTGCTCAGTGGCACTCTTCCCTTTCTATTGTGTTTTTCAAGATTTTTTGATGCAGAAGATTATTGGCAGAGGATAAGTGAGCAAAGGCATCCATCAACTTGATTCCTCTGTTTGACCAGCCGTGGTTACTTCAGTTACCAGTCTTCTTGAGATCCACAAGCATCTAAGTCATCTTTAACTATTTTGAAATTGTTATTTTCCCATTTTCAGTCTAAATTTGTATTAGATTGCGAGTCTTGTCAGTATGCAAAGCATTGTCATGCTCCACTTACTTCTAGTGTCAGTCTGCAGACTACTACCTCATTTTAGCTTATTCATTCTGATGTTTGGGGACCTTGTCCCATTACGACTCATGTTGGTTATCGATATTATGCTATATTTGATTATACCCGTATGACATTTGTATATTTGATGAAAAATAGTTTCGAGTTATTTTCCACTTTTACTAAGTTTTATTCTACTAGTCTAACTCAGTCTGGCAAAAATATTTATGCTTTACAGTTGATCAAAGTAGAGAACATCTTTCTAATTCATTCCAATAATTTTTTTTGTGAGCATGAAATTTTTCCTAAGTTGTCTAGTGCTGGAACACCCCAACAAAAAAGTGTTGTAGAACATAAAAATAAACACTTTATGAAAAATGCAAGAGCTTTGCTCTTCCAAATGAATGTTTCGAAGATATCTAAGGTAAAGCAGTTTTTACTACTTGTTATCTGATAAACTGTATGCCTTTAACCACCCTCGGAGGTAAAACACTTGATAGCTTTCTTTTTCCTGATCGGTGCTTATTTGGCTTACCCCCTAAAATTTTGGTTGTACCTACTATATTCATCATGATCATCTTCAAGTTTCAAAACTTAATCCTCGTGCCTTCAAAGCAACTATAAAATTTCTAAGGGGGTATAAATGTTATTCCCCTTCTCTAAAGCATATCATTGTCTCCCGTCATGTGACTTTCATTGAGACACAACAATTATTTACAAAAGATCCTACTCCAGTCTCAACTAGTGCATCTGATTCTTCAAGCTCTTCTAAACAAATTCTTATTTATGATAGTCCCTTTATATTTGAGCTTGGGCGTAAGGATTCAAGAGCTAATTTGCTTGAGCATGATCCCGCTCATATGTCCTCTACAGAGTCAATCTTATCGTTGACTGATCAAGGTGATGACAATTTGCCTATTGCTATCAAGAAAGCTATAAGACTTGTTGTGATAACCCCTCAAATACACATAATTATAAGGGTGTACGGATGAGCTTACAGGCCTTTACTGCTAACTTTAACTATGTTGCCTTACAACATAAAGGTTGAAACCAAGCCATGACAAAAGAGATGCAAGCTCTGCATAAAAATCACACCTGAGTTTTAGTTGATCTTTCTCAAGGAAAGCAAGCTATTGGTTGTAGATGGGTGTATGTGATAAAAGTTCTCGATAATATAGTAGCACACCTCAAGGTTAGATTAGTAGCAAATGGCTATACTCAGACATATGATATGGAAGACTTTGAGACCTTTTCTCCTGTCACAAAAATGGCTTCTATCAGACTATTTCTCTCATTAGCTACTACATATTCTTGACCACTATGCCAATTAAATTTCAAGAATGCATTCCTGTATGGTGATTTAGATGAAGAGGCTTGCATGGAGCAACCACTGGGTTTATTACTCAGGAGGGGAAAGTGTGTCGTCTTCATAGATCTCTGTATGGTTTTAAACAATCCTTTAGAGCTTGGTTTAGTAAATTCAGACAAGTGGTTCAAAATTTTGGCCTCAAGCAGTCACAAAAAATCATACTGTGTTACATCATCGATCCTCCTCAGGAGTTATTTTTTTTAGTAGTATATGTTGATTGTAGTGATTGGAGATGATACACAAGGTATTACAGCCCTTAAGAAGTTCCTTGTCAACAACTTCGAGACAAAAGATTTGGGAGAGTTGCACTATTTCCTTAGCATTACTAGAAAGAGGAATAGTATATTGTTGTCATAGAGAAAGTATGTGCTTGATGTATTGGCTAAGACTAGCATGACAGTCAAGAGAAGTGGAATCTCCTATGAATGCTAAGGTAAACTTGCTTCCTGCTAAGAATAGTCGGCAAGTTGAACTACTTAACTACCATAACTAGACCCGACATTGCCTTTGTAGTGCGTGTAGTTGGTCAGTTTATGAAAGCACCAAGGAAGCCTCACTGGAATGCTGTGATGAGAATTCTATGGTACCTATCAGGTAATTCTAGAAAGAAATTACCTTCAGTGGCCATAGACATACCAGAGTGGAGTCTCATACTGATGCAAATTGGGGTTGCCCCATTACCAGAAGGGCCACTTCTGGTTACTCAGTGTTTGTAGGAGGAAATTTAATTTCGTGGAAAAGCAAGAAATAAGAAGTTGCTCGTAACAGTGTTGAAGTAGAGTATAATGCTGTACAGCTCTTATTACTTCAGAACTATTATGGCTACGTCATCTTATGGCTAAGTTGGGATTTGTTCTTGATAAACCTAGTTCTTTTGGGTGTGATAGCAAGTTTGCAATTCATATAGCTTCCAATCCCATCTTTCACGAATGAATCAAACATATTGAGATCAATTGTCATTTTGTCCGTCTAGAGCTTCAGAAAAGAACAATTGATTTGCGTCATGTTTGTACCGGATAGTAATTAGTTGATATATTTACTAAACCTCTTAATGATCTTCAGGACACGTATATTTATAACAAGATCAGTATGATATATATGTCACAGCTTGAGGGAGGGTGCTATGTATTATGAATGAATAATTATAAATAATGTAATGAGCTTGGCCCATGTTACTTATATATAATTATAGTTGATGAGAAAGAACCATTATTCTACTCATCTCATTTCAAGAAAAGGCTAATTATCATCTAGGAAACTTATAAAAGAAAGATTAGGGGTACTTCAATATCTCTCTTTTCTTTTCTTATCCCTACTGTTATCCTTTAATATAGCTATTTAAAAGAAAATTGTGTTAGTGGGATAGGCCTAATAGTCATCCAATCAACTTTTCATTTTTTTTTACTAGAATCACTGATCATGGAGAATGGCATGGTTGAGATATTCGCTGGTTCTCTGCACAATCTTAATAGGGCATTAGCAAGCTTCCATTAGATGTGGCAAGTAAAGAATTAATGTCATTTCACAAGCTTTCAACTTTCCACCACCTGTTGAAGAGGCCCAAGCATCCAGTGTCTGCTATCCAAAGCAATCGCCATCCGCATTACTTTGCCCAGAAAGTTGAATGTGAAAGAAGTTTTGGTGCCAAACTAGTATAAAATTAAGATTTTGTTTTTGTTTTTGTTGTTGTTGTCGACATATAAGCATGACATGAAAATCCATGGATTCTCAAATTCTCTCAACTTTGCTCCTTAGCAATGTTTTAAAAACCACACTAGACCAAACCGATCGGTACAACAGTGAGCTGGTGATCTAGCTATTGGGGTGTGGCTTAAATCTGGCACCTAGCTCAGATTGCTTTGAACTAGCTCAAACTGTGACCAAACCGAAATAATGTTGACCAATCTTGTTGGATCTTTCATTCAGGAAAAAAAATCTTTTGCACTTCCCAAGATTCAAATCCAAGACTTTTTGACAATGATACAAGATGTTAACTGACCGAGTTACCAATCAGTTATGTTTTCATATGTAATAATTATATTTATATTTCATATTAATATATAATATTTATTATATTTTACAAATACTAATTTTGAATTATTGCATCATCAAGGGAATATATTATTTCTTATGTCATGAATATTAGTTTTGGATTATTACGTTATAATGCTTCAACCTTGGTATGACCCTAGTTGACCGTAAATCTCGAACTTTTCATTCTACCAGTCCAAAAATCAGTCTGGTTTTCAAAACCTGGCATGTCAGTACCCAAGGTCACGCCAAGGTTGTTGGAAGCTCATGGGAGGTTTAGTGAAGAAAAGAATATGCATCTTAGAAGTCAACAATATTTGCTGATATTGATCCAGAAAAGCTTAGCAAACTCTTCAAATAACTGAAGTTAACTTGAGTAAAGCTAAAGGTAAGATACAAGCAGTGTATGCAAGCTTAGCACATAAATAGCATGTTTCTAATGGACAAAATACCTGCGAGAACGTAATTAATTACTGCAACTACAATGTTCAATGAATATAATGCCATACGCCTCAAACTAAAAGATGAATGATTAAGATAATACCTCTGCAAGATTCTTCCCTGTTACCATACTAATACCGGCCGAAAGATATTGGCAGAGAATTGCAATGAAATTGAAAATCAGCACCGGCAGCACAAGGTCAAAACCAAAGTGAGCACCTCCCTCAATAGCAGCTACCCATTTTCCGAGATCAATATATGCCATAGATATTAGGATTGCAGGTCCAAGGGATAGAAATATATTAGATATCACAACAAATTTGCTTCCCATGGTAAGTCTTGGGTTTAAAAACTATTTTGTTTGCCTTAAAAGATAATCACCAGATACACTTGCTCAAAAAGAACAATCTTTCAACATCATAGTGACAGTCGCTCAGTGCTTAATAAGGAATCCTTCGTTTGACATGAGAAATACAAGGTGGTAAATCATCTATTTGCTCATAGTTGTTATCACAAGCAGTCAAGATGTTTGACAGCAAAAGGATAAACAACTGATACCTGTTCATTTATTCGTTGGAAGCATCTAATGGATCCCTGAAGTACATGATAACAAGTGTAAAGTGTCAGAACAGTTATTCAATGTAAGAATGCCCGGCTGAACAGAATATCTAGGGCATCTATTGTGTTCCAAATCAAGGAAAAATAATCTCCAGAGCCAGCAGTTTTGAGCATTGTCTAAATGAAGAACAGCAAAATTCCAAAACAACCTGCAACAAGAACCACAATCAAGATCAGTTTTAGGGCACAATCCAATTGGCATTCTCATATATGCACACACATATATACATGCATCAATATACGTTTGTGTGAGTATAGGGATACAATGAAAAAGCAGCAACAACGTCATAATCTGAATCTAGATGGTATGTCAAAAATTTATAGCAATACCAAGAAAGAACGGTAAGCATAATGTTATCCAAAAAACTATAAAGAGGAATTTAAGATTCAACATCCTGCCTTTTATGAAATATTCTTTTTCACTCCCAAACGTAGAGCCAAAAAACGAATACGCCCAAAAACTAGTCAAAAGAAGAAGTAACCGCGGGAAACACGAAAAAGGCAAGAAACAAACGAATAATCTTCCACTGAACACGAACCAGCACCAACCCCACACACCAGCAGCTAAAGCAGCTAAAAACTGAAAGCCGGTGCGATTTCTCAGCTCCCACCGCCATGAAAATAAACACCAAGCATCAATTCGAGAAACACCGAGCTGGATCCCATGGATTCGCCTGCCGCAGCTGCTCTGCAACGACTATAATCAACCTTGAACCCTCACAATCGCTGCTCACCAAAATTACCACCTAATTTCCGAAAATTACGATCATACAAAATCCTCAGCTAGGGCTTCTCACATGAAAGGCCTCCAACAAGCTATAGAAGTGGATTCGTACAGTACCTCACTCCCAAATCCTCGCTACAGAAACCGAGCCAAATAGTCTGGAAGTGCGATCCAGCTAGCCAGAGAGATAGATATACAGAAAACAGACAGCAACGAGATTACCTTCTTCGGCGCCGCCTTCGCCGGAGGGAGGGAGGGGGAGAGAGAGGGAGAGGGAGAGAGAGAGAGAGAGAGAGAGAGAGAGAGAGAGAGAGAGAGAGAGAGAGAGAGGCTGAGGCCTGAGGGAGCTAGAGAAGCAGCAGTGACGCTCGAGGCCTTTTTTTACGGGAAGATTCTTTTTTTTTTTCTAAGAATAAAAAAAGGAGGAGAAAAGATAATTGCTCGTGACTATTTTAATACTATTATAATATCGTGCCGAGTACACGTGGCACTCATCTAGTGGAGGGAATGTTGCAAACTGTGTACGGTCCAGGCTATGGGATGGGCCGAATGGGAGGACACGTGCTATTTTATGACGGACACGTGTCGACGGACAGTCCTACAATATTACGGCGTACTGAGGAGCATTATCGGTCTGTCGGGTCAATGGGCGGCTGACCCGAAGATAAATATGAATTTTTCTAACAACTTGTTTTGTTTTTTTTTTTTTTAATGAAAAATTTTGCCAATTTTGTTAATTGTATTTGAATATAGTTATTTTTATTAAAACACACAAAATATTAAAAAGAACTAAATCTACAGTTTAAATTGTAATTTCAAATTTTGCACGACAATTCTAAAAATAATAAATAATGATTATTTCTAAAAATACGTTAATATGCAATGTTGGGTTGTTATTTCAATTATGTACATTCATTTATTTGTTATTATTTTTAATATAATTGTTATTGAATGAACAAACTCTAATCAATTTCTAACAAAAATATAAATGCTAAAATAAATAATAGTTATTAGATCTCATATGTGTTCGTGACCACCTGTATTACATACGTGATGTTCGATGATTGATATTTAAACTTCGCTCCATTTAAATTCAAGAATTTTGCGGCGAGAGGAAGTGAACTTAAGAATTAACTAAAATTAGGCAATAAAAAAAATTTTAAGGTGATTGAATTCTAAAATCTCTCTATATAAGGCATCAAAAAAGAGTTATTTTATTGTAATTTTTATTAAATAAATGTTTATTAGCAGCACATGATAATATCTGCTACATAGATTAGAGACATATGCAAAGATTAGAACATCATGCCACATGGTGCATAATTGAGATTAAAAAATCTAAATTAGTGGAGCTTCACATAACCACAATGCTACAGCTACATAAACCTTAAATATTAAGCAGTGCATTCAGTTTTTCATTTATTTGCATAACTAATGGTGAATTATCAAGTATTTAAACTATCGAGTTTAAAAACATCATCTTGAAACTAGTTTGATGATAAAAAATTGAAGGACTATTAGCAAGACTTTTGTTTCACAAAAATGTCAAATATGCATAAAAAGAATAGGGTAAATTACATCCAACCCCTGAGGTAGCCACTAAGTTCACGTTTGTTAATAAAATTTTAAATTTACTCTCTGGGACTTTCATTTGTTTGTCTAGACCTTCTTGTTATTGTGACCATCAAATAGTAACGAAAAGACACTATACCTTCTCTCCATTCACTCTATCTATGTCTGCCATGTGGACGCTAGCACGCATGCATAGTGACGATGTGCAGTCAACGCGAGCAAACAATGATCACCGGTGCACAGCAGTCGTGCATAGTCGTGCTTGCTCACAAGAATGGCACGACCATGCTCGCTCATCAGGTTGGCACAACCATGCTCGCTCATAGGGCTGGTGCGGCTTGTTTACGTGCTAGTCGTAACATGCTGGTTGTTCGCACATGCGGCAGCTATGCTTGCTCATAGGTAAGAGTGTAGACTCAGTTGACATAATATATTAAAATACATCCAATTAAATAATTTATGAGCTAGATATAACCTAGATAATCAACATTGCTAAAATTTAAAATCCAGAAAGGTGTAGACTCAATTGTTTACCTCAAAAGCCCGAATATAACTTACCCAAACAAAAAATATCACGAGTCAAATAATTAAAAATATTAAATCATTTCTCAACCTTGCAAGTAAAATGCATTACATATCAATAGTTAATTGATATGTACACAAAACCCTTCACAAAGACTATTAAAATCAGCCCATGAGCATTGTACACAAATTTACATGCAACACCTTCTTTGCTATGTACAGGACTACTGGCCAACTAAAGCTAAAAGGAATAATTTCACAAATAAATTTATTATTTTATATAATAAATTATATTTCACAAACCATAAAATTTGTACATATATATATATATTATAAAAAGTGTGATGTGAAATTTGTCAAATTGTTGGATAATATATATCAAGTCACGCACGTAAAAATCAATCAGCTTCATCAACTGAGAAATCTGGCTCTGGAGGCTTTGGCACTTTCACCAGCTGCATGCCGCCGCCTTTGTTTCTGAACTTATGCAAACCTCGAAGAGCATTCGCTGCGAAGCGAGACGCGTATATCGTCGCCCCGAGGCTGGCCGACGAGCCGGCGAGATCTCCGATCCCGGCCTCCTCTTCCTCCTCCTTCCGCCGCAGCTCCGCGAGCTTTCTCTTGCAGTAACGCCGCCACGCGGCTTGAATGAAGCACGCCGCCCAGGTCCTCCATTGCTGCGAGTAGAGCCGAAATGTGTGCTGAACTTGCCTGCTGTGGAGACGCCGGAACTGACTGGCGACGAATTTAAGCTCATCAGCTATCAACGCGAAGGCTTCCACTTCAGTCAAGGCCTTCACTGTTCTGGTTGAGGAAGGGAGGTTCGCTCCAGATTTTGGATCAAGAGCCCAGGTGAGGAGCTCTTCGCCGCAGAAATCTCCCTCTTTGAGAATGCCGCGGTTGAAGAAGCCGCTTCTGCCACCGTCTGTGGTCACGCTCTCGAGGCGGCCGCGAATGATGAAGAGCATCTCGTCGACGGGGTCACCTTCCCTGACGATGTATGTCCTCTCGGTGCAGAGACTCGGTTTCAGCCGCTCGCAAATGGCGTCCAGCAACCGCTCATCCATGTTTGCGAACAAAGGGACCTGCCAGAAAAACAGGGGGTAAATTGCTTTTTGCACTGTATAGATTGTTAATTATTACATTTTACATCTTCAGAAGATTTCGTTTTGGCAAGTAACGCCTTCAAAACCACAACTCCTGAGGTTCAGCTAGCCAAAATTAAAGGTTTTGAAGGTGTAAAGCCAGAGTTTTAAATTAACAGTTCTTTATTTTCGAAAATGCAGAGTAACAAATGGAAATATTTTGTGAATACGAAAAGAAAACACTTCGAGAGAATCTAAAGTTTGATGCTGCAACATTAAGCCTCGTAAAATGATGTGAAGGCATCAATCAACCTACAACTCTAAGACCTCGAGATAATATGAGCTCACTAAAATAGCTGGGGTGTCAACTTCAATGTTTATGCCTCGAAAGACTTCATGGATCGGCACCAAACATTGAGCCCTAACAAAGATGTCGAGTATTTGACCTTCAATATCACCTTTGAACCAATGGATCGATACAACAACAAAGTCTCAACAATGATATCAAGATTTGAACTAAATGAAAGGAAAATAATCTCTTTAGCCGAATAATGTGTTTTTTTTTTTGTTCATATGTTTCAATGAAAAATATCATTGTCAAGACCATGGTTAGAATTCAGTATTCTATTTTCCTGGTTACTAGCTTTCTTTTTTACTGGTTTTCTTATTATATTATCATCCAATTTTTGAAAAAGTTCCTGTTAACTAATAAAAGTTATTTCAGCATCAAACAAGAAAAGTCGAGCCAAAATATGTGTTATTCTCGTCCAATTACAACTGGATCTAGTATAGCGTGAATTGAAGATCAGAACATATATCAACAAAACTAACGGGGTTTCTATAAACAAGAAATTTTAGCTAGGCCTGTATCCTATCTTCTTATCAGCCAGTTTTCTAAATTTTCTGATAATCATGTATTCACCACCTATGTCATATAGCAGACTACTCATAATATTAGAAATAACAATTCTATTAATGAATTCTCCCATCTATGATAATAGAAACAGACTAGGAGTCCAGATTTCTATGATGCTTACAAATAATTAGGGAATAGAAAGAATAAATTTCCATAAGCTATTCCCTAGTCATTATGGATCATGCTAAAAATTATTATTATTGTACTGAAAAATTCCAATCTAATTAAATCAATAGCCTGACCTAAATGCTAAGTCAGCAAGCTGAAATCCTGAAAGTAGTGACATAAACTGACTATAGCAGATACATGATTTTCCTTTAGATCCTTCACACTTGATAAGTCTCAAAAAATTCAACAGTTTCTTATATTCATTCTAAATTGACTCTTTTCCGATCTATGTGGAAATCAACTCAATATAAATGCAAGCATGTCTGGATCAATCCGTGCTGTACCTTATGTGTGCATTCACGAGAAAATTACATAAAGTGCACAAAGAAACCATGACAGTACATATTAAACCATCAGATTTGTTATTTACTAAATGCGCAAGGCAGGATACGCGAGAAGCATAGAGAAATCTTAAAGGCAACCATTGTTTCATGTTAGCCCGAGAAGCATCAGGGTACCGATTTAAAGGTTGACATAGATAGCAGCAATAGGGAAGCATAGAGAGACCCACGAGCTGAAGGGAAGGAACTGTTTGGATACAAAATAGCCTTTGATGGACTTTCCTAACAACAGGGTAACCATAAGTCACCTTATAACTTTGTGACTTATAATGGGCCCTTGTGTTTTGTGGAACTGTCAATATTACCTTAAATCAACATAAATTTCACTTTATTTTTTGAAAGATAACATAAATATCACTTTGAAGTCCATAGATTTCAACAAAATTTGATTAAGGCTCCAGTTAAAATTGAAAATGTTAATTTATCATTCAGTCCAATTCTGTGAACTCTAATGAATGCCAAAACTATGCTTGATATATTTTGCGTAACCTTATTGCATTGGTTGTGGCTCATCAAGTTTGGCATGACCACCATCTACTAGAAGGCTTCCACCACAATAAGATTTGAGGTATTGATGTAAGGTAAAATATAAATCTGATCAGCGAAGTGATTATTTAGTTGGGCTTAAACGGCAGCTTCATTTCGAATGGGATAGCCAAAATATTGTACCAAAACCCCCAAAAAGATTTGTTGTACATAAATAGGGAAGCCATCCATGTAATACAAAAACAGAAAACAGAAGGTAATTCTGGGCATTTATGTTTTGTTGTTCTTGTCATGATTTCTTGCATGGTATCAGAGCATTTAGAGCTATTCTAGAGACTATGGGTCTTTTTCTTTGGCTTCCTTAAGAGTGGTAAATCATACACCCAGACTTTTGTAAAACTTTCTACTCTCTTTGTTATCTTCTACCTTGTGAATTTGGATTTACCTTCACGGATATTCAAATTAAAATGGCAGTAATTCTTGTCTGTCTAAATGGAAAAAAATTATTTTCAGAGAAATTTCTAAGCGTTTTTATTATGGGCCAAGAATTATGGGGTTTCATTAAGTACAGCTGATGCTCATATTGGGATCAATTTGAGAATGCATGAAACTGCTGTCGATAGGCGGAATTTTTTGAGAATTTTGTACTGTCAAGATAAATTCTGCACGAAAATGTATCCTTGGAATTGAAATAAATAAGAACACTCTAGGTACTAAGACTGTCCATGAATAGTATTCTAGTTTCATGAACTTGTGCCTTGAATATAACTCTATTTTGTAGGAGAAAGTTTCTCGAGATTCTCTTGCAGCTGTCCGTGAATTACAAGAAAATAACATGAGAGATCAATTTCTCATGAAGCTAAGGCCTGAATTTGATATTGTTAGAGGAAATTTGATGCATAGATTACTTGCTCCAAGTCTAGATGAATTTTTACGAGGTATTTCTCATGAGGAGCAACACATTCTATCTCAAGCTACTCAAGAATCAGAAATACAAATTTCAGATGTTGGGTTTGCTGCACATTTCAGCTCCAAGTCACAAGATATGCAAGGAGTTCAATGTTATTCATGCCAAAAATTTGGGCATATTGCTAAATGTTCCGAGAAATTTTGCAGGTAAAAGGGAGGGCATATTACCAGTGAATGTAGTCGATGGCCTCAAAAAGCTTCAAAGGTGTTTCATACTACCATTAACTCAACTGGAGCATCCCTTTTGGAATCAACTCAAACTTCTGCTAATGGATCTTCTATGAACCCAGAATCAATTCAACAAATTGTTCAACAGATGATTCAAACGGCTTTATCAACTATGAACATTTTTGCTAAGACTCTCCACACATTGGTACATTGATTCTGGAGCATCAAATCATATGACAAATTCTCCAGGTGGCTTCCAAAACTTGATTCCATATTCTAAATCTTATACAATTAGTGTTGCTGATGGAAACAATCTTGATATAAATGGCATTGGGAATATTAACTCGTCTACTTTAAACATCAAAGATGTTTCACTTATTCCAAACTTATCAACAAATTTACTCTGTTGGTCAGTTGGTTGATAATGATTGCAAAGTCTCATTCTCTTCTACTTATTGTTTGATACAGGACCAGGAAACTGGAAGTCATAAATGGGAAAAAAACCTTCACCTTTTTTCACACTTCATGAAACAAACAAATCATGGAGCCTTTGGCACAAACAAATCAGGTTAGGATATCCAAATTTCCATAAACTTTGCAAAATGTTGAAAATGGTTCTATTTGTACCAAGTTAATTTCATTGAAGGATTTTTCTTGTTCTAGTTGTTTGGGTAAGAGCAAACAGCTTTCATTTTCTCATGGCAATCCATGTCTTTTTTTTTTTTATAGCGGTAATCATGTCTTAAAATCCTTTCGAATTAGTGCATTCTAATGTATGGACTTGGGTGTATCTATTGCATGTCCAATCTGAAGTGTTTACTGTTTTCAAATCCTTTGCTTGCATGATTGAAACCCAATTTAGCACCAAAGTAAATGTTTTCCAATCTAATTTGGGAGGACAATACACTTCAAATGAGTTTTAAAATTTTCTTCAAGAAAAAGGAATTTTGTTACAACCTATGAAGCATGGACACTTCAAGAACCATGCCGTGTCCGTGTCAGACACACGGACACTCGGGGACACGCGAGGAAACACGAGGACACCGTGTCGGACAATAAAATAATATTAAAAAAAAAACTAAAGGACACTTTTTGGACATGCAAGGACAATTTGGACACACTTCTGAGATACTTCTAGGATACTTCTAGGATACTTCTGAAATACTTTTAGAACATTTCTAAGATACAGGACACTTCTAGTATACATAAGATAGAATTAGATAAATTTAATATTAATGTTAAATTTATTTATTAATATTATATATTTTTAATAAAATTTATGGATATATCTATCTCATTTTTTTTATTATCATTAAAATTTTATTTAATAAAATTAAAAATATATCTCTTATTATTATTAAAATTTTACCTAATATAAGTCACAATTTTAAGTTAATCAAGTTAAATCAAATTTTTTCCTTCTTTGTTGCCCTTAAGCTTTACGAAAATAAATCAATCGCAAAAAGTTTACAACTCTAGCTTCACCTTTATCCTTTTTTCATCTTCAATACCAAAAGCTCTTACTCTCTCTTATTGTCATGCTCACTGTGATTGTCCTAATAAGCAAAATTATATTTTTTCTTATTCAAAGTGAACCATAAATTTATATCTCAAATCTTTTTAATGTCGACAACGTTTGTTCTCAAATTCTCATCTTGATTCTATGAGACTTCAGTGCTACTTACAAATTATTTATACTTAAAAATTTAAATTTGTATTATGTTAATGATTTTTTTAAATTAAGCATGATTAATTAATTAATAATTTAAGCATAATCAAAACAAAGGAAGCATGCATCTACTGCAGATTTGGGCGTGTGAGCGTCTACACATCAGTCGCCCTAGCAAACAGCTGCCGGCTCATCAGCTTATACAGAGGCCTCTAGGATACAGGTAACTCTCATTTAATATGTAATTATCATTTTATTTGTACTAATATATAATTGCTAATCATGTGTCACGTTATATTGGCAGGTGGTGTGTCGTCGGTCATGCACCATTTTATACAGTTTCATTTTATCGTAATGAGAGACACATTACGACAGAGTCGGGTGTTATGGACACCATACCTTGCTGATCTCTTAGATATTCTATCACCTCTTTGCATTGCTGGATCAGCTCTTTATTTGGCACAGATGCCATTGATAGCTTGGGTAGTTATTGAGTGGCACATGCCTGAGCGTGTGATGCGACAGTTCGGCTACCAGCAGCATTTCCCGCTAGAGGTGTCAGATTCGAATTTCAGGAGGATTGATGGTCGGGGTCGAGCCTCCACAGATTGGTTTGCTGAGCACTCACTGTACAGACATTTATGGAGATGACGTTCTGACTTTGCTCAACAGCCACAGTTAGTCAGTGAAGACGATGTTGATGCGTTGAGGATGTACATGGATTGGTACAGATCTTGGGCTTGTCTTCGCCGAAGTAGAGCAGCCTACTTCATATTTTCCTTCGGCACCAGTATACAGGGATTTGTGAGCTCTAACTTATAAAGTTACATATTTAAATTTTGCTACGGCTATCCTTATTATAAATTTTTTTCTTTGTCAGGATGAGATCACACGCGTTGTGTATTCACTGTTTGATGCCGAGAGATGTACGGAGGCCAGCAGCTCGAGCATATGGATGGACTCTCGGGATCAACTATTTTCATTATGTGATCACTTTCGCTCGCAGCTTCACTTCCCTCCAGTGGTTAGGCGTACAGGTCATCCGACTGAGACGCAGGAGCAGGAGCTGTTCACTTTCGGAGAGCTTGTCGGGCATTCGACTACAGATCTTACAGCTCATACATCACAGTACGACCCAGGTGAATCGAGTGCTTATTATCATTATGGTCTTCATCAGACAGTTTGATATTGGTCCTTCGGCATTACCGATCGACCAAAATCAGGCTAGGGAGGATTACATCGATGATGATGATGAGCATAATGATGATAACACACATGCGCATGCTCTCCACCAGCGACGACGTCGGGCACCTGAGTCGTATACTCCTGGGAGTGACGCTATACCACGTAGGAGAGGGAGGCAGAGATGATGTAGTTCATGTGATATAGTACTGTAATACTCTTGTAACTATAATGAATATAATATTCATTTTAATTTTTTAATGTGATTTAGCATTGTATATATTTCTTATTTTTTTAATAATTTACATATATTATTGAGTTTTGTTGTGTTTCTAAAGTATGTCTAGATGTAAGCGTTGATGCTCAAGCTCAAAAGAAATGGCAGATGTACGAAACGCAGAAAATTATTTTAACAATGACATGATCAGCGTGGAAGGTCTAGATGACCAAAGATGGACAAAAATAGAAGATGCATATTTATGTGTTTTGTACTTCTAGATGGACAAAAATAGAAGTCGCGTTTAGAGATTTCCAGCCAACCAAGAAGACATTGAGTACAAAACTTACAATTGAAGAATGAGATGAAATACGTACTTGTTTTACTTCTAAATCTCAAAGTAATATTTCTAGGGAAAAAATATAACTTCGTTGTGAGTACTTGTTATGTAATAAATTTTTAAAAAAGTAATACTTATGTAATAAATACAACTTCGCAGATTTTGATAAATACAAAATTACAATAAAATATTACAGAAAATAAAAAATACAAAATTAAAAAAAAATTAAAACAGAAGTCGCCCGGCGCGTGGGCGACTTCTAGAAGTCGCCTGCGCGCCGGGCGACTTTTGTTCTTCATTAGTCGCTCGTGCGTCGGGCGACTTCTACTCTTAACGGCGCCGTCCGAAACATGCTTCATTTGTTAATTTGTTTTAATTATGCTTAAATTATTAATTAATTAATTAATCATGCTTAATTTAAAAAAAATCATCATATTATGTTATATATATTTTTTAAGTATTAATTGTTAATTTTATTATTGTATTTGGCGTGTCATGCCGTGTTTGTGTCCTATATTTTGGAAAATCATTGTGTTGTCTTATCGTGTCGTGTTCCGTGTCTCTGTGTCGTGTCCATGCTTCATAGGTTATAACATTCTTGTTCATACACACCTCAGCATAATGGTATAGATGAAAGAAAACATCAACATATTTTAGATGTCACCTCTGCCCTTCATCTTGATTCCTCTGTCCTAATAGGTTTTTGGGATGGATTGCAATTTTTTTAATCAATAGACAAATTTCAACAGTCCTCCAAAATGAAACCCTTATTTTCCTTAATTTTAGAAACCCCTAATTATAATATCCTTCACACATTTGTGTGTTTGCTATGCTCATCTTTCACCTCTAGAACGAAATAAACATTCTACACAATCATCCAAATGCGTTGTTCTCAAATATGCAATAGCGCAAAGGAAATTCCATTCTTATGATCCAGAAGCAAAGAAAATTCGTGTACCAAGTAATGTAATTTTTTGTAAATCTCAATTTTATTACATGCATCATCAAATAGTCACTCAAAATTCCTCCTCCATAATACACTTATCATATAAGAACAGTTTATAAAAAAGAGCAAGTTTTATTGTTCCTTCTCAAACCATACGGGATCTGATCCAAGCCACGGTTACTGCTCAAGAACAAGTTAGCAATGATATTCAAGAACCATTTCATCGATCCACTCGTGAATCACATCCTCCAGAGAGATATGGTTGGTTTACTACATTTTCATCTATATCTATTCCTACATCTTATGCTCAAGCCACGAAAGAAGACTGCTGGAATAAAGCTATAAATGAAGAATTAGATGCTTTGGTTTCACAAGAAACATGTGATATCATTCCTTGCCCACCTAATGTCAAGCCTATTGGAGATAAATGGGTTTTTACAATAAAACTTAAGCCAGATAAATCACTAGATAGAAGTAAGGCACGCTTAGTGGCCTTCGACAATCAACAAGAACATGGAGTTGACTATTATAAAATATTTGCCCTAGTTACAAAGATGACTAACAGTTTGGACAATTGTTGCCATAGCACTGCACAGAATTGGGTAATATATCAAATGGATGTTAAAAATGCATTACTTCATAGAGAATTAGCAGAAGTTTTCATGAAACTACCTCAAGGTGTATCTGTTCCTTCCTCGCATATATGTCAGTCTCAAACGCTCCTCATATAGTTTGAAGCAAGCTCCACAAGCTTGGTTTGCCAAATTTAAAGGAACTTTTATGCATGCTGTTTTTTCTCAAAGCAATACTATTCCTTCACTGTTTTTTAAATCTTCACAACATGGAATTGTCATTCTACTTGTTTATGCCGACAATATATTAATTACAAGAAATGACCTAGAAGGTATTCAATATGCAAAAACAATTTTGAAGGAATCTTTTCAAATTAAAGATTTGGGACTTCTCACCTATTTTCTTGACTTGGAGGTATATTGGTCTTACTAATGGCATATTTCTAAATCAACACAATTACCTACAAGATCTGCTAGCTCTTTGGCTCAATTGACTGACTCCTCTTGAATGGCTACTCTTATGGAAGTTTATCTTGCTTAGAGATGAAGGAAATCTACATCTTGATCCCACCATCTACAGAAGACTTGTTGGTAGTCTCATTTATCTTACTTTTACTTTCCCAAACATTTCTTGTGTGGTTAATCTTGTTAGCCAATTCATGGGATCACCATGTCATCGTCAGTTGGCTGCAGTTCATCGGATGCTTAGGCACGTGGAATTTTTTTCCCTAGTGGCACATCTGTGACACTAAGTGCATATGTTGATGTTGAATGGGGTGGCTGCTCAAAGACATAAATCTACTACAGGTTAGTGTATGTTTCTAGAATCCAGACTCATTTCCTAGAAATGTAAGAAGCAAGACTGCATTTCCAAATCATCTATATAGAGATATGCCTTTGTTTGCTTTGAAATTATATGGCACAGAAGGTTACTTAAATTAGGGTTCTCTCGATCCTCTTCTACATCTTTATATGCTGATAACACATGCGCCATTAAGATTACAAAGAATTCAGCATGAAAGAACTAAGCACATAGAAATTAACCATCACTATATTCGGGATTTTTATGATCGTCAATTGATCATAGTGCCATACTTGCCTTTTTGAGATCAAATTGTTGATTTATTTACAAAGACTTTGACAAAAGATGGACAACATTTTCTTACAAGCAAATTATTGCTGGCTAACTCACCGATATTGATTTGAGGGGGAATGTCAAGATATTCAGAATATCTATCAAGATATTCTGTATTTGGAGACTATCTCATATGAAGCGACAGTTAAAAATTATTAAGAAGATTCTTATTGCATAAATTATGCACCAAATTAGAGGATTATATCTTTTAAGAATTCTCCAAATTTAGAGGGTTTGTAATTGGTATTTAATAAATCATATTTGTTGCATATGGTGTACATAAGAGGGGAGCCATCCATGTAATACAAAAATAGAAAATAGAATGGGCATCTTTGTTTTCTTATTCTTGTCATGAGCATCTTTAAATTTTGTTTCTTGTCAGTATTAATACGAAAGGAAATGCAACTGATAGTAATAATTAACTTTAATAAACTAAATAAAGAAGAAAATAAAAACCATAGCTTACCCTTCTCACCAAAGCCAAACAAAGATGGCGTTTGATATCCCTTCTTAAGTCCTTCGGGAGGGTTTGCACCAAGTTTTCTTCATCAACACCCTTTGTCTCCAACCACTTGTACTGATCATATCGTCTGACACGTTCCCTAAGTTCTTGCGGCAGCAAGCGGTGATGCATCCATTGCTCTGAGTCACGTCTTTTCACTCTCATCTCTTCAATTCTTATTGTCAGTGATTGAAGATATGTCTGAAAACACATGCAAGAGTTATTAAAAAATCACAATCTATACTATATAATTAAGAGTAGCACAAGAGTCCTGAAATTTTGAAGTTCCTAAAATGCCCCTATTAATTTCAATAATTACATCTAAATCATAATTGCTCTCTTCTCTCTCCTATCTCTCCACCTACCCCTCCCTTTCTCTCTCCTCTCTCTGCTATCTCTCTCCTGTTGCCCCCCTCTCTCCTCTCTCCTCTCTATCCTATTTCTCTTTAAAATATAATAAATTTATTTATACAATAAAATAAATTTATTTTTATATATAATAATATATGATATATTTTAATTTATTTATATTAATAAATAAAAAGATAAATATATATTTTAATTGAATCCATTTAATTACGAATAAATTAATTTTAAATCAAAAGAAAATCAAATTGAGTTTAAATCAAGTAAATACAAGTGAGTTCAAAGTGAATTTTAAATTTAAATGATGATACATAGCTATTAATTTGATAAAACTAAAAAACAATTATTAAAATAATACTAATAACTAAATTTTATAAATATTCTAAATATCAATATTAATAATAAAATAACGTTCAAATCTTTTTGTCATATAATTTGAAAAAAATTACTTTTACTTATTTATTTTTTTCTCAAACATAATATAAAAGTTATAAAATATTCTTTCAAAATTAAAATCTTAAAATCAAATTTAACCGGTTAATCATAAATTAAACTTTTCAACTGTGAAGCAAACTTAATTGATTCAAATTGATTAATTTTTTAAGTTTAAAATTGATTTTGAAGTTTAATAGAGTTAACTATATTTATCTTAATTATTTATTAGATAATATATAAATATATATTATACATATATTAAAATATAACTAGGATGATAAATAAATAAATTAACTTTATTATTAAAAAAAAGTTTTACATATAAATAAAAAATTTAATTTACATCCCATTTAATTTTTATTTAATAATAATTACTCTTTAATAATAAGATCTCAATATCTGTTAATTTTAAAATTAATTCTATTTTATTAATTTTTAAACTTTAATTTTATTTTTATTGATATTTCAAACTTTTAAAATTCAAAATTAAATTTAAAATCTAAATCTTTAGACTTTACTTTAGTTTACTTGTATTGCGTTCTAACTATAAATTAAAATTTTGATTGCAAGTTGAGCTAAATTGTAGTTAAATAATTTTTTTAATCTCAATTAATATTTAAGTAAATTAAATTTATTATAATTATTTTTATTAAGTATTTAATTTGTATTATTTAATTATTAAATTTGATTGATATTACTTTATATATGTTAATATATAAATATTTACATGTAAAGTCACAAATTTATTTATTGTCATTAAGGGAGCATTTACTTTAATGTTATCTTGACACTATGTCATGTTATTTAGAGAAAATAATAATTTGATTTGATGACATCATTATATAATCTTTTAGAAAATTATAGAATCGTCATTTAAAAGATGATATCTAGATATTATAATATATAGATAATATGACATAATATTAAGATAACATTCAACTAAACGCCTCCCTAAGTGCCAATTAACATTTTAATACTTTTATATTTTTATCATAAAATATTTAGATAAAAAAATTGATATGTACTTTTAAAAATAAAAAATTAAATATACAACTTATAATTTTTATTTACATTTTGTAATAAATATATTTATTTTAAAAAATATGAAAAAATTTCATGCAGTTTTTGTATGGGGAAAATGCTAGTTTAGATAAAAAAACAAAATGATAATTGAAAAAAATAACTTAGCAACCAAGCCTACATACTTCCTGTGAACATATTAATTAGTATGTTATTCACAAAACAGTGTCAAAGAATATTGATGCCTAAATTACTTTCTTGAGTAATCATAAGATACAAATGTGGTAATATCGTGGCTAACTTTATGATGTTAGATCTTCAAAAAACTTTATTATATTAGCAAACAATTTGGAAACAAAATGAAGAGCACATTTTACCTGCATGTTTCCAATAAGGAGGGCAAACAGAATGAGTCCAAGAATAGCAAGTGCTATGCAGAACATAACCTCTCCAGGATAAGTACTTGTTGATAGTCCTTGTCCAAGAGTGCTGTTAGGACGTAAAATAGAGAATTCCAGATTAGAGATGTCAAGTAAGTTTTAATTTAGCATAGAACATGTGGCTATTAATCCTCTCAAGAACATATCATCCAACAGAACTTGAACACCGCAGCTATTAATCCTCTCAGGAACAAATCAACCAACAGGAGAACTTGAACACTAATAAATATTTAAGGCTTGTGCTACGAGGCTTTAACCATTGTTTAAGACTAGAAGTGGTTTGTGAGGCAGAATTCATGTTACAGATTTGAATTAGTGACTTCATGACACAATGAGACCAACCAATCATTGCAATAACTCCTACCTCATATTTTGCATTGAAGAGAAAGGTATACAATTCAAAGCAAGGTCATGGATGGAAAAACAACTCTAAGAGTACAGACATGTATCATCCTTTTTCAATCTAATTCTTGCAATTTCTAATAGATAGTAAGTCAACGGAACTCAAAATCTTCTTCTAATTGTAATCTCTATAAAAAAGCAGAGATAGCTATAGATCAGAAAGGCCATGCAGCCTAATTAGGAATGATGAAGGTAAATCATTCACAAAAAGGCTATGCAGCCTAATTAGGAGTAAGGTAGACCATTCACAAAAATGCAGTAAAATTTGGTCCTGCAGTTGTTTCAGCATTGCATGATATACTTATTTGTGCTAGCACAATAATTTAATAAAGTACAATTTCACAACAAACCTTTAAGAAAATGTAAAAAAGAGCTAGCAGTAACTTTCAAGATGAATTGGCTCTCATTCCACAGGTAATAATTAAGACCCTTTACTATCTCAAATTTGTTCAAAAGTGAAAAATGCAGCAAATTTGTGTAATGCCAACAGTATCTAATTTCCATCATAAATTTAAAGTACTAAATGTTGAGGTTAGCTTGGAAAAATGAATTACCAAGTTGTGTTGCGTAGAGAAGGGAATGTAAAATGAAGAATCCATTTTGAAGTAAAAGAAGTTATTGACTGAAAACATCTACTAACATCGCATCTAGAACTATAAAAACATATTATATTACAGAGATTGTGAAGCCTAATATTGAAAGGGTGATTAAAAGTAATTCGAAATTTGTTTTTGTTACTAAAAGATACAAAAAATGCGAACAGTACCTGGAGTAGAATTATTATGATGTTCATGAACTAAATTTATGACAGATCTGGTGAGCAAAGCTGCAAAAGCTGATAATGAGGAGAATCAATGCAAATGATTTTGGAGAGGGAAATTGAGAGTCATCAATCAGGGCTGGAATATTCTTTTTTTTTTCTGATAGTGGGCTGGAACATTCTTGAAGAGAAGAACAGAGGAAAATGAAACCTATAAAGAAATTTTGAATGAAGCTATTTATACAAATACCCAACTGTTGAAGTTGTTTCATTGCCTACATGACTACGCTCTATACAGCTAAATTTAGAAACTTCAACAAAAAGCAAGACAAGTCAGCCAGCAGATTCTAGACTAAAATTGCTTTGGCATTTACGTTATTAGACAAACCTTCACATTCTACCATGTTAATTACAGAAACACATTCACGAAAAGCAATGATATATCACAGCTAGCACATCAAGCAATCCTGTAAGCTCAAAGCAATGCACTACTAATAGCATTAAACTTGCATAAATATTGCAAAGGACTTACCTTAGATTTTGCAAACCAAACCAGAAACAATAACAAAATTTGGAGACGAATTTTTTTGTAGAAATGATTCCAGATTTTGAAGCCTGAGCATAGATACCAAACTTGAAGTTGTTCTGGTCCACTGAGCATTGGCTATTTAGGACTTGACTGCTGACATTGGACCATTGGCCAAAACCATCACTATGATGGTTGCTACAGTATAAGAATTCCCGGACACATCCATTGTAATTTGAACAAGCTAGATGCCAGCAAGCATCTTGACGTTCAACTGCTAACAAGTACCAAAATGCACCTACTATCTGAAATAAGAAAACAGACAGGTTACGAAACAGATAGTATGCTTTGTGATTACATACTTAAAACACTATTTCTGAAAACTCAACTCTCCAGAAATGTAAGTAAAATAAAAAAGAACATTTTTCAGATATGCTGTATTGATCTACACAATGAAAATGAACTTATAGTTTGGCCAATCTACCGATCAAATTACTGAAGGTGTAGCCTCCACCTTCTTAAAAAAATTTGATATTTAAGAACACTGCCAAAAGCAAATTAATGGAATAGTCTGTTTTGCCCAGCGAGATAACTTATCTCGAAATTGTTGGAAACAATATAATAGGGTTGTTAATGATTCAATCTCGAGCCAATCTGATCTCGGCTCAGGATTGAATTGAAAGTTTTCGATTCGATCTCAATTCGATCCAGAGAATGAACAAGAGTTCGATTCGAGCTGGGTCTAGCTCATTTGTTATTGATTCAAGCCCGCTACGAGCTAAAATCGATCCGACTTTCGATTAATTTTTGATCTTTTATCCAAATATTATGTATAGACATATTTGTTCATTCAATCAGTTTAAACTATGGCTATTCGCTCTGATCTATTGTTTAAATATAAAAATAAAAAAATTAATTTACAATAAATATGAAATGATTATAAAATAATATTTAATGAAAGTCTAATAAAGCCTTCCGGTAGACTACTGAAAAAACTACATACTAAATCTAGTATATATATAAATAATATTTTTTATTTTTTTAATTGATCTGATTTCGAGCAGTCTCGATCCGATCCTATGCTAGCTCAAGATTGGATTTATAAAATTTTCGAGCCAAAAAAATTATTCGTTAATCAACTCGTTTGGATTGAATCGAGCTCGATTATATCCAAAATTTGATCCAACTTTCGAACGATCTTCGATCTTCAAGCAAAATTAATAGCCTTACAATATAGAGATCCCACAATAGAATATTTGATCAGGAATTAAAATCATTGTTATTTCCTTCCATATTTTTATTTATTTAGCACCAAATAAGGGACCCTGATAGTTTTCTCCATTCCCTTATACATGTTGATGCAAGACAGCAATGCGAATGCAGTTATAATTCAGAGATTAGCATATACAATAATAGATAGTTATGTAATCAACAAAATATTTTCGAGAATAACCACCTACAACAACAACAACCAACAACAACCAAGCCTTAATCCCACTAGGTGGGGTCGGCTATATGAATCCTTTATTTCCATTGCGCTCTATCAGTTACCAAATTCTTATTTAAGTTTAAGTAACTAAGATCACTCCTTAAAGTTTCTTGCCATGTCTTCTTTGGTCTCCCTCTTCCTTTTTGTACATGGGCAAAATCCAATAACTCAATTTTTCTGAGAATAACCACCTAATAATTAAAAAAATTCATTCTCGTAGGCAAACTGAATTAAAATAAGAGGAAAATTGATCAAATAATAAGTAGAGGATTTACCAGATGTGCCAAGAAAATAGGATTTCTCACAAATAAATAATCCAATAGCAATCATCACACATTTAGTTTCAGGTTTGAACAAGCAAAATCGATCAAAACAAATAACGGATCCACAGCTGTCTTTTGAGTGAATCAGAAACATGTGCTAGGTTTGAAGCCTACCAGAGTCAAGGATCTAAATTGACAAGGCTGAAGCATGGATCCAACCTTGGATGGACAAGGATGATGTTGATGTTGAGCACAGAGAGCCGAAAAATCCCTAAAGTGGTGGAGTGGTGCGGCCCAGATGAAGATTGGTACCCACATGCTAGTCGATGGAGGTTGTCGACATGGTTGGTTCAGCTAGTGGGAGGCGAGGAGGTAACGGCGGAAACAGGAGAGTGCGAGCAAGAGGTGTTGTAGTCGTCGCACGCATGGAGACGTTGAGCAGAGCCTACGGCCCATGACAAATTCAATGCAACGAGAGATCGGAGCGACAACGTTTTTGTGATTGCAGCAGATGGCTGACGAAATCGATGGCAAGGAAGGAAGTTGTGGATGAGGCGGCTCCGTGCAAAAATGCAGCTCACAAATCAATGGCTTGGGAGATGGATATTAGAGCTAGGAAATTATTTTTGAGGGCCTGGAGTATAACAACTTTGAAACGACTAAAAAATCAAGAAGTGCTAGAGAATATCTGAAATTATTTTACGGTATTTAAGAATTTTCAACCAAGGTTCCAACCCTTATCTTCACCGGAATGTAATACATCAATTTCAAACTCAAAGAGATTTTATTCCATGATTAAAAAATATGCAAAAACAAATGAATAAACCAAATTTAATATAAATTGCAAAAGCAAATGCATAAATCAAAGTTAATACAAATATTTCAAATGTGATCATCTAAAAAGGAAATAAAACAAATAAATTCATCCTAAAATTTAGAAAATTCTCATTCAAATTAATTAGATAATTTAAATGGGAATTTCAATCTTACTAATCAGCCACCAACCACGTTTGCTACCAAATTTGCTAATAGTCATCCATCCATCCATATTTATGCTATGTAGTGAGATCCTAATCGTCAAGTGTAAACTCTGCTTGGGATAAATTAACTATTCGATGGCATTGTGTCCCCACTATTTGTCTTTAATATCTTGAATATAAATAGTTAAAATTTTTTCAAAACTCGTTAAAGCACTTTCTTTGGGACTTTACCATAATCTTTTTTAAAATAAAAAAATGTCTATGTAAATGTTTTCCTTGAACTTCTCCATTAAACCTCTTAACAAATGAATAGATTCCACAAAGATCTACCTGACATAAGATTAAACTAATTCTATGATACTCTAGTATCATAGCATAATCCTTGCTTGACTACCCTATCAAAATTTAAAATATGACTCATTAATTTAATTCCTCTTTAGTTAGCATAATTTTGTATTTCATATTTTTTTCTTATAAATAGGTATTAACGTATAATTTTTTCATTCATTCAACATTTCTTTAGTCTTTAAAATCATATTAAATAGTTTAGTGAGCTAAAAACTTTGTTCATATCCATGCATTTCCAAACTATATTAGAAAGTCATCAAGTCCTATTGTTTTTCTATAATCCATCTTTTTTAAAGTCTCTTAAACTTTAAGTTTACTAATATGTCAAATTTTGGAGCAATTTCTATTTCCTTTTTGAATGCTAAGTTCACTTAAATCAAATAATTTATCATAACCTTTATTGAAATATAAAAATAACTCATCTATTTATATTAAATATCTTCTTTCTTAAAATGTGCTTTTTAATTTTCATCCTTAATAAATTTTATTTGAGCCAAGTCTTTAATGTTATGTCTGTTATCTTAGCAAGTTTATACATATATATGTGTATATATATTTCTTCTACTTTAATATCTAACTTCTTATATTAATCATTATTTACATTACAAACTGCTTTTTTGGATCTCAGCGAAAAATTATATATTTTTCTCAATTCTCTTTATTTTTTCATCTAAACTAACCTTTATAATAAATTTCTTCTTAATCATTTCATATACATCTAGTTCTACCACCAAGTATCTTTATTAATTGAAGCATTTCCTTTATATTCTCCAAGTATATCATTTGCCACATAAAATTAATTTCTCCCTTAATAACTCATTGCCCAAGTTTTAAAATCATCCTCTTAAAGATATTTTTATTCTTATTTTTTGATTTTACTATCAATTTTGAGGGCACTATTTCAGTTTACAATTTTTTCTTCTACCTTTCATCTTAAATCTAGAATCTTTAGTCAATATTTAGTAGTCAAATTTTCATTCAAAAATGACTTTATAATCTTTACAATTCAAGCGATTTCGTTTTCTTATAAGAAAGCAATCAATTTGTATTCTTCATGGCCTATTTTTATAAGTGATTAGATGTTCATTTCCTTTATGAACAAAGTATTAGCAATCATAAAGTGATAAGTTAAAGAAAACTCTAAATTGTTTTACTTTCCTCATTGGTATTTTCAAAATCATACCCACTATAGATGCTATCGAATTCCTCAATAACAGTCCACCATGCCCATTTAGATTTTCTTCGATAAATATTCTTTCCTCCTAAGATATCCTTTGAATCAATTCTTTCAAATCATTCTAGAATTTTTTTTATATTCGCATCCAAACCTACTTAGGGGTATACACACTTCCAATGCCAATAGTCATCTAACTAATATTTTTAAAGCTATAATTCTATCTATATTTCTTTTGACTTCAACTCTCTCATCCTTCAAACTCTTATCCAAAATAAAACTCACTCCAACACAATATAAGTAAAGCTTAATTTCACTTTTAAGTTCCTTCCACTTCAATCATGTGTGTGGAGCACTAAGTTAGTAATAAATCCATCAAGCCGATACTATTATGCTAGATAAAAGGGTTAGGTCACTGTGAACTTAATAATGTGACAAACACAAAACACATGACTGATCCTTAATTACGAGGACAGAACCAATAAAAGCTTCACTCAGACATATGGGTTTGGCTATGAGAATACAATTGCTTCAATGGCAAAATAGAACTCTATTGAGGTTCTTTTGTGTATTGATGCAAATATGGATTGAAGATTATACCAGTTCGATATCAAGAATGCCCTCTTGAATGTTGTGATTAAAATGGATGATGAGTTGGACTTCAAGAAGAAACTTCAAGCTAAATTCGATGTGAAAGATCAAGGAACCCTTAAATTTTTTCGAGACATGGACATTGCAAAAAGTAGATAGGGAATTTTCATCTCACAAAGAAAGAATGCACTGGATTTGCTCAAATGTAGATCAACTAGAACACCATTAGAACAAAATTGGAAGCAAAAGGTACTTGGGGAAGATCCATCACTGAATCAGGACTAGTGGGCAAACTAATCTATTTTTTTCTTACAAGGCCAAACATTGCTTTTAAGACATGTTTAGCAAAAAGACTAATTTAGCCCTGTCATGAAAATTATAAGCCTATCTTGAGATATGTATATAATTGGAAATAAAATTATATTAAAAATTATGTAAGATGTGAAATAAAATTAATTGATGTATTAAAAATGATATAGGATATGGAATAAAATAAATTATTTTATGTTAAAAATTGTGTAAGATATAAAAAAAATTAATTTAATATTTTTTATTTTTTATAATAAAAAAATTATTTTGATAATTTGCATGACCAAAATAGTTCTTGTGGGTTCCGGGTGGGAACCTCTCAGGATGTACTCGTGCCATAACCATATCCTCTTCAAAATAGTGTGGGAAACAAACGGCCTTTAGGGTAAGTGTTGTTAGCAAATACATGCATGCTCGCAAAGCAGGGATTTGGATTGATGAATCGGTTTTTGAGTTGCAATAATGGAAGTCATGATAAAGTGTTATTGCTCAAGAAAATTGAGGTTAGAGACGTAGTTGGAAAACTAGATATAGATTGGAAAGGGCTTGTTGAGGATAACAAGTCTATAATTGGGTATAGAAAGGTCTTTCAAAATCTTATGACTTGATAGGAAAAAACAATCTATACTAACCCGCAGTAGTGTGGAAGCTATATATAGAGCCATAGAACAAAGGAAATGTGAGCTCATCAAGATAGAGAGGTCAATGTCCGACTTGAATATGCTAGTGACTAGTCCTGTGAATTGGTTCAATGACCATGAAGCCATTAAACTACAAAAAATTAATGACCAATGTAGTCCACAAGGACTGCAATCTCTATACAAAGTATATGAGAGTTGTTAGAAATTTTATTAAGATTGAAATCGAAAGGGGGACTACAGATTTGACCCATATTTTTATGGAGTCGCAAGAAGAAGATGTTCTAATAAAGGCTTTGTCCAAACTAGCATTTGATTTGTGCGAGAGCAAGCCAGAAATGATAAAAATTTACGAACCAACTTGAGAAGTGCTAGACAAAATCCCACAATTAAAGGACATTATTAGGAAATAAAATAACTGTTAGTTCTCTTTTATTTTCATTTATTTAGCACTAAAAACGGACCTTGACAGTTTCCTCTTTTTCCCTTTATTATAATGGTTGTTTCCTTTTTCTTCTTTATTTCCCTGATTAAAGAGATTGTAATTTCCAAAATGGGAGATTGGTTGTTCATTCTATTCTTCTATGTATGTACTATGTAATACCAGTGATAAAATATAAAAAAAATATACTCTTCATTCCTCTCTTGGATTCAAGAATAAATACAAAAATTCCTTTTATCATAGTTTACGGCAATACCTAATTTAATTCATCAAAATAAAGGTCAACCTCGACAAAAACTAATAATTAACTAGTTAGCAATTGTGAGGTGAACCCAATCAAATAATTCCAGCTGGTTTCTCCAAAACTACAACAATGCTTAGAATGGTATTCCAACTCAGCAATCTTTGAAATTTTGAGAAGAGTTGCTCTTTGGAAAGCACATTACGAAGAAAGTGTTGATTTTCAGGAACGAGAATCTTGCAATATGTAGGGAATTTCTTATGACAATCATCCTCGCTTAAATGCATCTTGATACCTGAAAGTTTCAACTTCGTCGGAATCACATTGATACACAAACTCAACCCATTCACAACGCAGGCCTTTTCATGCATAAAGTGTTCATTTGGGTCAGCTTGGACCCTACCAGATAATATACAACCAAAACCGAATAGTAAATGGGTTAAAAAAAATGACTTGAACACATCCACACCAATTTAAACTTAGTCAATATGTATTCTGCATTTCCAGGTAGAATTGAGGTCGAATATTGAGGTTATTCCAATTTCTCAATACCAAAGGTATGTTGAGTACATGAGAGATTACTGAAAGGAAGATGCAACTGACAGTCTTTACTTACATGACAAGCAAGTAGAAACCATAATAGATAGTATGCAGCTCCAGCCCATGCGGTTTCAGCAAAGACACCAGCAGTTCGTTTCAGATCAGATGTTAAGGGTAAAATTCTGAAGAATCTGGGAATATACTGGAGTAATATAAGGAAGAGTAATATGTGTTTTGTAGCCAGTACATCATAACCTTCTGATCTTTGAAGAAACCTCCAAACAACAATCTGTGTACAGATTATTGACAACGCCATGAGAAAAAGTCATGTTAAAAAGTAAAATGCAATTCACAATTAGCCTAATGGAAAGAAAAACAATTAGGTTGGACCAAACTATACAGAAATTGATGCAAAAAAAATTTCATCTTAAATTAGAAAGAGGACATGGAATTGAAAGTTGAGCAAAAGACTGCCAGAAAAACGGTCAGGTTTCCAACTCAATTATCATTGGTTCTAAGATGTCTCTTGCTCCATATTATGGTATTTTCATAACTATAGCGGTAATCAATCTTGTTCCGCAATAATTTAATATGATTTTTTACATCAATTCTTTATCATAACAGAAGAGAACTACTTTTATATCTTGGATCTCCCTTGAATTTTTGCAATTACCAATGCATGTGCTAGAATGAAAGTTCCATAGACATACCAAAAAAGTCACTAAAATTTGTTTTTTAGTCCTTTATTCGCCATATAAGTTCATATATCTTCCATAACTAGTTAGATGCATCATAACTATTATACGTTTTTTTTAAAAACAGTCATACGTTTGGATCATGAAAATCGAAGTAAGACTAGTTATCAGAACTAGTCAAAGTTGCCAATTCATCTTTTACCCTAATTATTCTAAGCTAGAGATTTTCTTAACTAAAAATTGAATGAAACCAACTTGAACTTTATCTGTTGGATAAATCCAACTGTAAGCAACCGAGTTAGCTTATACAACAACAGAAACACTAGATCAATTCATGATTAAACAATTTATGATTTAAGATCTCCAAAAAAGTTCAATCAAAACCAAGCCTTGGAAATGGGAGCAAAACCCAAAAAAAGGGCAGCCAAACCCTATAAACCACTCAGTGAGAAGTATAAAATGGAACAAAACAAGATAGCATAGCATGAACAACGTAGACAAGTTAGGTTAGGTAGTCCATTCATATTAACAAATACAAGTGATAAGTTAGGTCAGGTAAATCGTTTGTATAAAAAATCCAAGTCATAATCCTTAATGAATATTCATGATATACAACAACCAAGCCTCTGCACCAGTAGGTGAGGTTAGCTAATGAATCCTTTATTTCCATCACACTTTATCAAATAACAACTCCTCATTTAGCACTAAGTACAAAAAATTATTTATAATTTTTTATTATGTTGTTTTTAGTCTTCTTATTCCACTTTTTATATGGGCAAGATTCAATAACTCAACTCTCCTGGAACTTCTATTGTCTAATAACTTATATGTCTAAACCATCTAAGAGAACTATCTTTAAGCTTATCCTTCTTTTCTCGAAAAAAAATATTTCTTAAGAAAAAATAAAAATATCATTTGCAAAAATACCAAAGGCACCTCTTTTTTAATGTATCAAGTCAAGATTTCTATAACTAATGCAAAGAGATATATATTTAAAGCTGAACCATTGTGATAGGGAACTCCGTAATCAAACCCCCTGAATGCAAGCAAAGTAGGCTCCTTTTCATTTTAAGACTCTCCAAAACACTTTCTTTACAACTTTATTATAAGTTTTTTTTTTAAATAAATGAAAACTAAATGCAAATCTTCTTTTCTTCTCCTAAGTTTCTTTATTAATTTTTTCAACAAATGAACAACTTTTATATTAGATCTACCTAGTATAAAACTGAATTAGCTCAGTGATACACTATTATCATAATATAATTTATGCTCAATCACTCTCTTCAAAAGTTTTAAAATATAACTCATTACATTAATTCACTTTGTTCTTATAAATAAATATCACTATACTCTTTTTTCATTTATTTGACATCCTTAAAGTTTTAAAAATTATATTAAAGAGCCTACTGAACCAAAAAATTCCTTGATCTCTTATGTATTTCCAAAAGTCTAATGAAATGTCATCGATGATACTATTTTCTTACACTTCATTTTCTTTAATGCATTCCAAACTTCAACTTTACTAATATACCAAATCTCAAAGCAACTTCTTTTTTTTTATTGCTAAATTCACATAGATCAGTTGTATTATTACAATTGTCATTGAAAAACTTTTAAAAATACTCATTCAGAAGAAGTATTTAAAATTAACTTATCCATCCATATTGAATAGCATTTTAATAGAAAAATATTTTCTGATTCTCATCCTTAATATATTTTACTTGAATCAAGTTCTTCATTTTTCTATCTTTTACCCTGGCAAGCATATATATATGTGTCTTTCTTGCTTTAGTGTCTAACTTCCTATATTAATCCTAAAAAATTACATATTTTATATTACAAATTATTTTCTTAAACTCTTGTCAAACAATTATATATTTATCTCATTTTTTTATTTCTTGTATCAAAACTAATTTTTATAATAAATCTTCTTCTTAATCTTGTCATGTGCATCTTATTTTCACTACTAAACATGTTTATTATTTGGAGCATTTCCTTTTAGATTCTCTAAGCACATTATTCATCACCTTATGGATGCAGTTAGCAACCATCGGTGACAAATTAATTTTCTCCCTAATATTTCATTGCCCAAGTTTTAAGGTACTACTCTTGAAGATTTGTATACTTAAAGACTTATTCTTATTAATGATAATATGCTCATTCCTAATCTTGAACAAAATATTAGCAATCATAAAATTATAAAATAAGAAAAATACAAACTTGAGCTTTTGGGAGAATTTTCTATTTTGGGGGCGTATTTTGCAATAGTGGTTGTTTGTCAGTTGAAAAAGATGAAGCTAACTTGCTTTTAAGGTATGTACATTGTGATTTGTTACATCAAGGGAATATAGTTTGTGACAATTGTTATATTTTAGAATTTTGGTTTTGCAATTTTTTCATACCTATCATTGTAAAATTATCTTTTTGCGTATGAGAGAATTTTCATTACACTTTTTTTTTTACCTCATGATACTATAATTTCTTTTATCCCATTTGAAATTATGGTGATAATATAATTTGAATCTAAGACCTCTTAATTCTCAACCAAGCTCTTTCATCAACGGGCTAGAACACCATTTTATTATACACTTTTTAAATACATAAATCTCATGTTTTGCTAAGTTTTGATATCCAACTTGACAGTTGTGTCCACTTTTAACTAATCATAGGATAGAAAGCTTCCGCTTATTTTTAATCTAAAGTTATATACATGAAATATTAAACTCGATTATATATATAGATATATATGAATTATTTGAATGTATAAGAAACAATTTCACATTTAAATTAACTACAAAATTAGTATTTTTGACGATTTTGCCCTTTGCATTAGTCTCCCTAAAATCACTCACTGTGAATGCTATTAAATTCATTATCAATATTTCCAACATATCTATTTAGATCTCCCTGATAAATATTAATTCCTCTTCAGATATCCCTTGTATCAACATCTACAAAGCATTTCAAAATTTTTCCTATATTCTTGCATCCACATTTATAATATCCATAGTCATTCTATTTATTACAATCTTTAAGGCTATAATTCTATCCTTATTTCTCCTGACTTTTACTATAAGATTATTCAAATTTTTATCCAAAATTATACACACCATATTAATAGTTTTATTCTCACCAAGTACTACAACTTCAAGTCTAAGCTATCAATTTCTTTATTCTAAAAGCACAAAATATTAATCCTCCTATAAGTTATAATATCCACCAACTCCATTAACTTGGAATATGATAATATTAGAATTCTAGGATAACTAGTTATGGAGGAAATATAGTAGAGTAAAAGTCAAAATACTAAAATTCTTTTGATACCATATTTCATTGAAAAATTAGTACTTTTTAAAAGTTGGCAATGTCATATTATTACATTAAAATAACTACAAAAGCACAAGAATCAACTAACATCTCTTCTAAGGATATTGCAAAAATCATTAGGAATGGGATACTAATTTCCTAGCAAAAATCGCCTAATGTTGCATAATGTGTTAAAAAATCGATCGCACTATTAACATTATATTGTGTATAACTAATTTTACAAAAAGCAAAAGAAGGTAAAGTATTTATAATATTTTCTAGTACAAAATTTTTTGACAAAAAATTATTCAAGTTCACTTTGACATGAGACATGGAGTGGAAAGGGTAAATAGGCCTCTTAGAAAGATGAAGAAGCTCCTTCCAAGAGTACTGTATTTCGATTAATGCTTTGCTTGTGCTGGCCGAGCCTCCCTCCATTTTGCTTGTCATCTATACATGCTCATGTTTATGCACAAGTCTATTTTCCAAGTACATACTCTATTAATAGATAAATACACAGCCATCAGCCTTTTAGACACCTGGCTTTTGGCCTTCTAGATACAAAATCAAGGCATGAAACTAGTTTGAGAACAGCAGGTCAAGATCAGCACTTCTTCAAAAGTCGCATAAAATAACAACAATACATCCACTTCCAAAATTTTTAAGCTCTAGAGTTTAGATTTTGGAGAAAAGCTGAAGTCAAAAAACTTAAGAATCTACTACAAATCCATCAAAACGAAGAACCATCTGATTTAAGAAAATACATCAAAGCAAAAAGAAATTTAAAAATATTAAAAAAACCAAGTTCAAGCAATGCACCTACAAGATGATTTCATGAACACACTTAATTTACAGTTGATTCAAACCTGTGGAATCGGAAGCACAGCAAGGAAATCAACAATGAAGTACTGCCTCAAATACCGATTAGCAATCTGAGCAGGGTCTATGACAAGTTCACCTCTACCAAAAACACGAGAAGATGGAGCAATATAAGCAGTCCGAAGTTGAAGAGCCATGCGAAGAAGATAGAAAGAATCAATCAGTGTCCTCATAGTCGTTGACGTGTATGCTAGCTTTCGATCGATACCGAGGCAATTTGAATCTTGTTCATATACTGGAAGATAAAGAAACAGTGGATCCACTGATACAGCCAGAATACATGATATTACAAACAGCCGATTCATTCTTAGAAGAAATTGGTCTTGAGGATCAAAGATCTTCTTCTCTGAGACCTTAAGATCCTCAGGAAAAACTCCCATAGTGCTGCCAAACCTAAGTGTTTTGCCAAGCGACTTAAGCCCTTCTGATCCCCTTTTCATACCTCTTCTAAATGACGTGGTCGGGTTCCTTGAGCCAAGATGAAAACCATCAATTTCGAAACCGCATTTATTCATCTTTCCTGTATCCGAGGCAAAAGAGTACGCAGGGCTCGATTCTTCAAACCTGAAGAATGTGGCAAGTTTTAGGCCATAACAAAACAGAATTCTATTGGAGAAAATCAACAATGCTTGCATGGTTAAGAAGGAAAAATATAGTACATATTTTAAGCACTACTCTGTAGAATTATGTATCTCCAACCTACAAAGCTAAGGAATTAATATGAAAGGAATATGTGTAATAAGGAGCAACAGGCCTGAAAATGGAATAACATTGACATCATGGTTAAAAAACATAGATAACAAGTAAAATCTTCAATTGTTGCAACAGCCAAAATGCAAGATTCTATAGAAAGCTCTGATTAGATGATTGTGGCAGAACAAAGGAGGAAATGATCAACATTATGATGCTAGTGCATTTTTTCCTCTGACCATGAATACAATCTTTATTGTGGAAGAAGTTACAGAGAAGAAGCAGAAGAAGCAATATTGTGGGAGAAGTGAAGAAGAAAACAATATTATGGGAGAAGTGCCAACAAGAAGAAGAAGAAGAAGAAGAAGAAGAAGAAGAAGAGCAAGAACTCCAAAGAGGAGCTAATATTCTTCTCTTATTCAAATTTATTAAATAACATAACAATTGTGCAGTTCAGGTTTTGTGCTACACAACATTGAAAGAAAACATGTTTGGCAAAATAAGAGAAAAATATAAAATATAATGAAAGAAAAACATATATATATATATATATATATATATA
>JAEMOT010000955.1:2869-56792 GCA_019297695.1 Apostasia ramifera
AAAACATCACTATTCAACTCAAATTCATTGATATGTCATAAATCAATCCCAAAAGAGCCTATTCTCTTAAAATTGATTGATAGACTGAGAAATAGATGTGTAATTATCGGTATTACATTTAAACGCAATCAAATATCCCTAATAGATTGTCAAATATCAATTTTCGATTGAAATACATTAATATAGCAAACATTACGTGTGTAATCAGAGTATTATGTTAAAAAACCTTCATATAGACAAGATTAAAGTCAAATAGCTCTTATTATCTTCAAATACAATAAAAACTAATTGATTACTCACACAATTGCTTGTATTCAGTTAAAATAACTTATTATGTAATGAATCGTACTCTAAATGCTTGTACTCTACTTAAATTCAATGTAATACAATGAATAGCTGCAAAAACATCACTATTCAACTCAAATTCATTGATATGTCATAAATTAATCCCAAAAAGAGCCAATTCTCTTAAAATTGAATGATATACTGAGAAATAGGTGTGTAATTATAGGTATTATATTAAAACGCAATCAAATGTCCCTAATAGATTGCCAAATATCAATTTTCGATTGAAATACATTAATATAGCAAACATTACGTGTGTAATCAGAATATTATGTTAAAAAACATTTATATAGACAAGATTAAAGTCAAATTGCACATATTATCTTCAAATACAATAAAAACTAATTGATTACTCACACAATTGCTTGTATTCAGTTAAAATAACTTATTATGCAATCAATCTTACTCTAAATGCTTGTACTCCACTTGAATTCAACGTAATGCAATGAATAACTGCAAAAATATCACTATTCAACTCAAATTCATTGATATGTCATAAATTATTCCCAAAAAGAGTCTATTCTCTTAAAATTGAACGATATACTGAGAAATTGATGTGTAATTATAGGTATTACATTAAAACGCAATCAAATGTCCCTAATAGATTGCCAAATATCAATTTTCGATTGAAATACAGTAATATGAAAAACATTACGTGTGTAATCAGAGTATTATGTTAAAAATCCGTCATATAGACAAGATTAAAGTCAAATTGCACAAATGATCTTCAATAACAATATAAACTAATTGATTACTCACACAATTGCTTGTATTCAGTAAAAATAACTTATTATGCAATTAATCGTACTCTAAATGCTTGTACTCCACTTAAATTCAACGTTACACAATGAATTCTGCAAAAACATTACTATTCAACTCAAATTCATTGATATGTCCTAAATTAATCCCAAAAAGAGCCTATTCTCTTAAAATTGAATGATATACTGAGAAATAGATGTGTAATTATAGATATTACATTAAAACGCAATCAAATGTCCCAAATAGATTGCCAAATATCAATTTTCAATTAAAATACAGTAATATGGAAAACATTACATGTGTAATCAGAGTATTATGTTAAAAATCCTTCATATAGACAAGATTAAAGTCAAATTGCACAAATGATCTTCAATAACAATATAAACTAATTGATTACTCACACAATTACTTGTATTCAGTTAAAATAACTTATTATGCAATCAATCGTACTCTACCTAATAGATTGCCAAATATCAATTTTCGATTGAAATACATTAATACAGTAAACGTTACGTGTGTAATCAGAGTATTAAGTTAAAAAACCTTCATATAGACAAGATTAAAGTCAAATTGCACATATTATCTTCAAATACAATAAAAACTAACTGATTACTAATTATAGGTATTACATTAAAAAGCTATCAAATGTCCCGAATAGATTGCCAAATATCAATTTTCGATTGAAATACATTAATACAGTAAACGTTACGTGTGTAATCAGAGTATTAAGTTAAAAAACCTTCATATAGACAAGATTAAAGTCAAATTGCACATATTATCTTCAAATACAATAAAAACTAATTGATTACTCACACAATTACTTGTGTTCAGTTAAAATAACTTATTATGCAATCAATCGTACTCTAAATGCTTGTACTCCACTTGAATTCAACGTAATGCAAAGAATAGCTGCAAAAATATCACTATTCAACTCAAATTCATTGATATATCATAAATTAATCAAAAAAGAGTCTATTCTCTTAAAATTGAACGATATACTGAGAAATTGATTTGTAATTATAGGTATTATATTAAAACGCAATCAAATGTCCTTAATAGATTGCCAAATATCAATTTTCGATTGAAATACAGTAATATGGAAAACATTACGTGTGTAATCAGAGTATTATGTTAAAAATCCTTCATATAGACAAGATTAAAGTCAAATTGCACATATGATCTTCAAATACAATATAAACTAATTGATTACTCACACAATTGCTTGTATTCAGTAAAAATAACTTATTATGCAATTAATCGTACTCTAAATGCTTGTACTCCACTTAAATTCAACGTAACACAATGAATAGCTGCAAAAACATCACTATTCAACTCAAATTCATTGATATGTCATAAATAAATCCCAAAAGGAGCCAATTCTCTTAAAATTGAACGATATACTGAGAAATAGATGCGTAATTATAGGTATTACATTAAAAAGCAATCAAATGTCCCTAATAGATTGCCAAATATCAATTTTTGATTGAAATACATTAATATAGCAAATATTACGTGTGTAATTAGAGTATTATATTAAAAAACCTTCTTATAGATAAAATTAAAGTCAAATTGCACATATGATCTTCAAATACAATAAAAATTAATTGATTACTCACACAATTGCTTGTATTCAGCTAAAATAACTTATTATGCAATCAATCGTACTCGAAATGCTTGTACTCCACTTAAATTTAACGTAATACAATGAATAGCTGCAAAAACATCACTATTCAACTCAAATTCATTGATATGTCATAAATCAATCCCAAAAAGAGCCTATTCTTTAAAAATTGATCGATATACTGAGAAATAGATGTGTAATTATCGGTACTACATTAAAACGCAAGCAAATGTCCCTAACAGATTGCCAAATATCAATTTTCGATTAAAATACTTTAATATAGCAAATATTACGTGTGTAATCAGAGTATTATGTTAAACAAATTTTATATAGACAATATTAAAGTCAAATTGCACATATTATCTTCAAATACAATAAAAATTAATTGATTACTCACACAATTGCTTGTATTCAGTTAAAATAACTTATTATGCAATCAATCGTACTCTAAATGCTTGTACTCCACTTGAATTCAACGTAATGTAACGAATAGCTGCAAAAATATCACTATTCAACTCAAATTCATTGATATATCATAAATTAATCCCAAAAAAAGCCTATTTTCTTAAAATTGAACGATATACTGAGAAATAGATGTGTAATTATTGGTATTACATTAAAACGCAATCAAATGTCCCTAATAGATTGCCAAATATTAATTTTCGATTGAAATACATTAATATAGTAAACGTTACGTGTGTAATCAAAGTATTATGTTAAAAAACCATCATATAGACAAGATTAAAGTCAAATTTCACATATTTTCTTCAAATACAATAAAAACTAATTGATTACTCACACAATTACTTGTATTCAGTTAAAATAACTTATTATGCAATCAATCGTACTCTAAATGCTTGTACTCCACTTGAATTCAACGTAATGCAATGAATAGCTGCAAAAATATCACTATTCAACTCAAATTCATTGATATGTCATAAATTAATCAAAAAAGAGTCTATTCTCTTAAAATTGAACGATATACTGTGAAATTGATTTGTAATTATAGGTATTATATTAAAACGCAATCAAATGTCCTTAATAGATTGCCAAATATCAATTTTCGATTGAAATACAGTAATATGGAAAATATTACGTGTGTAATCAGAGTATTATGTTAAAAATCCTTCATATAGACAAGATTAAAGTCAAATTGCACATATGATCTTCAAATACAATATAAACTAATTGATTACTCACACAATTGCTTGTATTCAGTAAAAATAACTTATTATGCAATTAATCGTACTCTAAATGCTTGTACTCCACTTAAATTCAATGTAACACAATGAATAGCTGCAAAAACATCACTATTCAACTCAAATTCATTGATATGTCATAAATTAATCCCCAAAGGAGCCAATTCTCTTAAAATTGAACGATATACTGCGAAATAGATGTGTAATTATAGGTATTACATTAAAAAGCTATCAAATGTCCCGAATAGATTGCCAAATATCAATTTTTGATTGAAATACATTAATATAGTAAACGTTACGTGTGTAATCAGAGTATTAAGTTAAAAAACCTTCATATAGACAAGATTAAAGTCAAATTGCACATATTATCTTTAAATACAATAAAAACTAATTGATTACTCACACAATTACTTGTGTTCAGTTAAAATAACTTATTATGCAATCAATCGTACTCTAAATGCTTGTACTCCACTTGAATTCAACGTAATGCAATGAATAGCTGCAAAAATATCACTATTCAACTCAAATTCATTGATATGTCATAAATTAATCAAAAAAGAGTCTATTCTCTTAAAATTGAACGATATACTGAGAAATTGATTTGTAATTATAGGTATTATATTAAAACGCAATCAAATGTCCTTAATAGACTGCCAAATATCAATTTTCGATTGAAATACAGTAATATGGAAAACATTACGTGTGTAATCAGAGTATTATGTTAAAAATCCTTCATATAGACAAGATTAATGTCAAATTGCACATATGATCTTCAAATACAATATAAACTAATTGATTACTCACACAATTGCTTGTATTCAGTAAAAATAACTTATTATGCAATTAATCGTACTCTAAATGCTTGTACTCCACTTAAATTCAACGTAACACAATGAATAGCTGCAAAAATATCACTATTCAACTCAAATTCATTGATATTGCATAAATTAATCCCAAAAGGAGCCAATTCTCTTAAAATTGAACGATATACTGAGAAATAGATGCGTAATTATAGGTATTACATTAAAAAGCAATCAAATGTCCCTAATAGATTGCCAAATAACAATTTTTGATTGAAGTACATTAATATAGCAAACATTACGTGTGTAATTAGAGTATTATGTTAAAAACCTTCTTATAGACAAAATTAAAGTCAAATTGCACATATGATCTTCAAATACAATAAAAACTAATTGATTACTCACACAATTGCTTGTATTCAGCTAAAATAACTTATTATGCAATCAATCGTACTCGAAATGCTTGTACTCCACTTAAATTCAACGTAATACAATGAATAGCTGCAAAAACATTACTATTCAACTCAAATTCGTTGATATGTCATAAATCAATCCCAAAAAGAGCCTATTCTTTTAAAATTAATCGATATACTGAGAAATAGATGTGTAATTATCGGTACTACATTAAAACGCAATCAAATGTCCCTAATAGATTGTCAAATATCAATTTTCGATTAAAATACTTTAATATAGCAAATATTACGTGTGTAATCTGAGTATTATGTTAGAAAACTTTCATATAGACAAGATTAAAGTCAAATTGCACATATTATCTTCAAATACAATAAAAATTAATTGATTACTCACACAATTGCTTGTATTCAGTTAAAATAACTTATTATGCAATCAATCGTACTCTAAATGCTTGTACTCCACTTGAATTCAACGTAATGTAATGAATAGCTGCAAAAATATCACTATTCAACTCAAATTCATTGATATATCATAAATTAATCCCAAAAAAAGCCTATTTTCTTAAAATTGAACGATATACTGAGAAATAGATGTGTAATTATTGGTATTACATTAAAACGCAATCAAATGTCCCTAATAGATTGCCAAATATTAATTTTCGATTGAAATACATTAATATAGTAAACGTTACGTGTGTAATCAAAGTATTATGTTAAAAAACCTTCATATAGACAAGATTAAAGTCAAATTTCACATATTATCTTCAAATACAATAAAAACTAATTGATTACTCACACAATTACTTGTATTCAGTTAAAATAACTTATTATGCAATCAATCGTACTCTAAATGCTTGTACTCCACTTAAATTCAACGTAATGCAATGAATAGCTGCAAAAATATCACTATTCAACTCAAATTCATTGATATGTCATAAATTAATCAAAAAAGAGTCTATTCTCTTAAAATTGAACGATATACTGAGAAATTGATTTGTAATTATAGGTATTATATTAAAACGCAATCAAATGTCCTTAATAGATTGCCAAATATCAATTTTCGATTGAAATACAGTAATATGGAAAATATTACGTGTGTAATCAGAGTATTATGTTAAAAATCCTTCATATAGACAAGATTAAAGTCAAATTGCACATATGATCTTCAAATACAATATAAACTAATTGATTACTCACACAATTGCTTGTATTCAGTAAAAATAACTTATTATGCAATTAATCGTACTCTAAATGCTTGTACTCCACTTAAATTCAACGTAACACAATGAATTGCTGCAAAAACATCACTATTTAACTCAAATTCATTGATATGTCATAAATTAATCCCAAAAGGAGCCAATTCTCTTAAAATTGAACGATGTACTGCGAAATAGATGTGTAATTATAGGTATTACATTAAAAAGCTATCAAATGTCCCGAATAGATTGCCAAATATCAATTTTCGATTGAAATACATTAATATAGTAAACGTTACGTGTGTAATCAAAGTATTATGTTAAAAAACCTTCATATGGACAAGATTAAAGTCAAATTTCTCATAATATCTTCAAATACAATAAAAACTAACTGATTACTCACACAATTGCTTGTATTCAGTTAAAATAACTTATTATGCAATTAATCGTACTCTAAATGCTTGTACTCCACTTGAATTAAACGTAATGCAATGAATAGCTGCAAATATATCACTATTCAACTCAAATTCATTGATATGTCATAAATTAATCCCAAAAATAGCCTATTCTCTTAAAATTAAACACTATAATGAGAAATAGATGTGTAATTATAGGTATTACATTAAAACGCAATCAAATGTCCCTAACAGATTGCCAAATATCAATTTTCGATCGAAATACAGTAATATGGAAAATATTACGTGTGTAATCATAGTATTATGTTAAAAAACCTTCATATAGACAAGATTAAAGTCAAATTGCACATATTATCTTCAAATACAATAAAAATTAATTGATTATTCACACAATTGCTTGTATTCAGTTAAAATAACTTATTATGCAATCTATCGTACTCTAAATGCTTGTACTCCATTTAAATGCAACGTAATATAATGAATAGCTGCAAAAATATCACTATTCAACTCAAATTCGTTGATATGTCATAAATCAATCCCAAAAAGAGCCTATTCTCATAAAATTGATCGATATACTGAGAAATAGATGTATAATTATCGATATTACATTAAAACGCAATCAAATATCCCTAATAGATTGCCAAATATCAATTTTCGATTTAAATACATTAATATAGCAAACATTACGTGTGTAATCAGAGTATTATGTTAAAAAACCTTTATATAGACAAGATTAAAGTCAAATAGCACATAATATCTTCAAATACAATAAAAACTAATTGATTACTCACACAATTGCTTGTATTCAGTTAAAATAACTTATTATGCAATCAATCGTACTCGAAATGCTTGTTGAAGCTTGGGCGTTAGTCTTCAAGCTTGCACATGGAGGGTTCAAGCATCCAGCCAAGGCGATAGGATTTGAGCTTGAGGCATGGGCTTTTGCTCTTTGGGTTTCAAATTTAAGGCTTGGGCATTTGGGCATTAGGCTTTAGTCTTTGGCTTTAGAGTTTGAAGCGTCCTTTCACCTACACTCTTCTTGATATTGTGCCCATGTTTCCAAACATCAGGCTGCATTGCCCATTTTATTCTGAACTAATTGTCATTTGATGTTTCACCTATCTAGCATAACATCGTCCATGATGATAATTGGTCTTTGGAATCTTTTAACTTTAGATTTTACCATTGACTTTATAAGTTCATAAAATTCCTGTTCTTTTGTTTCTAATCTTTTACTATTTTTTTCAAACAAAAGAGAAAAGAGACAAAAGAAGGAAAGCATAATATACAGGATTCATTTAGAGCATGTTTTAAAGAAATATTTTCTATTCATAATAAAATTTATTATAAATCTCATTTTTTTACTCTTACATATTTCTCTGTTGAGTACAGGACATGAAATGAATCAAAGAAAAATATAAGGCTTCAGATCATAGATAGTTAGGGCTATAGTGTAAATCTCAAATATAAGAAAAACCTCCCACTGAGATTGACCTATACTGCTCCTCATCAGAACAACACACCCTCCATGGTCTTTTCAGAGCTCCCTTTTCTCTGATTGTTCCTTCAAACATGTTCATGATGGGTCTGAGTATAAGAAAGAAAGGAAGAAAGAAAATCATTCCCAGCCCTTGGGGCGATCTTGTTGCTACGCTTTAGGAGTACTTTGGCCTTCATTAGAACCTCTGCGGGGAGAGGCTAGCTGATATCCCCAGTCAGCATAGGCACCTGTGGGGGGAATCTCCCCTGAATCATGGCTCCTAGAGTCGAAAAACCTGTCTAAACCCTTGGGGCCACAGAAAAGAAGAACGGCTAGACCTCTGATGTTTTTCTGGTTCAGAATACTCACATCAACCAGTGTTTGCAGGAGAACATCGAAGGCTGCTTGGCTTTTCACATGGTGACCTATGGCTGAGGCGCTGATGATATTCACTGCTGTCCTCACTGCCTCCTCTAGGTCCTCCATACGTCGCCCTCTCCATCCCATGCTATTATCTATCAGGGCATGCATGAAGCATATCTCAGACTTCAGCAGCTCGTCCCGGCGATGGGTCATGAAGGCCATATGTGTCGCCTTAGACTCTACTTCCTCGGCATCCATGACCTCACCCCTAAGCCTATTTCTCTCTCTTCTCAAAGCCTCTTTTTTGTCATCTAATTTCTTTATTCTTTTTTGGAGATCGTTGATGTGGGCAGAATAGGCCTAGCCTATGTCAAACATAGTGCGGTGGAACTCTCCCCTCACAACCTCGGCTTTGCCTGCCCATTTAGCATTCTTAAGAGTTAAGGAGGTCAACTTCTCCTCCAAGTCGTGCAACCTCCTTAACTCCTTATCCTGCCTAGCTCAGGATTGTTCTGTGCCCGTCGCCAAAGCCCTCTCTAGCTCCGCTATTCTATTAAGATAGCGCATTTTCCCCTCCTCAAACGTTTTATTTATACTATTTACCATCTCCACTATGTGGGAGGTGCCTCTTAAGATCTTTTCCTCTCCTCTTCTTATCTCAAGGGTAGCCTAGGGAACCACCTCTTTCTTCTTAATAGCCTCCTCCATCTTGACTCCTTCTCTCTTCCTTCCCTTCTCTTCCTTCTTCTCATCACCTCGAGCACTCGCCGGAAGAAGACAAGGAAAGGAAGGCCTCCTTGCCATAGAAGGAGGAGGGACTGGCTTACCAAGGGGAGTAGGGCCGCAAACCACTAAGAGTGTTTTTGATAGCCCCCTCGCAAGCGTAACCCCTACCATAGGAAGGAACTGCTCAATGTTCTCATCTTTGAATAGGATCTTTCATGGGTTGAGGCTTTCTCCCACGAGTATCTGACTCAGCTCCTTTTGCCCTGCAGCCTTCAGAGGCACCCTTATCGGAGAGTCAGAGATGTTCACCGCCTCCACTGCCTTCTCCGCTATTGCAGGTCCCGGTGCAGACTCTAGAGTTTTCATGAGAGCCCTGGGAACCTTGGCTGACGGCATCTCCCCTAATGGAACTACAGCCGGAGCACCTGGTTCTTCTTTCTGAAGCACCACAACAGTCTCCTCAGCTGCCGATCTTGGCGATCCATAAGACAGTTCCAAGATTCTCTTCTTCGGAGGAGGAGAGGAGCCTGATGGAGGGTTGCTAGCCCTCTTCTTCTTCAGAGGAAGACCCGACAGAATCTTCCACTTGTTGCTCCCAGCCATCCCTCTAACAAATACTCCCTTTCTGTAGGATTTTTAGAAATGGTGGAGGAGAATGCGAATCAGCATGGCGCCGCTCTAGCTTTATTCTGACAAGCCTTAGGTAGCACATCCACCATCGCAATGATTCGCATTCTAGAACCCACATTAATGTTTGTGCCCTGACAATGCGAGGGGCTGATGTTAACACATGGTTCCAGCGCTGCATCTCGGCAATACATGTAGCTCCATGGGTATTAACCTCTTTATCATTTTTATTATTTTTCTTGCAAGTCGCCAGCCTCGGCCACAAGGATACGGTCAAACTTTGATCCCGATGATTCAAGGACATTTCCCTACAAATATCGATTACGATGTGTCTTAGCTACATCTATCAGTGTGCCACGACCTCATTATTTTCAATATAGCATGCTTCTTCCAGGCACATAAACCAAAGGTCCACGTGCTTCAGCCATCATAGACCCCTAGAAGAATTACTAGAATCAAGAAATAAAACTCTCCTTCCACTACTTCTAGCTCCTTCAGTGACTGACATCAGTAGGACCACCAATGCGGACTCAGCAATTGAATATTTTACCCTCTTCCGGCAAATCCGGGTTGAGCTCTACTGCCTCCTACCTATAAAAGCCGTTGAACAGGCTTTAGGTGGGAAGGGAGAGAAGGCAGGAAAAAGGGTTGGATCAGCCACGTCTTTATCCTTCTGTCAACTTATAATAGAGCTTGTGATAAGGAAGCTCTTTCTCTCTTTTCTCTCTTTCTCTCTCTCTTTTTCTTTTCACATTGTACTGGTCTTTACGACCACCCCCATTCTTTACCACTAAAATTATCTCACTGATCATCTGGTGGACGTAAGGGATCTTCTCCCTAAATTACTTTAAATCTTTGTGTGCTATTTTGGATGTGTATTACTCTTATTTAAGCCTTAATCATCAAGCTTAGCTCTCTGCATGCTGCCATTTCTCGGGACTCTCTTTTTCTTTGTGTTTCTTGGGATCCTCTACTTCCCACATCAACAGCTTTAGGTTTAGGCCATTGGGCTTTAAGCTTCTAGCTTCGACCTTCGGGCATCGAGCTTTGGCCTCGGGCTATGGGCTTCGGGCTTCGGGTATCCGGCTATGGGCTTCGGGCTTCAGGTTTCATGTTTTGGCCTTCGAGATGCAGGCTTCATGCTTAAGGCTTTGGGGATCAAGCTTCATGCTTCGGTCTTGGGCCTTCATTTTGGACTTCAGGTTTCTGTTGGCCCAGAGACTTCCCAAGAGGGGGTGAATTGGGAATTAAAAATAATTTAAAATGTTTTCTTTTAGTTTAGAAAAAGAAGGGAATAAGAGGTAGTATACTTAAGTTTGTCAAAATGATCAAGTACACTGAGTTTTGATATCCCCTGGATAAGAAAAAAATAGAGCAGAAAAATTTTCCAGAACAATCCGGTCGATTTCAGGAATTGACCAAGATTCACAGAGCAGTGTAGAAAATTTTTCCAGAACAATCCGGTCAATTTCGGGAATTGACCAAGGTTCACAGAGTAGTGTAGAAAATTTTTCCAGAACAATCCGGTCGATTTTGGGAATTGACCAAGGTTCACAGAGCAGTGCAGAAATGAATCAAAAGAGACCAAAAATAATAAATTTAGAGTTTACTATTCATATATCTGTTTTCAATAAAAATATTTTAGGTTTTGTATAACTTTAAAATACTTAGATTTAGATATGATATATCACTTTAGTCCAAAAGAATTTAGGAGCAAAAAGAAAGGAACACAATAAATTTATAGTGGTTCGGCTTACCACCTAGTCCACTCCCCACGCTCCTCAAATGAGAATTTCCACTAAATCACCCCGGCTTTTTACAGGAACCAAAGCCGAATAAACCCGATACAATCCTATGGCTTTTTACAGGAACCAAAGCAAAGAAAACCTACACACCATGGCTTTTTACAAGTACCAAAGCCGAGCAAACTTACCAAAACAACTTCAGAAAAAATAAAGAAGGGTACAAGTTTTTGCTAGCCTTGCTAGCTCAATTATAACTTAAGCATACAAGAAATAAATTACAATAAAGAGCTCTATGCATACAACAACTTTGCCAAGGGTGAAAACTCGTAGAAGTCCAAGATTAAATTCTGTAATCTTGGGGTAAAACTAAGGAAGAAGGTATCTCAAATTATTCAGGAAAAAGCAAGCTTTTAGATATGAAGCTATTAGCTAACAATCTTGCTTTTATATTCCAACAGAAACAAAACAGTGAAGGTTCAGTTATGAAAAACTGAAAGCTGCGACAAAACCGAAAAGCCAAGAGGAATGTGAACAGTAAGGATTACAGGTCTTGGCTTCAGAATAGTGAAAAACACAACACTCTTTCTTCTTTTGTTTCTCCTTGAAAAGATTTATTTGCAAGTAGAAGCTTGAAGGAGATCTGGAAGATTTTTGGGCAGGAAGAAGATTTTGAACAGCAGGAAATAAATGCTTATATTTACTTACAGCAGGTGGTAAGCTAGAAGCTTAATACATTTGTCCTATGTTTGAATTAGCCAATTGTAGATAACTATTTTGACATGTCATGTGGACCAATGAGAAATTGAAAGCAGAGGGCATTTCGGACATTTCTGGTTGATGAAACGTCCAATGGACCGTTGGAGGCAGAATGGGTTCAGCAGATTTTATATTTTAAGGATAATGATTAAACCCAACCATGCTTGGAACAAGGAAAAATTAAAGAATAAACCTGAGAAAGGAGGCTGATGAAAAGCATATAATAATAGTTTGTCCATTTCCTATAAACAAGCATGCTGGAGGATTTTGTTTTTAGCAAAAGGCTAAAAACACCCAAATTTTTACCCAAGGGTTAAAACAAAGAGAAAATGCCACATGGGATAGATTAAAACTAGTTTAGTGAGTTTAGATGGACAAAAAATTTAGCATGACACTCAAGAACAGCTGAAAAGAACAAGTGAGAATGGAAATGGCAAATATTTCTCCATTTAAAAATGAACAAAGAATAAAGAAATAGTTTTTGAGAGATGTTCCAAATTAAAATATATTTAAAAGTGGGCTGCAAGGAACAAGATAGTAGAAATAAGATATTCTCAATTTTTGGGAATTTGGATATGCCAAACGGTCAGCTATGCAGCTGAGTTTGGGCCAGTCCAGAGAGATCCGGTCAATTTTAGAAATCGACCGATTTTTCCTGCAGCTCAAGGAGATGAGTTTTTCAGCAAGGATTAACAAAGAATAAATAGACCTTAGGCTGACTAAGATTGAGTACAAGTTAAATCTTTGGCAAAAATATGCATGCTTACAATTAAGTCCTAGAAAAGAAAATAAAAATGAACCAAGTAATATACTTCTTTTCTTGAACTTGAACTTGGACATTCACCTTAATTATAATATAAATGACCTGAAAACACGCTTAATAAGATGATTAGTCCATAATGCTAAATTAATTATCATCATTAAAATTAAGAGGTTCAACAATCTCCCCCTTTTTGATGATGACAATTAATTTAGTGTGCTAAGGAAAATAAAAAAGATATGCAGAATGAGTTGCTCCCCGTTAGCAAAACACTAACAAATTGAATAGAGACATAAATAAAATATACACATTATGGCATGCTCCCCCTCAATTGTAGCACATAAAAATTATAAATTGACATTGCAGATTAAGGCAAAATAAAAATATTATCATTGCAGAAATATTATCATTGCAGATCAAATAATAACATATTCTTTTCTCCCTCTTTGGCATCATCAAAAAATATGAGAAAAAGTAGAAGAAAGATCAGCTAATGTTTGCTTGTAATATTCAGACATAACATAAAACAGAAAAAAAAAACTGAGAATATTAAAGTGCTTATCCATATAATCATTATATAAATAACTCAAACCATTATTTCTTGCCAGGAGAAGAGGGGATTAGCTTTTCAGCTAAGTGATCAACTTTTTGATTTAACTTCTCAAGCATTTCACTGTTGTAGCTTGCAAGCTTAGCAATTTGAGCAGTGAAACTACTGAGAGTATCCATATAAGCTTGGAGGCTAAGGAGTTTTCGGCTATTGGATTCAGCTAGCTCTCCAATAGTCTCAATTGAGTCAACAATGAATTTAGCAAACTGGGATGTATAGGGAGATGAAGTGGAAGGATGGGCAGATTTGTGAGAGGTGGAAGAAGGAGATGTTGGGGCTCTTTGATCTGGATTGACAGCAATATTTTGGAAGGAAGGCTTGGGTTGGTGTAGCTTGAAGCTGTTTTGGGAAAAACCATAATATCTGGCTCCTTTGACAAAGCCGGACAGTTTAACATCATAATGAATGAAAAGAAAGTCACAAATGATGTTGCCATAGTGAAAACTTTGCATATATTTGCTCTTTTGAGCAACATTGCGACAGTTTTCTAGGCTATGGAAGATAATCCCTATAGTGTCTAGAGTTCTTCCTTGAAGCAGATGGTAGACTGCAATTTGATGCATGTTAGTCCACTCATCTTTGTTGTCATGAATTTGAAGAAAGCATTCTTGTAGTATTCTTCTAAGTGTTTTGGCCTGATCACTACAAGAAGCTAAATGTTTGATCTTTCTAGCCACATGCTTCTTAACTCCAGGTGGATTATATTCAGGACTATAACCCAGAATAGTTTCAACATCTAAGAAAGTGCTGGGATCAACCTTGAGGTTTTCTAGAGTAATGGGGTTATCAAGAATCAGAAAACCATAGTGGTTGATTAGATCCTGAGCTGAAATTCTAATAGGGATGTTTAGAATAGAAGAGGTGAGAGTTCTAGTCTCTAAGTCAATCTCTAGATTGGCATAAAAGAATTTCACAATATCAGGATAATTGGGGCGGTAACAGGATAACCATTTCACCCAACCATGTCGATCAATGACATGGTTGATGAAAGAAGAGACCCCTTCCCTTTTGATTGGTCTAACTTTCAGAATAGGGGTACCTTGACTGCCTTCATGAATTTCTTGATGTAGGACTGATGAGACTTGGGTAAAGAAAAGGATTGTTCAACTGGTTATTTTCCTTTCCTTCTTGAGATCTTTGGTTTTTCTTCTTCTTCAGAAATCTCTACTACAGGAGGAGGAATAGTAGGTTTTGAGGAATGAGGCATGCAAACCTTTGCGCCAAATCTGGGTCTGAGTCGATCTCTGCGATTTGAGTGGAAGACAGGATGAGGTTCTGGGCCAGTCTTCTTCTTCTTCAATTGTGCAGAGGAACCCTTTGTTTCAGTTGTGGGCTTCTCCACTTTTGTGGTTGATTTCTTTGCCTCCACTGCAGCAGTCTTAGGCTTGGCTGCAGATTTCTTTAGTTCTGCTGCAGGCTTCTTAGGTTCTGCAGCTTTCTCTGGTTTGGCGATAGAGGGCTTCTTCAATTTTACTGCTTCATTCTTCACAGTAGGCAGAGACTGGGCAGAGGAAGAAGGACCAATAGAAGATGAAGGAATAGCAGAGGAGAGAGAGGTCCTGACCACTAGTGCCTTTTTCTTAAAACTAGGATGAGGTGGAGTTGAGTCAATGGCAATGGTGGCAAGGGTTCTGAGTTTGTCTTCCTTGCTGGATTTAGAAGAGGGAGAGTAGGAGTCAGCAGAGATAGCTTCATTTTCTGATGTCTCATTCTCCCCTGAAATCTGCTCTTTTTTAAGTGAAGCTTCCTCTTCGGTAGACAGCATCTCCTGATGTGATTGATCAGCTTCAGTTGCAGAGGAGGAAGAGGAAGGAGGTGGAGCTTTCCTTTTGCTGTGAGCCATTTCTGGTTAGGATTGAAATGAAAAGGAAAGGGAGAAGAAGATGGTGTAGGAGCACTGGAAGGAAGTTAGAGTTTTAGGCGAGAGTTGGAGAGAGAGAGAGACGCAAGGGGCAAAAAAAAAAATAATGAGTTGGTTCGTTTCCCAAGTGTGTCGTTTGAAGATTGGCCCACTGAGAGAAATGGTCGGGTCACGCAGACCCGATGGGCTAATTTTCCAGAGAGAACCGATCGATTTTGACAATCAGCCGGTTTTCTCGGGTAACCCAAAAAATCACCAACCCGAAAGATTCGGTCGATTTTCAAAATCGACCAAATTTCACGGTTGATGAGGACACAAGCAGTTAGCAAGATTTCTGAAAATGAATCATCAAAAATAAGGAGGTGAGAATAGAAGGTTAGCAAGAATATATTTTTTAATTTATTTAGAGATAAAATTTATATATGAATAAACACATTTTAAAGAGGATAAAATATTGTGCAAAAGGTAACATGCAATATCATGGCAAGACATTACAAGCTAATTCCATCCAACATACCAATCTCTCTAACTATGAAATTGAACCTATCTTCATGCAAAGGCTTGGTAAAGATTTCTGCTAGTTTAAAATCAGTGGATACATATTCTAGAATAATTTCACCCTTTTCTACATGATCTCTAATGAAATGGTGACGTATTTCTATGTGTTTAGTACGTGAGTGCTGAATGAGATTTTTAGTTAAGCAAATAGCACTAGTATTGTCACATCTAATAGGGATTTGATCTAGAATAATACTATAATCAACTAGTTGTTGTTTTAACCAAAGAAGTTGGGCACAACAGCTACTTGAGGCAATATATTCTGCTTCTGCAGTCGATAAGGCAATAGAATTTTGCTTTCGACTAGACCATGATACAAGAGCATTGCCAAAGAATTGACAAATGCTAGATGTACTTTTCCGGTCAACTTTGCACCCGGCAAAGTCAGCATCAAAAAATCCTATTAGATTTGGTGTTGTGCCTTTGGAATACCATAGGCCTAGTGAGTGTGTGCTAACTAAATATCTAAAAATTCTTTTAACAGCTACTAAATGAGATTCTTTAGGATTAGATTGAAATCGAGCACACATACACACACTAAAGACAATATCAGGGTGACTTGCTGTAAGATATAAAAGAGAATCAATCATACCTCTATATAATTTTTCATCTACCTTTTTACCTTTCTCATCTTTGTCGAGCTTGGTAGATGGACTCATTAGGGTTCTAATTTGTTTCATGTTATCCATCCCAAACTTTTTGAGAAGTTCCTTTGTGTATTTGCTTTGACAGATGAATATGCCTTGAGGAAGTTGCTTTATTTGCAGTCCAAGAAAGAAGTTAAGTTCTCCCATCATGCTCATTTCAAATTACCTGGACATGCACTTGGAGAATTCTTCACATAGTGATTCATTAGTAGCACCAAAAATAATATCATCAACGTATATTTGCACTACTATGAAATTATCATGTTTCCTTGTAAATAGTATTGTGTCAACTTGTCCTTTGACAAAATCGTTATCTACAAGGAATTTACTCAATCTTTCATACCAAGCACGGGGTGCTTGCTTCAAGCCATATAAAGCCTTTTTGAGCTTGAAAACATGGTTCGGAAAACACGAGTCAATAAAACCAGAAGGTTGCTCTACATACACTTCTTCGACAATAAAATCATTAAGGAAAGCACTCTTTACATCCATTTGAAATAACTTAAAATCTTTAAGGCATGCAAATGAAAGTAAGACACGAATGGCTTCCAAACGTGCAACAGGCGCAAATGTTTCCTCAAAATCGATGCCTTCGATTTGAGTGAAACCTTTGGCAACTAATCAGGCTTTATTGCGAATAATAGTTCTAGAATCATTTAACTTATTACGGAAAATCCATTTTGTATCAATGATAGAATGATCCTTGGGTTTTGGAACTAGTTCCCAAACATCATTCCTTTTGAATTGATCAAGCTCTTCTTGCATAGCTAAAATCTAGAAATCATCATTTTCGGCTTCTTCAAGTGACTTTGGCTCGATTTAAGAGATAAAGGCGGAGTGATTTACCTCATTTTGAAGAGATGATCTTGTTCTTATCCCTTGTGATGGGTCACCAATGATTTGTTCTGGTGGATGAGCCTCCTTGTACTTTTATTCTTTAGGAAGATTCATCTTGGCTTCATCTTTGCCATCAAATTTTAATTGTGGTGGCACATCTTGATGAGGTTCTTCCTTTGCGCATGCTTCTCCATCTTCTATACTTTGTTTCTCAAAACCTGTACCTTCAAAAAGATCATCATCCCTCCTTGAAGAGTTTGGGTTAGATTCATCAAATTGGACGTGAATAGATTCTTCCATTAGCATAGTTCTTGTGTTATAAACACGATATGCTTTGCTAGTCAAAGAATATCCTAGGAAGATGGCTTCATCCGCTTTAGGATCAAATTTTCCCAAATCAACTTTACCATTATTTAAAACAAAATAATTACAACCAAAAACACGAAGATGAGAAATATTTGGTTTGCGCCCTTTCCATAATTCATAAGAGGTCTTCCTAAGTATGGATCGAACCGTCACACGGTTTACTATGTAGCAAGCCGTATTTACTACTTCGGCCTAAAAATACTTTGGAAGTCCACGCTCATGAAGCATGGATCTAGCCATCTCAATAAGAGTTCAGTTCTTCCTCTCAACAACCCCATTTTATTGAGGAGTTCGAGGTGCCGAAAAATTATGTGAGATGCCACGCTCATCGCAAAAGGTTTTAAAGCACTCATTCTCAAACTCTCTGTCATGATCGCTACGAATTGAAAGTACTTCAAAACTCTTTTGGTTAAATATACGCTTATAAAAAGATTTAAAAATATCAAAAGCATCGCGTTTGTGAGCAAGAAATAAAGTCCAAGAAAATCTAGAATAATCATCAACTAGAACAAAGCAATATTTCTTTCCTCCTAGACTAAGAGTTCTATTATGTCCAAATAAATCCATATACAAGATTTCAAAGGGTTTAACTGAAGTAATAACATTCTTAGACTTAAAAGAACTTTTAATTTTCTTTCCTAGTTGACATGCACCACAAAGTCTATCTTTCTCATAAATAAGTTTAGGCAATCCATTAACTAAGTCTAACTTAGAGATCTTGTGAATGGTATGCATGCTAGCATGTCCTAACCTTCTATGCCATAGCCATAATCATTGACATGAGAAGCAAGATATTTTATATCATTACAATCAATAGAACATAAATCAACCTGATAAACATTGTTATGTCTATTTCCTACAAATATAGTCATGCATCATGCTTAATGAGACAATAAGAGGCATTGAATGAAACTTCATAACCATTATCACAAAGTTGAGAAATGCTGAGCAAGTTATAAGCAAGACCATTGACTAATAGGACTTTATCTATAGAGGTTGTAGAATCTTTACCGACTTTACCAATTTCGATTATACGTTTTTTGGCATTATCACCAAAGATTACAAGTCCTCCATTTCTTGACTTTAGCGAGGTGAATTTTGTTTTGTCCCCTGTCATGTGACGTGAGCACCCGCTATCCAAGACCCACATGCCTCCACTAGTCCCGGAGTGGAGACATACCTGCAACATGAACTCTCAAGTCTTGATTTTAGGAGCCCAAATATATTTGGATCCTAAAGGGTTAGTCAATGTAATATGATTATCATAAAATATATTTTTTAGAATCCATACATAAGAAGTACATTTGGATACAAGCATGGATTTTCTGATTCTACAAGTACGTGCAATATGTTCATGCTTTTGACAAAAGTTACAAGTAATGTAGGGCATGGCATTCAAATAAGAATTTTTACTGCTAATTCCTGCATGCTTCTTAGTCTTAGGATCATGCATCTTATTTTTATCTTGAGCAATTCATTCTCCTTAATGATTACATCAATCCGCATGCAAAGATCTTTATTCATATCAATAAGATCACTAATTTTCTTTCTTAATTTATTTGCAAGAGAATCACAAAAAAGATGAGCTTTCTTTAGAGAAAAATATTTTTTCTTTAGCTTATCATATTCTTGAATAAGATCAACTAAATTTTCTTTTAGCTCATCATAAGAAAGTGAGGAGTCATTTATCGAATTTGTAGACCCATCATCATCACTTTCAACATCAGCCATCAAGAAAAAGTTAGCAGTTTCTTCCTTTTCATCACTGCTTGAGTTTTCATCTGAATCACTCCAAGTAGCTACAAAGGCTTTCTTCTTTCTTATCTTTTTCCCTTTGAGAAGAGGACAATTCAGTTTGATATATCCTGGTTGGTTGCAATTGTAGCAAGTTACTTCATTTTCTTTGATCTTGGATGTGTTCTCCTTAGCATCTTTGGCCTTGAATGATTTCCTTTGTGAACGGCGAAATAGTTGCTTCTTTTTCTTCATAGGAGAATCGAAACGCCTTGATACTAAGGCGATTTCATCTTCAAGTTTTTCTTCATCATCTTTACTTGATCACCTTCACTTTCGGTTGTAGGTGGAGAGGAGGCTCTTAGAGCTAGAGCCTTTTTCTTTCTAGCACCTTCTTCATCATGTTTTTTCTTTTTCTTTCTTTTCATCTCTAACTCATATATTGTTAAGGAACCTAATAACATATCAAGTTCAAGAGTTGAAAGATCTCGAGCTTCTACAATGGCTGTTGCCTTGGCATCGTATTTCCTGGGAAGACATCTCAAAATTTTTCTGACAAGTTCCTCGTTAGCAAAGATTTTTTCAAGAGAAATCAAACCATTAGTTATGTTAGTAAAACGGGTAAATATATTCTTAATAGATTCATTAGGATTCATTTCAAATAGCTTATAATCATGAATCAATATATTTATTTTGGATTCTTTGACTTGGTTGGTACTTTTATAAGTGAGCTCAAGTTTAGACCATACCTCATGAGCTGTACTGAGATTACAGATTCTATTAAAAATACTTGGAGAAAGGCCACATTGTAGATGATTGAGAGCTTTGGCATTGAGTTGTGCCAATCTCTTCTCTTCCGGGTCCAAATCACAAAACTCCTTAGGTGTTACTTTGTCTTTCTTCTTAGGAGAGACAAATGACTTTTTAGTTACCTACCATAGTTCTATGTCTATGCCTTGAAGGTAGATCATCATTCTTCTCTTCCAAAAGTTATAGTGTTGACCTTTGAAGAGAGGTGGACGATTTGCCGAGAGTCCCTCGCATATTGCATCATCCGGAATATGAGTGAGAAGTGTCATGGATCGTCTCTAGAAGGTTAATCCTGAAATAATAAGCAAATAATTACAGAGAACTGCTCTGATACCACTTGTTGGCCCAGAGACTTCCCAAGAGGGGGGTGAATTGGGAATTAAAAATAATTTAAGATATTTTCGTTTAGTTTAGAAAAAGAAGGGAATAAGAGGTAGTATACTTAAGTTTGTCAAAATGATCAAGTACACTGAGTTCTGATATCGCCTGGATAAGAAAAAAACTGAGCAGAAAAATTTTCCAGAACAATCCGGTCGATTTCGGGAATTGACCAAGGTTCACAAAGCAGTGTAGAAAATTTTTCCAGAACAATCCGGTCGATTTCGGGAATTGACCAAGGTTCACAGAGCAGTGCAGAAATGAATCAAAAGAGACCAAAAATAATAATTTTAGAGTTTACTATTCATATATCTGTTTTCAATAAAAATATTTTAGGTTTTGTATAACTTTAAAATACTTAGATTTCGATATGCTATATCACTTTGGTCCAAAAGAATTTAGGAGCAAAAAGAAAGGAACACAACAAATTTATAGTGGTTCGGCTTATCGCCTAGTCCACTCCCCACGCTCCTCAAATGAGAATTTCCACTAAATCACCCTGGCTTTTTACGGGAACTAAAGCCGAATAAACCCGATACAATCTTATGGCCTTTTACAGGAACCAAAGCCAAGAAAACCTACATACCACGGCTTTTTACTGGTACCAAAGCCGAGCAAACCTACCAAAACAACTACAAAAAAAATAAAGAAGGGTACAAGTTTTTGCTAGCCTTGCTAGCTCAATTACAACTTAAGCATACAAGAAATAAATTACAATAAAGAGCTCTATGCATACAACAACTTTGCCAAGGGTGAAAACTCGTAGAAGTCCAAGATTAAATTCTGTAATCTTGGGGTAAAACTAAGGAAGAAGGTATCTCAAAATATTCAGGAAAAAGCAAGCTTTAAGATATGAAACTATTAGCTAACAGTCTTGTTTTTATATTCCAACAGAAACAAAACAGTGAAGGTTCAGTTATGAAAAACTGAAAGCTGCGACAAAACCGAAAAGCCAAGAGGAATGTGAACAGAAAGGATTATAGGTCTTGGCTTCAGAATAGTGAAAAATGCAGCACTCTTTCTTTTTTTGTTTCTCCTTGAGAAGATTTGTTTGCAAGTAGAAGCTTGAAGGAGAGCTGGAAGATTTTCGGGCAGGAAGAAGATTTTTGAACAGCAGGAAATGAATGCTTATATTTACTTACAGCAGGTGGTAAGCTAGAAGCTTGATACATTTGCCCTATATTTGAATTAGCCAATTGTAGACAATCATTTTGACATGTCATACAAGTGGACCAATGAGAAAATTGAAAGCAGAGGGCATTTCAGACATTTCTGGGTGATGAAACGTCCAATGGACCGTTGGAGGCAGAATGGGTTCAGCAGATTTTATATTTTAAGGATAATGATTAAACCCAACCATGCTTGGAACAAGGAAAAACTAAAGAATAAACCTGGGAAAGGAGGCTGATGAAAAGCATATAATAATAGTTTGTCCATTTCCCATAAACAAGCATGCTGGAGGATTTTATTTTTAGCAAAAGGCTAAAAACACCCAATTTTTCACCCAAGGGTTAAAACAAAGAGAAAATGCCACCTGGGATAGATTAAAACTAGTTTAGTGAGTTTAGGTGGACAAAAAATTTAGCATGACACTCAAGAACTGCTGAAAAGAATAAGTGAGAATGGAAAGTGCAAATATTTCTCCATTTAAAAATAAACAAAGAATAAAGAAATAATTTTTGAGAGATGTTCCAAATTAAAATATATTTAAAAGTGGGCTGCAAGGAACAAGATAGTAGAAATAAGATATTCTTAATTTTTGCGAATTTGGATAGGCCAAACGGTCAGCTAGGCAGCTGAGTTTGGGCCAGTCCAGAGAGATCCGGTCGATTTTAGAAATCGACCAATTTTTCCTGCAGCTCAAGGAGATGAGTTTTTCAGCAAGGAATAACAAAGAATGGATAGACCTTAGGCTGACTAAGATTGAGTACAAGTTAAATTCTTGGCAAAAACATGCATGCTTACAATTAAGTCCTAGAAAAGAAAATGAAAATGAACCAAGTAATATACTTTTTTTCTTGAACTTGAACTTGGACATTCACCTTAATTATAATATAAATGACCTGAAAACACACTTAATAAGATGATTAGTCCATAATGCTAAATTAATTATCATCATCAAAATTAAGAGGTTCAACAGTTTCATGTTTTGGCCTTCGAGATATAGACTTCATGCTTAAGGCTTTGGGGATTGAGCTTCATGCTTCGGTCTTGGGCCATTATTTCAGACTTCAGGCTTTAGACTTGAGCCTTAGGCTTCAGGCTTTAAGCTTGAGCCTTTAGGCTATGGGTTTTAAGGTTTAGGCTAGTGCTAACAGAGTTTGATCTTCAGGGCTAGGGATCCAGGCTTGGGCTCTCAGGTTTCAAGCCTTAGACTTTAACTTTGAGGCATTAAGCTTCAAGCTTTAGGAATGGGCCTATAAACTTTACCCTTTGGCTTTCGGGCTTTAGGTTTTAAGCTTCAAGCTTGTGCCATCCGATTTTGATCTTCATGGTTAAGGATTACAGCTTGGGCCTTCTGGATTCAAGCTTTGGGCTTCGAGTCTTGGTCCACCAAGATTTGGGCTTAGGCTTTTGGGCTTCTAGCTTTGGCCTTTGAGCTTTCGGCTTCAAAAGATGAGCTTGGGCCTTCGGACTTTAGGCTTCAAGCTGCGAGCTTTTGTCATCGAGATTCAGGCTTACGCTATGACTTTCTAACGTTGGGTTTTAGGCTTTAGGTCAGAGATTCGGGCTTAGGCCTTCGGGGCTTGAGGCTTTAAGCTTCGACTTTTTTGCTTCAGGATTTGGCTTTAGTCCATTGTGCTTCTAGCTTGAGCCCTTAGGCTTTGGACTTCGGGCTACAAGGTTGGGCCTTCTGGCTTTAGGCTTAAGCTTATGGGTTTCAAGCTTGGGCCTTCTGGGTTGAGTCTTTGGACTTGGGTCTTCGGGCTTTGGACTTCAGGCTTAGGCCTTCGGCCTTCGGGCTTTGGGCTTCAAACTTTTGTCTTCAAGCTCAGGCTTACGGGCTTTGGGCTTAATGCTTAGGGTTGGGACTTCAAGCTTGGACATTTAGGCTTCGTGCTTAAGGCATTGAGCTTCAGGATTTAGGCTTCGAGCTATTGGGCTTTGGGATTTAGGCATTTACCTTGGGGTTTCGGGCTTCGAGCTTAAGACTTTGGGCTTCGGGCTTGGGACATCGGGCTTTAGGCTTCGCGCATCTAGCTTTGGGATTGAGCTTGTATGCTTCAGGGTTTGGATTTTGGGCTTTGATCTCCAAGGATGGGCCTTCGATCTTCGGGCTTAATGCTTAGACCATTGGGCTTTGTTCTTCAAGATTCCATCTCTGGGCCTCGAGCTTTGTTCCTGGGACATTTGGACTCAGCTATAGGCATCCAACTTTAATCTTCAGACGTAGACCTTTCGCCTTCTAAATTGGGCCAGAGATTTTGGGATTATGCCTTCAGGTTTTGGTCTTTAACCTTGAGGCATGGGCCTTCAAGGTTCGTACCTTGGACTTGAGCCTTGGGGTTAGGCCCTTAGGCTTCGGACTTAAGGCTTCGGCATTCGGGATTCAGAATTTGGGCTTCAAGCTTCGGCCTTTAGGATTCGAGCTTCATGCTTAAGGATTCCAGGATCCAGCTTCATCCTTCGGGTTTGGGCCTTCTGAGTTTGGGCATTAGCCTTTGGTCTTCGAGCTTCAGGCTTTGAACTTTGGGGTTTAGGCTTTAGGTTTCGGGCATCATGCACTGGGGGGCTTTGGGTTTCAAACTTTGGGCTAGGGGCATGAGCTTTTGGGCATGGACCTTCAAGCTTTCGCCTTTTGGCATGTGTCATTGGGCTTTTGGTATGACCTTTTGGGCTTGGGGTTTCGACTTCGGGCTTTGAGCTTCTAGCTTTAAGCTTCGGGCTATGGTTTTCAGGCTATGGTCTTCGGGCTTTGGTCTTCAGGCTTGCACATGGAGGGTTCAAGCTTCAGGCCGAGGCTATCGAGATTAGAGCATCAGGCGTGGGCTTTTGTGCTTTGAGCTTCAAATTTCATGCATGGCATTTGGGCATTAGGCTTCATGCTTTGTATTTTAGGCTTTAGCCTTTGGCCTTAGCTTTTGAAGCTCCAGGATTTGAGCTTTGGGCTTCGGGCTCTAGGGCCTTCGATGTTTAGGCTTCGAGTTTCAGACTTTGAGCTTGGGCTTTCGGGCTTTGAGATTTAACCTTCAGGGTTTGGGCTTTAAGCTTAGCTTTCAAACTTTGGGCTTCATGTTCTAGGCTTTGGGCATGGACCTTCGAGCTTTGGTATTGCAATTTTGGTCTTCATGCTTTAGGATTCAGGCATCAATCTTGGGCCCTCAGGTTACAGTCTTGGGCCTTTAGTCGTCAAGATTTGGGGATAAGACTTCAGAGTTTTGAGGCCTCGGCCTTCAAACTTTGGGCTTTAGGATTCAAGGTTAGGCCTTCAGTTTTTGGGCTTGCATTTTTCGGCTACAGTTTTTGGGCATAGACCTTCGAGCTTTAGGTTTTAGCATTGGGCCTCTGACCTTTGTACTTTGTGCTTCGAGCTATAAGTTCTGGATTCAGGCTTCAGGCTTTGGGCTTTAGGTATTGAGCATTGGGCCTAGGCCTTCAATGTTTAGGCTTAGAGCGTTGAATGTCGATTTTGGGCATTCAGGTTTTAAGATTTAAGCATCAGGCTTCACGGTTTAGGCATTGGCCTTCAAACTTGGCCTTTGGGTTCTAGGCTTTGGGCATAAACCATCGAGGCTTGTTATTGCATTTTTGATCTTCGGGCATTGGGTTTCAGGCATCAAGCTTGGGCCTTCAGTCATCGGGATTTGTGCTTAACACTTCAAGTTTTAAGCTTCTGGCATAGGACTTTGGGCTTTAAACATGACCTTTTGGGCTTGAGCTTTGGACTTCGGGCTACATCATCAAGCTTGAACATGGAGGGTTCAAGCATCAAGCCTAGGCTTTCAGGATTCGAGATTTAGGCATGGGGTTTTGTGGTTTGGGCTTCAAATTTTAGTCTTGGGCATTTGGGCATTGGCCTTAGAGTTTGAAGCTCTGGCATTTGAGCTTCGGGCTCTGGCATAGTCTTTCAGTATTTGGAGTTCAGGCTTTGGGGTTCCGCCTTCGAACTTTGGGCTTTAGGATTCAAGCTTAGGTCTTCATTCATTGGGCTTCGGTCTTCGGGCTTAGGCTTTCGGGCGTCAGGCTTTTGGGCTTATAAATTCAAGTTTGGGGTTTCAAGCTTTGATCTTCAGTCTTTTAGGCTCAGTATTGGGTCTTCAACTCTCTAAACTTGAGCTTTTGGCCTTCGGGCTTCTAGCTTTAGGCTTAAGCATTCATGCTTTAGACATGGGCCTTCAAGTTTAGGCTTTCTGGCTTAGAGCTCAAGCCTTCGAGGTTTTGGCTTCAAGATTAGAGTTTTGGCCTTCTGGCTTAGAGCTCAGGCCTACAAGGTTTTGGCTTCAAGATTAGGTCTTTAGGCTTTTGGTTTTGGGCTTTAGCTTTCAGGTTGGGCTTGGGCCTTTGGGTTACGGGATTCATCCCTTGGGTTTCGAGTTTAGGCTTTGTGGCTTCAGGCTTAAGAATTTGGGCTTCAAGCTTCGGCCATTAGTGTTTGGCCTTCGAGCTTCAAGTTTTCAGGAATGGTCTTCGGGCTTCGGGCTTCTAGTTTGCACATAGTGGGTTCAAGCTTCAGGCTTAGGCTGTCAAAATTTGTGCTTCATGCAAGGCTTCAAGAATTGGGTTTGGGCATTTCAGCTTTAGGCTTTATGCTTTGTGTTTTAGTCTTGGAACTTCAGCCTTTGACATTGAAGCTTCAGGATTTGAGCCTCGGGAACTGGTCTTGGTCCTTTAGTAATTAGAGTTTAGGCTTTGGGCTTGGGCCTTCAAACTTCGAGCTTCGGGATTCAAGCTTAGGCCATAGGTCATCGGGCTTTGGTCTTCGGGTTTGGGCTTTTGACTTTCAGGCTTCGGGCCTTTAGGCTTTAGGCCTTCGAACTTGTGGATACGGGTATGGTCCTTCATGCTTAAGAATTTGGGCTTCTATCTTTAGCCATCGACCTTTGACCTTCAAGCATCAAGCTTCAAGCTTTAGGCTACAGTCTTTAGGCTTTGATCTTCAGCGTGCACATAAAGGTTTCAAACTTCAATCTTGGGCTATCAAGATTCGAACTTCAGGCATGGGCTTTTAGGCTTTAGGCTTCAAATTTCAGGCTTGGGCTTTTGAGCATTAGGCTTCATGTTTTGCATTTCAGGCTTTGGCTTGGGCCTTCAAACTTTTGGCTTCAGGTTTAAGAATTTAGGCAACTAGCTTCGGCCTTTGAGATTCAGGCTTCAAGCTATGGTCTTCGGGCGTCAATTTTCAAGCTTGCACATAGTGGGTTCAAGCTTTAGGCTTAGGCCATAAAGATTCGAGCTTCAGGCATGGCATTTTCGCTTTGGGCTTTAAGCTTTAGGCTTGGGCATTTGGGCTTTAAGCTTTAGGCTTGGGGATTTGGGCTTTAAGCTTTAGGCTTAGGCATTTGGGCTTTAGGCTTCGGGCTTTGGGCACACATTAGAATTTTCAAGCTTGCAAATTTTGGGGCATGAGGCTTTGGCCTTTGGGCTTAGTCCTTTAGACTTTAGGATTCAAATTTAGTCCTATAGGCTTTGGGATTCGAGTTTCGGGCTTTGGGAATGTTGGACTTCAAGCTTTGGGATTAAGCCTTTATGCTTTAGGCCTGGGCATTCAGGCCTTGAAATTTGAGCTTCGATCTTGGGTCTTTAGGCTTTGGGATTCAGGCTTGTGCCTTTAGACTTTGGGCTTCAAGTTTCGTGCTTCGATTTTCGGGCAATGGGCTTAAGGCTTTAGGCTTTAGGTTTACGCCTACGAGATTCAGCTTCAAGCCTCGAGCCTTCAGGCATGGGCTTTCGGGGTTTAGGCTTAAGCCTTCAGGCTTGTGGCTTGTGGCTTCGAGCTTGGACATTCAAGTTTCAGGCTCCAGGCTTTGGGCATGGGCTTTGGGCTTCAGGCTTGGGCCTTCAGGCTTCGAGCTTTGGGCTTTGAGCTTCAGGCTTACATCTTCGGGCTTGGGCCTTTATGCTTCATGCATCGGGCTTCATCAGGGTTTATGCTTAGGCCTTCAAGCTTTGGGCTTAGGCCTTCAAAATTTGGGCATAAGCTTTTGTGCTTCGATCTTTCGCTTCAGGCCTTCAGGCTACAAACCTTGGGCTTTGGGCATTAAGTTTTGTACTTCCGAATTTTGGCCTTCAAGGTTCAAGCTTCAAGCTTGGGCCTTTGGTTTCAAGCTTCGTGCTTCAAGCTTGGGCCTTTAGGCTTTAGGCTTCAGTCTCAGGTCTTTAGACCTCAGGCTTTGGCTTTCAAGCTTCGCATTTTAGGGTTTAGGCTTGCACCTTTAGGGTTTGATCTTTAGGGTTAAGGATTCAAACTTGGGCTCTTAGGCTTCAGGCTTTAGGCTTTAGCTTTTGTGCTTTTTGATTCAGGCTTAGGCCTTTGGGCATTTGGCTTAGGCCTTTAGGCTTCAGGCTACAGGCTTTTTGTCTTCGCAATTATGGCTTGGGCCTTTAGGGTTCGGACATCAAGCCTTGGGTTCTAGCTTTAGGCTTCGGGCATTCTTCTTTAGGCTTCAAGCTTGGGTATACATGCTTCGAGTTTGGAGCTGCAAGCATTGGGTTTCAGGCTTTGGGTTTGGGACTTCGGGTTTCGGCATTTTAGCTTGGGCCTTTGAACTTTAGACTATGCGAATAAGCTTTTAAGCTTTGAGCTTTGTGCTTTGAGCTTGAGCAACTGGGCTTCGAGCTTTGAGATTAGACCTTCAGCCTACTGGCTTCTAGCTAAGGGCTTTGGACTTCGGCCTTGGCCTTCGAGATTAGATGTTCGGCCATCGGCATTCAGGTTTTGGTGTTCATCCTGCGACCTTTAGGCACGAGCCTTCAGGCTTTGGGCTTTGGGTTTTGGGGACACACTTCTACTATTTGGGCTTAAAAAATTGGCCTTCGGGCTTCAGGCTATGGGCTTTAAGCTTTGGCCATCGAGCTACAGGCTTCAGGCTTTGGCCTTCATGCTTTGAGCTTTGGGCATTGCGCATCAGGTTTTGGCCTTTGAGCTTCAGGCTTTAACTTTTGGCCTTCGAGCTTCGACATTCGGCCTTCATGCTTCGACATTCAGCCTTCGAGCTTTGGGTTTGTGCCTTCAATTTTGAGCTCCAGGCTTCAGGCTTTAAGCTTTGAGCTTTGGGCTTGTGCCTTTAGGCACTAGGCTTTGAGCCTCGTGCAAGCTTCGAGCTTCAAGCTTGGGCAATCGGACATTGGACTTCAAGCTTTGGGATTAAGCCTTCAGGCTTTCAGTATAGGGATTCATGTTTGTGCCTACTGACTTTGGTCTTCAGGCTTGGGCATTCGAGCAATTGAGATTTGAGCTCGGACTTAGGTTTTTAGGCTTTGGGCTTGAAGCTCCGAGCTTCCGCCTTTGGGCAATGGGCTTGTGACTTTGGGTTTCATGCTTTGGGCTAGTCACTTCGAGTTTTGGACTTTAGGGTTCGAGCTACTAGCTTTGAGCTTGGGCTTTCGAGTTTTGGGCTTGGGCCTTCGAGCTTCTGACTAAGGTTTTTAGCCTATAGGCTTCAGGCTTCAAGTTTTAAATTTTATCTTAGATGATTGAGTTTTAAGCTTCGAGGTTTGGGATTAAACCTTTAGGTTTTAGGCTTCTAACTTCAGGCTTCGGGACTTGGGCTTCGGACTTTTGGTGACAGGCATCGACCTTCGGGATTCAGGGTACTAGCTTGGGCCTTTGCTCATCAAGCTTTAGCCTTTGGGCCTGGGGTTTGAGCTTTTGGCATTTGGGCCTTCAGCTTTTGGGCTTAGAGATTAGTCCTTCTGCGTATGAGTTTCAATATTTGGGCTCAAGCTTGGGCCTTTGGGCTTCGAGCTTTGGGCATCCGGCTTCAAGCTTAAAGCTCAGGCCTTCGTGCTTTGGGCTTCAGACTTTGAGCTTGGGGCTTCATGCTTCAAGCATCAGGCTTCAGACATGGGCCTTTAAGCATTTGGAGTGGGTTGGTGGGGTTTAAGTTTTTGGCTTTACACTTGCACCTTTGCGCTTCGATCTTCGAGGTTATTATTTCAGGCTCGAGCTATTAGGCTTTAAGCTTCGGACTTTGAGCTTGGGGCTTCATGCTTCAAGCTTCAGGCTTCAGACATGGGCCTTCAAGCATTTGGAGTGGGCTGGTGGGGTTTAAGTTTTTGGCTTTACACTTGCACCTTTGTGCTTCGATCTTCGAGGTTATTATTTCAGGCTCGAGCTATTAGGCTTTAAGCTTCAGACTTTAGCTATCGGGCTGCAGGATTCATGCTTAGGCTTGTGGGCTTCTAGCTTGGGCCTTCGAGCTTCTAGCTTCAAGCTTTGAGCTATGAGCTTGGGCCTTTGGGATTTAGGCTTAGGGTTATAGGCTTTTTTTTTAGATTTAGGCTTGAGCCTTCCGGGTTCAAGCTTTAGGATTGGGCTTCAGGCCTAGGCCATCGGGCTTTAAGCTTCTAGCCTTTGGCTTTAGACTTGGGCCTGTGGACTTCAAACATCATGCTTTGTGTTTGGGACTTCAGGTTTCTAGATTCAAGCTTAGACCTTCTGACTTTGAACTTTGGAGCTTGGCCTAGGGCCTTTGGGCTCCGAGCATTAGGCAACAAGCTTGGGCCTTCAAGTTTAAGGCTTTGAGCAAGGGGATTCAGGCCCAAGCCTAAAGCCAGAAGCCCAAATCTTTTAACTTAAAGCATGAAGGCCCAAGCTAGAACCACGAACCTGAATGCCTATGCTAAAGTTTGATGCCCGAAGGCTGAAGCCTAAATACTTGATGGCCAAAACCCTAAGCCCAAATCCCGAAGTCCGAAATTCGGGGCCCAAAAGCCCAAGCCTAAATCCCAAAACCCCAAGTCTCAAGGCCCAACCCTGTAGCCAAGTCCCAAGCTCGAATCTCAAAGGTCGAAGCCCGAATCCTGAAGTCCTAAGCCTAAAGCCTGAAGTCTGAAGCTAAAATCACAAAGGCCTAAGCCTAAAGACTGAGCCTAAAATCAGAAGGCCCAAGCCTCAATCCAAAGCCCAAAAGTCGAAGCTCAAAGCCCAAATGCTCATACCAGAAGCTTGAAGCCTAAAGGTCCTAGAAAAAGCTGAAGCCCAAAGCCAAATTGCCTAAACGAAAAGCCAGAGCCCTAAAGGAAAGCCCAAGCCCAAAACCCGATGCCCGATGCCCGAATCCCGTAGGCCCATGCTCGAAGCCCAAAGGCCGGAGCTAGAAGCGCACAGGGCCAACCCAGAATCCCAAAGCCTAAACATTAAATCCCAAACCTCAAATCCTTAGGCCCAAGCCTGAAGTGCGAAGCCCGAAGCTCGAAGGTGCATGCTCGAACCACAATGGCCCTAACCGAAATCTCAAAGACCAGCACTCGAAGCCCAATTCTTGTAGATTGAACCTTGATGGTCGAAGCTTAAAGCCGAAAGTTGGAAGCCCAAAAACAAAATCCCGAGGTCCATGCCTGAAAGCCTAACATATAAGGTCCAAGCTCGAAGGCCCTAGCCTGAATCCAGAAGCTCGAAGCCCGAAGCCTGAAGCTCGAAGCCTATAGTCCTAAGCTCGAAGGCCAAAGGCCCAAGCTCAAAGTCTTAAGCCAAAAGCCTGAAGGTCTAAGCCCGAAGGCGCAAGCCTGAAGGCACAAGCTAGAAGCACAAGTCCTAGGCTCAAGCCTGAAGCCTGAAACCTTAAGCAAGAAGGCCCACCCTTGAAACCCTAAGGCCTAAGGTTGATGCTCTAAGGTGGAAGGCTCAAGCCAAAAGTTCAATGGTCTAAACCCAAATCCTGGAAGCCAAAAAGTCGAAGCATGATGCCTCAAGCCCCAAGGGCCCAAGCCCGAAAAGCTAACCCTGAAGATTGTAGTCTAAAGGTGCTAGCTTAAATCCTAAAACTCGAAGCTTGTATATGAAAGACAGATGCTCGTAGCTTGCAGCCTAAAGCTCGAAGGCCCAAGCTCATCCCTCGAAGCCCGAAGCTCAAAGTCCCAAGCTAAAAGCCCAAAAGTTTACATTTGAAGCCCAAAGACGCAAGCTTGAAATAGGAAGCCCGATGGGCTAAGCCTTAAAGCCTGAAGCTCGAAGGCCATTACTAGAAGATCAAAGCCCAATGCTTGAAACATATAGGTCAAAGCCCGATGCCCAAAGGCCCAAGCTTGATGCCCAAAACACCAAGCCTGAATGCTCAAAGTCCCAAGTAGGAAGCCCAAAAGCCTAAGTCCAAACCTTGTAGGGCCAAGTGTCAAAGCCCAAAGCTTGAAGCAAAAGGCCTAAGCTCTAATCCTTCACTGAGAAGATCAAAGCTTGAAGGCAATAGCCCAAAGTTGAAAATCTAAAGCTCGAAAGCCAAAGCGTGAAGCCTATATGCCCATGCCTGAAGCTTGAAGCCTAATGTCTCAAAGTCAACGCATAAGGCTTGAAGCCCGTGAGTCAAGCCTGAATCTCTGACCCCAAAGATTAAAGCTTATCAACACTAGCCTAAACCCTAAAACTTGTAGCCTAAAGGCTCAAGCCTAAAGCCTGAAGCATGAAAGCCCAAGCCTAAAGCCCAATGCCTGAGGCCCAAGCTCGAAGATCAAAGCTCGAGACCCAAGTTTGATGCACAATGCTCGAAACTCATAAACTAAAGACTCAAGCCAGTAGCCCAAAGTCCTAGACTATATTTCTGAAGTTCGAATCCCATCGACCAAAATCCAAAGCCCAAAGATCGAAGCTTGAAGCTTGAAGTATGGATCATGAAGGCCCAAGCTTGCATCTTGAAGCACAAAATGAAAAAGCCCAAGCCAGAATACTAAAGCCCAAAGACCAAAGCTTAAAGCCCAAATACTGAGGCTTGTAGCCTAAGGCCCAAAGTAGAAAGCCCAAAGCCCAATGCTTGAAGCCCGAAGCACAAAGTGCGAAGGCCAAAGGGCCAATGTCAAAGCCTAAAGCCTAAAGCTTAAAGGCACAAATGCTAAAGCCTGAAAGCCCATGCCCAAAGACTGAAGCCCAATGACTGTACTCCTAAGCTTGAATCCTGAAGCCCGAAGTTCAAAGGCCCACCCCGTAGCCTGAACACCAAAGACTATGCCTGGAGCCCGAAGCTCAAATCCCGAAGCTTCTAATTCTAAGGCTAAATACCAAAGCCTAAAATACAAACCATAAAGCCTAATGCCCAAATGCACAAGCCTAAAATTTGAAACCCAAAGCACAAAAGCCACTACTTGAAGCTCAAATCTTGATAGCCTAGGCCTGAAGCTTGAACCCTCCATGTGCATGCTTGATGACCGTAGCCCAAAACCTAAAGCTCGAAGCCCGAAGCTCAAAGACCAAGCCCAAAAGGTCATGCCAAAGCCTAAAAGGCCGATGCCCAAAGCCTAAAGCTCAAAGTCCCGAGCCCAAATCCCGATAACCAAAGGCCCAAGCCCGCAAACTGAAGGCCCAAGCTTGATGCCTAAATCCTAATGCCTGAAGACCGAAATTGCAATACTAAAACTTGAAGGTCCATGCTCAAAGCCTAGAACCCTGAAGCCTGATGCTTAAATCGTAAAGCCTGAATGCCCAAACTCAACGTTTGAACTTCGTTGTTTAGGTGAGTTTCGAAGTTCAAGCTTAGGCCTTTGGGCTTTGAGATTTAAGTTTCAGGGTTTAGGCTTTAGCCTTCCTATTCTAGGATTTGGGCATGGACCTTCAAGCTTTAGTTTTGCAGCATCAATCTTTGTGCTTTAGGATTTAGGCATCAAGCTTGGGCCTTCAGGATGTGGGAGTGGGCCTTTGTCTGTTGGGCTTTGAGCTTGGGACTACAAGCTTCAAGCTTTGGGCGTGACCCTTCGAGCTTTAGGCGTGACCCTTTGGGCTTGGGCTTTGGGCATTGAGTTTTAGGCTTTGAGGTTGGTCATTCTTCTATCCGGCTTTGGCCTTTGGTTTAGGCCATCGCGCTTCAGCATTTAGGCTTGGTGTTTAGTGGATTGTGCTTCGATATTTTGGATCTAGCCTTCCGATTTTGGGATTGAGGCTTCAGCCATTAGACTTTGTGGTACGTATTTTTGGCTTTAGAATTTGAGCTTTAGACTCCGGGAATTGTGACTGAGCCTTGGGGCTTCAGGATTGGGCTTTGAGTTTGATTTTCAACCTTCAAGATTTTGGGCTTGGTATTGAGCCTTCTAACTTTTGGAATTGAGCTTTTGGCCTGCGAGCATTCGAGCTTCGGGCTTGAGCCTTCGAGTTAAGGCCTTCTAGCTTAGAGCTTAGGCCGTCAAGCTTTTGGCTTCAAACTTAGGTCTTTAGGCATTTGGGTTTGGCCATCAGGCTTTGAGCTTCAGGGTTTGGGTTGGGGCTTTGGGCTTCGACTTTCTGATCTCAGACATTAGGCTTGTACCTTTAAGCTTAAAGGTTCGAGCTTCAGGCTTCGACTTTTGGTCTTGTGGCTTCGGGCTTGGGCCTTCGGGCTTTTGGCTTCAGGCTTAAGAATTTAGGCTTTTAGCTTCGGCCAACAGCCTTCGACCTTCCAGCTTCAAGCCTCGAGCAACGGTCTTCGGACTTCAGTGTTCAGGCTTGCACAAATAGAGTTCAAGTGTCAGCCATCGGGATTCGAGCTTCAGGCACAGGAAATTGCGCTATGGGCTTCAAGCATCATGCTTGGGCATTTAGGCTTCAGGCTTCATACTTTGTATTTTGGGCTTGGGCCTTTAGCCTTTGAGTTTGAATCTTTGGGATTAGAGCTTTGGGCATTGGGTTTAATTGGTGTTTGGGGTTCATTGTTCATGCTTTCAGGCTCGGTCTTGGGTCTTCGACCTTTTGACATTGAGCTTTTGGCCTTTGGGCTTCGGGCTTCAGCATTTGAGCTTCAGACTTGGGCCTTCGAGTTTAGGCCTTCTGAATTAGAGCTCGGGCCTTGAAGGTTTTGCCTTCAAGCTTGGTCTTTAGGCTTTTGCTTTGGCCATTAGCCTTTGAGCTTCTGGATTCGAGCTTTGGGCCTTGGCTTTTTGGTTGGGCTTGGGCCTTCAAGCTTGGGCCTTTGAGCTTCAGCCTTCGGCTTTCGGGTTTCAAGTTTAGGCCTTGTGGGTTCGTGCATGGGCTTCAGGATTTTGGCTTCAGGGTTAAGCATTTAGGCTTCTGGCTTGAGCCATTGGCCTTTGGCCTTCTAGCTTTAGGCTTCGGGATATGGTCTTTGGGCTTTGGTCTTCATGTTTGCACATAGAGGGTTAGAGCTTCAGGCTTAGGGCATCAGGATTCGAGCTTCAGGCATGTGCTTTTGCTCTTTGGGTTTCAAGCTTTGGGTTTAGGCATTGGGGCTTTGGGTTTAGGCATTGGGGCTTTAGGCTTCATGCTTTATATTTTAGGCTTTGGACTTTGGCCTTTAATTTTGAAGCTTCAGGATTTGAGCTTCAATCTTCGAGCTTAGTTTTACAGTATTTGGCGTTCAAGCTTTGGGCTTGAGCCTTCAAACTTTTGACTTCAGGATTAAAGCTTAGGCCTTTGGTCATTGGGTTTCGATCTTTGGGCTTGGGCTTTCGAGCTGTAGGCCTTTAGGCTTTAAGCTTTAGTAGTGGGCCTTTAGCCTTTGGACTTTGTGCTTCGTGCCATAAGTTCTGGATTTGGGTTTTGGCCTTTGGGCTTTTGGCTTTAGGGCTGGTCCTTCAATGTTTAGGTTTCGAGCTTTGGACTTCGAGCTTGGGCCTTCTGACTTTGGATTTACGCTCTAGGCTTCAGAGTTTAGGCTTTAGCCTTCAAACTTTGGCTTCGAGTTCTAAGCTTTGGTCTTGCAATTTCAGTCTTTGGGCTATAGGATTCAAGCATCAGGCTTGGGCTTTGGACGTCGGGCTTCAAGCTTCAGGCTTTGGCATTTGTCCCTCGGGCTTTAGCCTTCCAACTTAGGCCATCAGGATTTGGCCTTTAAGCTTGGTTCTTTCTTGTTTGGGGTTCGATTTTTGGGCTTAGGCCTTCCGATCCCTGGCTTGAGGCTTCAGCCTTTAGCCTTCATTGTTCAGGCTTTGGCTTTAGGATTTGAGCTTCAGACTTCACTAATTGTGCTTGCGCTATGGGACTTGGGCCATATACTTTGCCTTCGATCTTGCGAGTTTGAACTGTGGTCTTCAATTTTCGGCTTTGAAGTTTTTGCGTTTGAGCTTTCGACTTCGGACTTGAGCCTTCGGGATTCAAGCTTCGATCGTCGATCAACTAAATGATGGTGAAATGCGTAATTTGTGATGAATTCAATGTTCTGTATGTAAATCCCCCTAAAATATACTATAATAAAATATAAAAGTTTTCTTCTTTCTATTTATATCAAAATAACTTTTAATCAATTAAATTATCAAAAGACATGCCTTTTCAAAATAACTGCAACTTTTTAATTAATTAAAACAAAGTGCTTTTTCAGAATAAATGTCATCTTTTTAATTAATTAAATTATTTAATTAATTAAAAGATATGTCTGGATAGACAATATTTCTTTTTTTTCTTATCCCTTGGATTGAAATAAAAACAAATGATTCAACCTCAGACCCTTTTGAATGTAGCAGATAATAGCAAAGGTCGAGAATTGATGTGCATTCGAAGGACCAAGCTTGAAGGCCCAAGATCGAAAAGAATCATCTTGCAGCCTAAAGCTCGAAGGCCCAAGCTCGTCCCTCAGAGCCTGAAGCTCAATGTCCCAAGTTAGGAGCCCAAAAGTCTAAGCCCAAATCCTGAAGAGCCAAGAGTCAATGCCCAAAGCTTGAAGCCTGAGCACCCAAGATCAAATCCCTAACCATGAAGATCAAAGCCCGAAGGCATAGCCTGATGCCTCCTGAAGGGACAAGAGTCAAAGTCCTAAGCGTGAAGCTCTAGGCCTAATGCCTCAAAGCCGAAGCATGAGGCTTGAAGCCTGAGAGCCCAAGCCTGAATCTCTAACCCTTATGATCAAAGCTTGTAGGCACTAGCCTAAAGTCTAAAGAGCCCAAGCTTGAATCCCTTTTGCATTCAAGCTTAGGACTTCATGCTTCGTGATTCAAGCGTAGGTCTCCGGACCTTGGACCTCGGGATTGGGCATTCAGGCATCGTGTTTTAGGCGTTGATCTCGGGCCTTCGGGCTTTCGGGCTATGGGCTTAGGGCTTCGGGCTTAGGGCTTGCTACTTCAAACGTTCAGCCTTCATGTTTTGGGTATCAAGCTTGGGCCTTTAGGCATCAAGCGTAAGACTAAAGCCTAAAGGCCCAATCTCAAATCATGAAGTTTAATCCCTGAAGCATTAAGCATGAACCTCAAAGGCCAAAACATGAAGCCCAATGCTGGCCATAGCTCGAAGGTCTTAGCAGGAAGCCCAAAGGTTGAAAGCTCGATGTCGAAGCTTTAAGCCCTAAGCCCTAAGCCCATAGCCCGAAGCCTAAAGTCATAATACCGAAACCTGAAGCCCAAGGCGCTAGTCCAAGGTGCGAACCTTGAAGAGCCATGCTTGAAGCTTAAAGCCCAAAACCTGAAAGCCTAAGCCCGAAAACAATGGCAAGAGTTGGAAGCTCGAAGCCCAAAGTCCTAAACCTAAAGCCTATAGCCCAAAGGCCCAACCTTGTATCCCGAAGTTCAAATCCCGAAGGCTCAAGCCCATGGCACAAAAGACTAAACTCGAATCCTAAAGCCCAATAACCGAAGCCCAAAAGGAAAAGCTCAAACCCAAAGGGCCTAAGCCCAAATACCTATCCCGAATGATTGAAGCCCAAAGTTGCTAAACTAAAGCCTAAAGCCCAAAGTCAGAAAGCCAAAGCCAGAAGCCTAAATCTCGAAGTTAGAAGCTCATAGCTTTAAGCCTAAAGCCCAAAACACGAAGCTCGAAGTCCCAATCCCAAGCATGAAGCCCAAAGCCCGTAGGCCTGAGCCTGAAGGCAAAAGCTGGAAGCCCGAAGCCCGAAGGCTTAAGCCTGTTGCCCAAAGCCACAACCCGAAAGACCCAAGCTTGAATTCTGAAGCTAAAAGCTCGTTGCCTTAAGCTTAAAGCCTGAAAGCGAAAGTCTGAAGCCTATAGGCCCAAGCCTGAAGCTTGAAGCCCAATGCCTCATAGCCGAAGCCTGAGAGCCTAAGTCTGAATCCTTAACATTGAAGATCAAAGCCTATCGGCATTAGCCTAAAGCCTAAAACTCAAAGCATGAAAGCCAAAGCCTGAAGCCTTAATGCTCATGCTTTTAAAGCGTGAAGCCCGAAAGCCTGAAGCCTTAATGCTCATGCTTTTAAAGCGTGAAGCCCGAAAGCCCAAGCCTAAAGCCAAAAGCCTGTGGCCCAAGCTCGAATCTTGAAGATCGAGGCCCAAGTTTGATGCTTGAAGCTCGAAACACAAAGACTGAAGCTTGAAACACGAACACTGATGGTTGTAGATGAAAGTCCCAAACTATAATTCTGAAGTTTGAAGCCATCGACCATAATCCAAAACTAAGCCAAAAGCCTATGGCCTAGACTTGAAACTTGAAGACCGAGGGCCAAGTTCGATCCTCAAAGCTCGAAACACGAAGACCAAAGACCCAAGCCCATAACCCAAAGTCCCAAACTATAATACTGAATCTTGAAGCCGTCGACCAAAATCCAATATGCAAAGATTGAAGCTTAAAGCTTGAAGTATGGATCTTGAAGGCCCAAGCTTGCAGCTTGAACCACGAAAATGGACAGCCCAAGCAGAATGCTGAAGCCTGAAGATCAAACCCAAAGCCTGAATATTGAAGCTTGTAGCCCTAAAGCCAAAGCCTTAACCCAAAGGACCAAACCCAAAAGCTCATGCCCCTTGCCCAAAGTTTAAAACCCAAAGCCTGATACCCAGTGCATGATGCCCGAAGCCTAAAGCCTAAACCACAAAGCTCAAAGCCCGTAACCCGAAACTGAAAACTCAAATGCCTAAGCCTGAAGCCTGAGGACAAAAGGCTAATGCCCAAACCCAGAAGGCCCAAACTCGAAGGACGAAGCTGGATCCTGGAAGCCTTAATCATGAAGCTCGAATCCTAAAGGCCGAAGCCTGAAGCCCGAATTTTGAATCCCGAAGGCCGAAGCCCAAATTCTGAATCCCAAAGGCCAAAGCCCAAAGTCAAAAGTCCAAAGCCTGAGGACCTAATCCCAAGGCTCAAGTCCAAGGTACGAACCTTGAAGGCCCATGCCTCAAGGCTAAAGAATAAATCCTGAAGGCCTAATCCCAAAATCCTTGGCCCAATTTGGAAGGCCAAAGGTCTATGTTTGAAGATCAAAGCTGGATGCCTATAGGTGAGTCCAGATATCCCAGGCACAAAGCTCAAGGCCCAAAGACGGAAGCTTGAAGCACGAAGCTCGATGGTCTAAAGCATTAAGCCCGAAGCTCGAAGGCCCATCCTTGAAGAATAAAGCCCAAAGCTTGAATACTGAAGCATACAATCTCAATCCCAAAGCTAGATACATGTAGCCTAAAGCCCGATGTCCCAAGCCTGAAGCTCAAAGTCTTAAGCTAGAAGTCAGAAGGACCAAGGTAAATGCCAAAATCCCGAAGCACGAAAGCCCAAAGCCTGAATTCTGAAGCTTAATGCCTTAAGCGTGAATCCTGAATGTCCAAGCTTGAAGGCCCAACCCTAAGCATTAAGCCTAAAGCTCGTTGGCCCGAGCTTGAAGACAAAAGTTGGAAGCCCGAAGCCCAAAGTTCGAAGGCCTAAGCCTGAAGTCCAAAGTCCAAAGACCCAAGCCTAAAGACCCAACCCTGAAGGCCCAAACTTGAAACCCATAAGCTTGAAGCTTAATGCCTCAAAGTTGAACTCTGAGGCTTGAAACCTAAAAGCCCAAGCCTTGATCCCTAACCCCAAAGATCAAACTCTGTTAGCACTAGCCTAAACCTTAAAACCCATAGCCAAAAGGCTCAAGCTTAAAGACTAAAGCCTAAAGTCTCAAGCCTAAAGCCTGAACTCCTAAATGAAGGCCCAAGACCGAAGTATGAAGCTCGATCCCTAAAACCTTGAGCATGAAGCCTGCATCTCAAAGGCCAAAACATGAAACTTGGAGTCCAAAATGAAGGCCCAATACTGAAGTATCAAGCTCAATCCCTAAAGCCTTAAGAATGAAGCCTGCATTTCGAAGGCCAAAACATGAAACCTGAAGCCTGAAGCCCATAGCCTAATACCTGAAGCCCAAAGCCTAAAGCCCAATGCCCGATGCCCGATGCCCGATGTCAGAAGCCAGAAGCTCGAAGCTCGAAGCTCGCAGCTCGAAGCCTGAAGCCTGAAGGTCAAAATCTGAAGCTCGAACGCCAAAGGCCTAACCCTAAAGCTATTGACGTGGGTAGTAGGGGATCCCGAGAAACACAAAGAGAGAGAGTCCTGAGAAATGGCAGCACACAGAGAGCTAAGTTGGATGATTAAGGCTTAAATAAGAGTAATACGCATCCAAAATAGTACACCAAGATTTAAGGTAGTTCAGGGAGAAGATTCCATACGTCCATCGGGCTATCAGCAAGATAATTTTAGTAGTAAAGAAAGGGGGTGGTCATAAAGACTAGTGCAATGTGAAAAGAAAAGTGAGAGAGAGATAGAGAGAAAGAGCTTCCTTATCTTAAGCTCTAGTACAAGTATGACAGAAGGATAAAGACATTGCTGATCCAACCCTTTTTCCTGCCTCCTCTCCCTTCCCACCTGAAACCTATTCAAAGACTTTTATAGGCAGAAGATAGTAGAGCTCAGCCCGACTTTGCCGGAAGAGAGTAAAATATTCAATTGTTGAGTCTGCATTGGTGGTCCTACTGTTGTCGATCACCGAAGGAGCCGGAAGTAGTGGAAGGAGAACTTTATTTCTTGATTCTAGTAATTCTTCTAGGGGTCTGTGATGGCTGAAGCAGATAGATCTTTGGTTTGTGTGCCTAGAAGAAGCATGCTATGTTTGAGATGATGCAATTATGCAACGCTGACAGATGTAGCTAAGACACATTGTTATCAATGTTTGCAGGGAAATGGCCTTGAATCATCGGGATCAAGGTTTGACTGTATCCTTGCGGTCATGTGCCATGTGTATGACAAAAATAATATTAAAAATGATAAAAAGGTTAATACTCATGGTGCCATGTATATGACCGAGATGCAGCACTGGAACCATATGTTAACATCAACCCACCACATTGTCAATGTGCGAATATTAATATGGGTCCTGGAATGCAAACCATCACGATGGTGGACACGCTACCCAAAGCCTGTCAGGATAAAGCTTGAGTGGCATCCTGCTGATTCGCATTCTCCTCCACCATTTTTGAAAATCCTACAAGAAATGGAGTAGATTTGTTAGAGAGATAGCAGGGAGAGACAAGTGGAAGATTCTATCGGGTCTTTCTCTAAAGAAGAAGAGGGCTAATAGCCCTCCATCCAGCTCCTCTCCTCCAAAGAAGAAGAGAATCTTGGAACTGTCTGATGGGTCACCGGGATCAGTGGCTAAGGAGACTATTGTGGTGCTTCAGGAAGAAGAAGCAGGGGCTTCGGCTGTAGCTCCGTTAGGGGAGGTGTCATAGGCCAAGTTTGCCAGGGTTCTGGTGCAAATTCTGGAGTCTGCATAGGGACCTACAAATAAGGAGAATGCGGCAGAGGTGTTGAACATCTCTGACTCTTTGGTCAGGGTGCCTCTGAAGGCTGAAGGGTGGAAGTAGCTGAGTGTAGTGCATCAGACACTTGTGGGAGAAAGCCTCAACCCGGGGAAGATCCTATTCAAAGATGAGAACATTGAGCACTTGCTTCCTAAGGTAGGGGTTTTGCTTGCGAGGGAGCTAACGAAAATGCCCTGATGGTTTGAGGCCCTGCTCCCCATGGTAAGTCAGTCCCTCCTCCTTCTATGGCAAGGAGGCCTTCCTTTCCTTATCTTCTTCCGACGAGTGCTTGAGGTGATGAGAAGAAGGAAGGAAGGGAAGCAAGAGAGAAGGTGGCAAGATGGAGTAGGATATTGAGAAGGAGGAGGTGGTTCCCCGGGCTGCCCCTGAGATAAAAAAAGGAGAGGAAAAGGTCTTGAGAGATACCTCCTGTTGACATAGGATGTAGGGCATCCAAAGAAACACCCAAAAAGAGAGAGAAGTCCTTAGAGACGGCAGAGCGCAAAAGGATAAGCATGTTAGTTAAGCTTTAAGAAAGGGAAAAACACCTAGAGCAGCACACAGGGTTTAAGGTGGTTCAGGGAGGAAGTCCCCTACATCCACCGAGCGATCAGCGAAGAAGTTTCATTAATGAAAAAAGGTAGCCGTGAAGGCTAATATAATTCTTATGAAAGGGAAAGAGAGGAAGAGAGAGCTCCTTAGTTGGGGCTCTAATACAATGAGAATGGGAAAATCCGGGAGGTTGCTTGCACTCTGACCGCTCTTATTTTTCCCATCATTCTGGATCTATTCAAGGGTATTTGTAGGCGATGGATTGCATAGCTTTGCCCTGGTTTTTCAGAGGAAAGGAGGTGAACAAGCTCTGGGTTTGCGCCGCTTATTGGCCGCCGGAGAGACTAAAAGCAGCAAAAGAAGGATGCTACCTTTTAATATTGGTACTACTTTTGGGAATCCGTGACATCCGGAGCATGTGGATCCTTGATTTGCGGGTCTAGAAAAATTATCTTATACGGGGAACAGCACGATCAGGCCAAGCTGATTGTGACAGGCACCGCTTTGTAACATTATCATCAATGTCATCAGGGATAGTCCTGACTCGTCGTGAACGAGGCTTGGTTGAACCCTTGTGTCTGGGGTTTGACCGGGGTCAAAAACCTGTGAGAACAGATAGATGAGTTAGTAAATAAATGAAGCCTAAATAACAGTTAGGTGCCACATATACGGTAGGGATGCAGCGCTGGAACCACGTGTTAACATCAGCCCCCTGCATTGTCAAGACGTGAATATTAATATGGGTCCTGGAATGCGAACCGTCGTAAGGAGACTTGTTAGGATAAGACAGGGGCAGCGTCTGCCGATCTGTACTTTCTTCCTCCAGCCCTTGAGTTTCTGTAAGAGAGAGTAGATCGGTAGAGAGATGGCGGAGAGGAAGAAGTGGACGACTCAGTCAAGCTTCTCAAAGAAGAGAGCTAGCAATCTTCCTGTTGACGCCCCTCCTCCTGAGAAGAGGAGGGTTCTGGAATCATCTGAAGGGTTGCCGGAACTGGTGATGGTGAAGCTTGTTGAAGCGCTTCAAGAGGAAAAAGTGGGGGCTGTTGTGCTGGCTCAGACACTAGAGTCTGTGCAGAAGCTAGCAGGTGTAGAGGCCACGAGGTGGTGAACTTCTCTGATTCTCTAGTCAAGCTGCCTCTGAAGGCTAGAGAGCGGAAGGAGGTGATCTTAGTGAGTGAAATAGTTGTAGGGGAAAAACTAGCCCTTGGGAAGATCCTACTCAAGGATGAAGAGATTGAGTGGCTCCTTCCCAAGTTTGAGGTTTCTCCTGGAGAGGACGTGAAGAGGATACCCCTTAAGATTTGCAGTTCTGCTCCTCTTGGCATATCTATCCCTCCTTCTGGAAAGAAAAAGAAGCCCCTCTTTCTTTCTTTTCTTCCAACGAATCTCCGAAATGATGAGGAAAAGAAAAAAAAAGGGAAGGAAGGAGGATGACAGTAAGATAGAGGAGGCGACTAAGGGGAAGAAGGATGTGTCATCTCAGGTTGATCCCAAAGTTGCCCTTAGCATTGAAGGGTTAGGAGGCAAGATGGAGGAAGTGATTAAGGAGAAGGAGAGGGTTCTTCCAGTAGCCTCCAATGTTGCCCTCAGCACTTACGAGACATGGGGCAATTTGGGAGAAAGGTTGTTCGAGATAAGGAGAGAGGAGGAGAAGATCCTTGGGAGCACCTCCAAGGTTCTGGAGGTAATAAAGTCTTTGAAGGGCAAGGAGGAAGGGGAGGCTTGCCATCTTCAGAGAATAGAGGAGTTGGAGGGCACTTTGTTGCAGGTTATGAAGCACTCTCAAAGTGATCATAGGGAGGAGCTAGGTAATTTGTATAAGCTGGAAGATAAGTTGGCTTCCCTAGCTCTAAACAATACAGAATGGGCCAGTAAGAGTGAGGCTGCAAGGGGAGAACTCCACCGCAGCTTATCGAATGTGAACCAAGCTCATTCTGCTCATGTCAAAGACCTCCAAAAAAGGATAAAGGAGTTACATGATGAGAAGGAGGCTTTGAAAAAAAAAAGAAGCTGGCTAAGGGATGAAGTTGTAAAGGCCAGGGAGGTATCATCGGGGGCGAAGGAGGCGGTCTTTGAAGCTCATCGTCGGGAGGAGTTGCTGAAGTCTGAAGTTCAATCCTTGTGGGCATTGGTGGAGAACAGCTCTAGATAGCGGGGACGATGTATGGAGGATCTGGAAGAAACGGTGAGGAGGGTGGTGAATATCGTCAGTGCTTTGCCGGTGGATCACCACATGAAGAATCAGACAGCTTTTGATGTTCTCCTGCAGACATTGGTTGATGTAAGCATCTTAGATCAAGGGAATATCAGAAGTTCTGCTGTTCTTCCCTTCTGTGGTCCTAAAGGACCGGACAAGTTCTTCAATGCTAGGAGCCACTGCCCAGAGGAGGTTCCTCAAGCAAGGTCCTATGTTGGCTAGGGATATCATCTATCTACCCTATGCAGGAGTCCTGAAAAGGACCAAATTACTCTCCTCAAGGCCAGATAACTAGGCTAGAGTGCTCCTCCCGAAGTCCAATAGCAGGATTAGCCAGGGAGCCAGAAGTGACTGGCCTTCATCCTCTCCTAACTCCTTGGCCTCATCATCAATATTATATTTGAAAGGACCATAGTTAAAGAGAGGAGGCTTGACAGCTCCCGTTGTCAGGAGCGTAATAGATTGATCTCAGAGAGGGGCGTTCCCTCGTGCCTGAGGTCGATACTATTACACAAGGTGTCTAAGTTCTGAAGCCTTGTATTTTCTTTGTTTTTCGTGTACTCATAAGAAAAACATGTAAGAGAACAGAGAAAATAAAATTATAATAAGTTTTATCATTAATGAAATATATTTTTTCTTTCAAAAACTTGTTCTGGATGAATTCTGTTTATGTTTGTCTTTTTTTTCGTATTTGAGACAAGTATCATGAGATTAGAAAAGAGAAAGAATAAGAATTCATAAGTGTGAAAGTATAAAACCAATGGTAAATTCTAAGTTAAAAGAATAAAAGCAGCTATCATCATGCACGTTCATAAAACATCGGACGATAATAATAAATAACAGCATGTCCCATTGTTTCGAAATGTATCGTGCATGACGTATGACAAAATGTAGGGAAGTGGCGCTTTGATAATCGTGCGCGGCTTCGAATTCTGAACTTGTTAGAAGATAAGGATGGTCTGATCGCGCCCACACGCTGATCAAAGAGATCAGACGACCAAAAGACGGACGGTCGCAGTTGTTTCCCATAAAGGCTTTCCCAAAGGGAAACTGGAGTACTTGTCCATCTTCTAACTCTAAGAGAAAAAAGAAGCCCTCACCCCGTCCACCGTGAAATAGAGCAATTAGAGGAGGAGAGATTGAGTGGGTCGAGCTGACCGATCAATTCCAAAAGGACACCAGCTATCAAGAGAGTCTTCTGATGGAGCACGAGGTGCTCAACACGACCAGATGGTTTAGAGGAAATTCTAACCTGATGATTATCCCCCCTACCACCGACTTTTGACCGAACAGTCCTCCTGAAGGGGCAGTATGTGTGTACCGGGCGCAAATGGAGTACGACTTAATGTTGCCACCACAATCGGAGTTCAAGAAAATTCTGAACTCGTTTCAGATCGTCCCGACGCAACTCTCTCCTAATGCCGTTGCCTATGTGTATTCCTTCCTGAAGTTGTTGCAGGCTTAGGGGGTGTCGCGGACCCTGACGTTGTTTAGGACCTTATTCAACTGGATGGTGGTGCCAGGGTACGAAGGATGCTTAGCCTTGCGGTCCAAGACGAGGAAGGAGATGTTTTCAGGGGCAAGTAGTTCCCACTCAGACTGGAAGGACTACTACTTCATCGTCGGAGGGGATTTAGGAATCACCTTGATGCCCAGCACGTGCCTCCCTGATTTCATTGGCGATGCCAAGTGGATGGCTGGGCAAGACACCCTAAAAAATCTAAAGAGGCTAAAGGGGTAGAGCTGGCCCCTGAAGGACTTCCTCAAACACGTGAGGAATGATGTATCCCTACACGCCAAGGCGTTGGGGTATGCCATTTTCAAGGAAGTCACCCCACCTCTTGTCACGGTTCTGATGAAGAGGGCCAGGAGGGGGCAGCCTCCTACCACCTAGCTCAGTAAAGAGATTACTGAGGTGGAGAAGGAAGAGATGATAGAGGTTCCAGAGCTGGTCTGTGGCAGAACCACTGTCGATATGGTATCCTTTCCTAAGGATGCCATAGACGATAGGAAAACTTTAGCTGAGCTGGGGTACACGGGAAAGGTGAAAGGACCTGTGTCAGCCGCTAATCCCCAGACAATTCCTAAGGGTTATAAAGGGATTGTCATAGGGGAAAAGGAGGAAGGGAATAAGCCCGAAGGAGGCCAAGGAATGGAGAATGTTGGGGGCCCCTGTCTGGACTTAATCTCAGGGAGGTCCCTAAGAAGAAAAGGGGTCCCTCCGAGATTAAGAGCCCAGAGCCCCCAGCGAAGAAAGGGTAAGGTGCAGAGGAGGAAGGTCTTACTGCGGAGGGGAGTCATGATTGGCAGTAGAGCACCGAGCCCCCTTATAGCACCAATTTCACCGGGATCTTTGGGGACGAAGGTACAAGGATCGCGGTGAGAACAAAGGAAGATTAGAGAAGGTTGACCGTCATCTTCTTGCTGTCTGCGAATCAAGCCGGCATCTACCGAGGAGAGGTAGGTCTGGCCCTGGGAAGCGGCCTGGTGTCGAAGTGTTTGAAGGAGAAGTTGGAGAGGACCTCGACGCCAGAGCTCTACTCAGGCTTCGCCATCAGGGTAGCCATGGTAAGGACTCTCTCTGAGGCCTTCTCTCCTATTTGTTCTCGTGAGATAACTTTGTTTCTATTGCAAATTCTTGCTCGCCTGCCAGTGACTTTGAACAGGGCCCTGAGGACAGAGGAGAGGGTACTAGAACAAGGATGTCACCTTCATCGAAGGGATAAAGAGATTGAGGCCTTAAGAGTGCAGCTTGCCGTGAAGTCTTCTCAACTTGACGCCGCTCAGGAGGAGAAGGCTACACTACAAGAGGAGTTTGCAATTTATAAATCTGCAATGAGTGCGCTGAAGGCTAATAATAAGGCTCTGCGGGAGAAGCTTAACAAAGCTGCCGGAGACCAGGGGGCCATTGCTGTGGAGAGGTCTGCGGTAGCTATGGAGGCTTATAAGATGAGCTCACCCTACAGGCAGGAGAGGTTAGATGGGATCAGCAGGCTTGGGAAGGATTGGCCTCCACTTTGATCCAAGGGGGCAAAATTACTTCCATCGATCTTGGAGAAGTGGATCCCTTTCCTTGCATGACCTTTGATCCTGTTTATAAGGAAGAGGGATTTGACTTGACTGATGATCTTATCCAATAGGTGTTTGATCTTTTGGATGGGGTCAGTGAAGGCTAATCCGCTTCTTTGTAAGATGAACGAAATATAGCTTTCTTGTAATTTTGGAAATGAATGAAAATAAAGCTTGTTTTGTCTTGCGTACCTATTTTTATTCTGATGTGTATGAAATAAACAGGTACCTTTGTATGAGATTTGAGACATTCTAATTGTGACTCTGTAAAAACCCCTCATAATAAGTTAATAATAAAGGTCTTTGAGTCATATAGAATATTCCCAACTTCAACTTTGAACTTCACAAATCTGCATAGGAAGGAAGTAATGATAACAGGAGAAATCCCGCCTAAGAGGTATTATTTGACCCAATGCCAAAAGGATTTCGAGCATCTGAAACATCATGTCCGATGTTTATACTTAAGGCATGGGTTGACCTCGGAGGTTTCATAATTTCGGGCTTGGAATCATATCCTTTTATGCGCCTGCCAGGAAAAAAGTAATAATAATAGTGGAGATCCAGCCTAGGAGGAGTTATCTAACCCAATGTCCAAAGAACTTGATTGTCTGAAATATCGTGGCCGATGTTTATACTTGAGGCAAGGGCTAACCCCCGTTAGAGTGGCAGATCCTAGTGTAAAGCAAAGGCACTCTGCTTAGGGGGACCTGTATCATGGGTAGATAGCAGGGACTGCCATAAGGTTACGAGCAAGCCTTCAGACCATCCACTAGCCAGATAGGCTTATGAAAGAGTTTCAGATGTAGGTAAGAGACCTCCTGCCAGGCGTAACTAGGCTCAGTGACCTCCGTATATGGAAGGTTAGTTATAACTAACCATTGTGTACGAGGCTAGGGCGCCTTGGGTACGATGGTTGAGAGTTTTGAGATTGAAATCATACCTGAGCGATAGACGTTCGGCTGATATGAATACCCCAATATGAATTAATAGGTGTAAGATTCATTGTCACAAGAACTTTGGAGTTCAAGATATAACCTCTAGGACATTATAAAGAAATTCAGATATATTTTGGAAGAATCTATATGTCTATTAATAAAGAATATTCCAGAACTCGTTGATTGAATCTGTGTAATAAATTCTTGAATGAATCTGTACAAATAAATCTTGTATAGGGAGTATAAAGATGAACTACTGCTAGGGATCAGGCGTAGAATTTCTTTAAATCATCCCCACTCCAAGTTCTGGGGAGTTGGATGCCTTTATAAGTTGTGAGATAATATGCGTTCGGTCCAACAACCTCTCGCACGATGTAAGGGCCTTTCTAGTTAGGCTCAAGCTTGGGAACTCCCAAGTTGCTGCCAGCAAGAAGCCACCATTTGAGTTCCAAGTCTCCTTGAATAAAAGCCCTGGGGCTAACCTTGCGGTTGAAATACCTTTCAACCTGGTGCTTGTGCTCCAGGCACTTGAGTGCAGCCAACTCTCTCTTCTGCTCCAAGAGGTCCAGATTAACTCATCATGAATCATCATTTTTGCCCATCTAGGTTTGCAGATCTTCAAGATTGAAGTTGACTACAGTCTCTACTCTGAGGAAGGAGTGTTCTAGCTCAACTGGTATAACTGCGTTCATCTCGAACGAAAGGGAGAAGGGAGACTCCTGAGTGACTTCGGAAGGAGCTGTATTGTAAGCCTAGAGAGCGCCTGGTAGTTCTTCTGGCCAGCGGGTTTTAGCGCTGTCGAGACATTTCTACAAGATATTCAGGATATTTTTGTTAGCAGCTTTTGCCTGCCCATTAGTGTGAGGATGCATACAGATGGGTATTTGAGGTTGATTTGATGTTTGCCACAGAAGTCATGGACCTGCAGATTAGCAAACGAGGTTCCATTGTCAGTGATAATTACCATCAATATGTCGTATTTGCAGACGATGTTAGGCCATAGGAAATTTTCGATATTCTGCGCAGTAGGCTGAGTAAGTGGCTTGGCTTTAATCCACTTTGTGAAGTAGTCGAAACCACTAATATCCATTTGTAGTTCCTCATAGCCGTAGGTATTGGGCCTAGGAAGTCCAGCCCCCAAACAGCGAAGGGCCAAGACGAATTGATGAGTTTGAGATAGCCGATGGGCTGCCTGTGCATGTCAGCATAGTACTGGCATTTAGAGCACTTCTCCATGAATGCCTGAGCATCTTTGTGGATATTTGGCAAGAATAATCCCTAGCGTAGGATTCACATAACCAGACTTTGGCTACGAGCATGAGTTCTGCACTCCCCTTTGTGCACAGCCTTCATGACTTCTTGAGCTTCCTTAGGCCTCAAGCACTTGGTGAGGGGCTTGGCATAAGACCTTCTGTAGAGCTCTTCATTAATGAGGACGTATTTAGCACTGTCAAGCTTTAGTTTCTTCGCCTCTTGCCTGTTATCGGGCTGCGTCCCATCTTTCAGGTAATTGAGGATCCTATCCATCCAGCAAGGTGGATGCTCCTCAGAGTGGATTTTTGTGCATTCAAAAATGGGCCTTTCGAATATTTGAGTTTGGCGAAGGTCGGGGAGCTCCACCATTGCGAGCTGAGCTGCCACTTGATTTTCTTCTCTGGGAATATGTGTTAGGGAGAATTCTTCGAACTAAGAGATTAACGACTAGGCTTGATGTAGATATTTTTTCAGAATCTCATCCTTTGTTTCGAATGCTCGATTCACCTGGTTGACGACCAATTGGGAGTCACTGAATACCTGTATGCACTTCACAGCCATGCTGAGTGCGAAGCTTAGTCCTGTAGTGAGAGTTTTATGCTCCGCTTGATTGTTTGTAGCCTTGAACTGAAGTGTCACGGCCTGGTGTAAGGTGGCTCTCATTGGGCTAGTTAGGAGAATCCCAGCCCCCTAGGACTGCGATCAAGATGCACCATCGACTAAAGGGACCAGAGCGCGGTCCGATGTTTGGCAAGCGGTGGCTCTAAAGTAGAAAGCTCAGCGATGAAATTTGCCAATGCCTGAGCCTTGATTGCTATCCATGGGACATACTTGATGTCATACTCATCGAGCTCTATGGACCATTTGAGTAGCCTTCCCGAGACCTCAGGAGTGTGTAGTATCTTCAGGAGTGGTTGATCAGTGATAACCTGGATAGTGTGGGACTGGAAATATGGGCGTAGCTTTCTTGCCATCACTAGGAGATCTAGAGCAAGTTTTTCCAACATGGGGTATTGGCTTTCAGCGTCGAGGAGTATGTGGCTGATATAAAAGATTGGATGTTGTACCCCCTTATCGTCATCCACGATGACCGCTGAGACTGTGGTGTTAGACACGCCCAAGTATAAAGACAGGACCGCTCCTTCCTTTTGTGCCACTAATATCGGGGCCGAGGTAAGATACTTCTTTAGCTCTGTGAAAGTGGCTTCGCATTTGTTGGTCCACTGGCCCCCCTTGTTGTTGCGTAGGCATCAAAAGAATGGCGAACATCAATCCCCAGCTTTTGAAATGAATCTACCCAGGTTGTTGATCCGTCCTGCTAGTTTTTGAATCTCTTTCGCCATTTTAGGAGAGGGCATGCTCAGGATTGCTGAGATGAAAAAAAAAGAAACAAGAAGGTGGTGAAGAAACCAAGGCAGAAGCAACACTTTTTTTCTTATTTTTCTTATACTAGAGCCCCAAGGGAGGACCTCTCTCTCTTCCTCTCTCCCTAGCTCACTGAGTATTATACTGGTCTTTTTGGCCATCTCTTCTCTCTTCATAGTGGAATCCTTTATTCTATCACCCAGTGGACATAGGGGATTTCTACCTCGAACTACCTTAAATTTTTGTGTACTGCTCTGGGTGTCTTAACTCTCTGCTTGCTGTCATCTTCTAGGACTCTTTCTCTCTCTCTTTCTCTCTCTCTTTCTTGGGATTTCTCACATATCACATCAATAGAAGCTAAAGGGTCAAGCACGTATCTCGAAGCCTAAAGGCTGAAGCCTGAAGTCCCATGCCTTAAGCTTGAAGCCCGAAGCCTGCTTCCTGAAACCTGATGCACAAAGCATGAAGCTCATGGCCTCAAGCCTGCTTCCTAGAACCTGATGCACAAATCATGAAGCTCATGGCCTGAAGCCTGATGCTCGACACTCAAAAGTCCAAGCCTGATGCCTTCAGCTCGAAATCCAAAGCCCAAAGTGCGAAGGCATGTGCTTGAAGCCTAAAGCTAAAAGCTTGAAAGCCCAACCCAAAATCCCTAACTCTTAAGGCCCAAGGCTGAATCACATAGCCAAAAATTTGTAGCCCAAAACTTAATGCCCGAAAGACCAAACTCGAAGCCTGAAGGCCAAAGCCAAAATCCCAAGACTTTGGGCTTCGGGCTTTAGCATTCGAGCTTCAAACTTGAGTCTTCAAGTTTAGGCCTTCTGGCTTAGAGCACAGGACTTCAAGCTTTTGGCTTCAAGCTTAGGTCTTTAGGCTTCTAGCTTTGGACATCAGACTTTGAGCTTTGGGCTTCAGCCTTTAGGCTTCAGCTTTCAGGTTGGGCTTTGGCCTTTTAATCTCGGACATTAGACTTGGGCCTTCGGGCTTGTAGTTTAGGACTTGTGGCTATAGGCATGGGCTTTCAGACTTTTGGCTTCAGGCTTAAGAATTTGGGCTTCTAGCTTTGGCCTGTGGCCTTTGAGCTTCAGGCTTCGGGCTACGGTCTTCAAGCTTGGACATAGAGGGTTCAAGCATTAGGCTTAGGCCATCATGATTCGAACTTCAGGCATGGTCTTTTGCGCTTTAGACTTCAAATCACAGGCTTGGGCATTTGGGCATTAGGCTTCAGGCTTTACTTTTAGGCCTTAGTTTGAAGCTTCGGGATTTGAGCTTCGGACTTCAGGCATAGTCTCTCAGTATTTGAGGTTCAAGCTTTGGGGTTCGGCCTTTGAACTTTGGGCTTCAGGATTCAATCTTTGGCCTTCAGTCTTTGGACTTGGGCTTCCAAAGCTTCTGGCCTTTAAGCTTTTGGCTTTAGGTTTTAGGCTTCGAGCTTTGCTATTGCAATTTCGATTTTCGGGCTTTAGGCCTTCTAGTTGTGAGCATGGGCCTTCAGTCATCGGGATTTGGGAGTAAAACTTCAAGCTTTAAGCTTCTAGCATAACCCTTTGGTCTTTGGTCTGACCTTTTGGGCTTGGGATTTTGGCTTCGAGCTTCGAGCTTCAAGCTTGAAGCTTTCGGCAATAGTCTTCAAGCTTTCACATGGAGGGTTCAAGCATCCGGCCAAGGCTATAGGATTTGAGCTTGAGGCATGGGCTTTTGCTCTTTGGGTTTCAAATTTAAGGCTTGGGAATTTGGGCATTAGGTAAAGCCTTTGGCCTTAGAGTTTGAAGCGTCCCTTCACCTACACTCTTCCTGATATTGTGCACCATGTTTCCAAACATCAAGTTGCATTGCCCATTTTATTCTTAACTAATCGTCATTCGATGTTTTACCTATCTAGCATAACATCGTCCACGATGATAGTTGGTTTTTGGAACCTTTTAACTTTAGATTTTACCATTGGCTTTATAAGTTCATAAAATTTCTATTTTTTTCTTTCTAATCTTTTACTATTTTTTTCAAATAAAAGTGAAAGGAGACAAAAGAAGGAAAGCATAATAAACAGGATTCATCTAGAGCAAGTTTTCAAAGGAATATTTTTTATTCATAATAAAACTTGTTATAAATCTCATTTTTTTACTCTTATATATTTCTCTGTTGAGTATAGAATATGAAATGAAATCAAAGAAAAATACAAGGCTTCAGAACATAGATAGTTAGGGTTATAGCGTAAATCCCAAATATAAGAAAAACCTCCCATTGAGATTGACCTATACTGCTCCTTATCAGAACAGCACACCCTCCAAGGTCTTTTCGGAGCTCCCTCTTCTCTGATTGTTCCTTCAAATGTGTTGATGATGAGTCTGAGGACGAGAAAGAAAGGAAGGAAGCAAATTATTCCCAGTCCTTGAGGTGATCTTGTTGCTACGCTTCAGAAGTACTTTGGCCTTCATCAAGACCTCTACGGGGAGAGACGAGCTGATATCCCCATCCGGCGTAGGCACCTATGGGGGGAATCTCCCCTGAACCATGATTACCAGTGTCAAAAAGCCTATCTGGACCCTTGGGGCAACAGAAAGGAAGAACGACTGGACCTCTGATTTTTTTCTAGTTTACAATACTCACATCAACCAGTGCTTGCAGGAGAACATCAAAGGTTGCTTGGCTCTTCACAAGGTGACCAATGGCTGAGGCACTGACAATGTTCACTGCTGTCCTCACTGCCTCCTCTAGGTCCTCTATACGTCGCCCCCTCCATCCTATGCCATTATCTATCAGGGCACGCATGGAGCATATCTCAGACTTCAGCAGCTCGTCCCGGTGATGGGTCTCGAAGGCCATTTGCTTTGCCTTGGACTCTACTTCCTTGGCATCCATGATCTCACCCTTGAGCCTATTTCTCTCTCTTCTCAAAGCCTTTTTTTATCATCTAATTTCTTTATTCTTTTCTGGAGATCGTTGATGTGGGCAGAATAGGCCTAGCCTTTGTCCAACATAGTGCAGTGGAACTCTCC